>QEPC01011857.1:282147-366966 GCA_003113815.1 Sphenodon punctatus
GGGACCTTCCCCCGGCTAGCCCGGGAAGCGTGGTTCAAATTGACCCCATCTGCAGATTCAGCGTGGCCAACATCTGGCGCACGCTGTGCAGACGTTCAGGGGCCTTTCGCCCCGCTGCGGGGTTCACCGTGGTTCAGTGTGGTTCAGCGTGATCTCGTCACATCTGAAATCACCCATTGTAGTACCACCAGACCGCAAACCTCGTCGGCCTGCTTTCTGGCGGCTCATGCGGCTGCGACCTCCGCCATAATGGTGTTTGGGGCCTGGCACCAGCAATGGCATCATCATCATCCTATATGAAACAGGAACACATAAACAACACCTAAATAATATCATTCATTTATGTTGATGCCTCAAGTCCTTCCAAGAGCAACTGGAGACCCTGGCTGGCACGTGTCTGGGTGGGTGCTTTACCTCATGCCTGACTGCTAGAAGAGCCGCCCCCACCTCCACCCTCTCTCTTTGTGGAAGACCCATACATTGGAGACGTGCAAATCCTGCCCTTTTTGAGGTGCTAGGGATGGCAACTGGAGACCCTGGCTGGCACGTGTTTGGGTAGGTGCTTCCTTCAGCATGTGTCTGACTGCTGGAAGAGCCCCACACACCTTCTCTCTCTGTGGCAGACATCCACTGCCACCCGCTGATGCCCACTGTTTGTGCCTGACTGCCCACCCACCCACTCGCATGCCAGTGAGCTCACTCTAAAGGAT
Organism: Sphenodon punctatus; assembly: GCA_003113815.1. Classification (NCBI taxonomy): domain Eukaryota; kingdom Metazoa; phylum Chordata; class Lepidosauria; order Sphenodontia; family Sphenodontidae; genus Sphenodon; species Sphenodon punctatus. The sequence continues at coordinate 282,858 of QEPC01011857.1, forward strand.
AGTATTCTTCTTGTCCTCAAAGTTCTATGGAACAATAAACAAAAATAAAGTTTACAAATCTGGCAGCTGTGGCATCTCCTTTGCCCTCTTCCTCCTCTGGCGAGGAGCCGACCTCCACCACCTCAGAAGCTCCAGACTGTGCCTCTTCCTCCTCCACCTCCACCTTCACCTTCCTAAGCTCCATTTTTCTTTTATCCTCCATCCTCCATCCTTCCCAACCAAACCAAACACCCAACCAACCAAACAAAACACCCAAACCTCAACCAAACAAAACCACACAGCCACAACACACACGCACTCATGCACAAACACGCTCTGCACGCAATCGAACTACCATTTCCGGTTTCCAGTTTCCGGCGTGATCAGAGGACCAAACGATACCAATACCAATACCTAACTCCACCGAACATTCGACAGGACAGAACGCCACCGAACCAAACGACCAAATCCAAACTCGGTTCCTGGACCAAACCAGAACTCGGTTCCCAAACCGAACGGCCGAACATCGAACTACGTTCTGTTCTCACATCCCTATTGAATATAGCCAGGACCTAAACCATTCAAATGTATTGTGAGTGTGTTATTGAATATGCATTGTATTTTGAGTGTGTTTCTTACTGTAAGGTGCCCTGAGCCTTTAGGGAATGGTGGGGTATACATTTTAATAAATTAAATGAATAAATAAATGTAAATACTATGTCCCTGATGGAGTCTGACCACACCACTACGTGAGTCCACCAGCACAGCCCTGTCTCAGGGAGAGGTAGACCTGTGGTATCAGACTCAGACAGTATTGTAGTCAGAGTCCGGAGGGAGTACCATGCGTGCACACAGTGTGCATGCACACATAGTGCCATTTCTTTCTTTGTGTTGTATGCACACAGACTAAGACTCAGGGCCTGACAGCACAATGCTCTATTTGTTTGGTGACAGTGCTACCCCTCAGCACCAGCACAAGTCCCATTTAGTGTGAGAGCACTGGCTGTAAAGCAGCTTTAGAATTGTGTTGCCCATCGGAGTTGTCTCAACAGGTGTTGAAATAATAATAATAGGCTCCGACAAATTAGAACTAGAATACACTGTGTGGTTTGTCATGCCCTAAAGCTATTATATATGTCACGGAGAGTTAACAAATCACAGGGCATCCATCAAACCTTTGCAGTACTTATTATTTGAGAGACTGAAAACAAATTAAACAATTGAAACTAAAGATTTTAAAAATATTGAATATAATAAGTCATCTATATTATTTAAATAAACTAAATAATATTCATAAAGTTCAGTTATTTTCATATATGCTTGCAAAGACAAACAAGTGGTATTAGATTTTCAGTGTTCTCTCCGAGCCATGGTTGAAATAACAAGTCAATGCTTGTCTTGCATAACTGTATAGGCTATCATTTATTTAGAAAGAAGAAACAATCCTGGAAATTCATTAGTATCTTTACTCAGTGATATCAGTTGGGGACAACTTCTAAGACTTATACAATTGAGCAAATGTGTTACAGTACTGGGTCATACTGGCAATTAGCATAGTTCTTACTACTATAAGTTTAAGCGAACCCCTCCCATCAAACGAATTTGCCCCTGTAGCATTAGTGAAATTAAATCATCTGAACATTTTTTGCTAAGATGTCAATTTTTCCGGAACCTGCGTGTGACTTAGCTAGCCCCTCTATTTCCTAAGGGCTACTCCCTTTCCTCAGAGGGCTCTTTTGTTTTGCTTCTCTTTCTTTCCCCAGAAGGCCATGGGGGCATTGGCCACGTACACTTCGCTGGCACTTAAGAGAAGTGCCCACATTAAGGAGCGCCTAAAAATTTAAGAGACCTCTCAACAGCCCGGTTGATCTTCCTTCCTTGCCTGATCTATGAGGCTCATTGGTGTGCTCTGCTGCTTCTTTCTAGCCATATTGTGTTATGCACTTCCCATATACCATCTTGTACCCTCTTGAGTGTATGGTGGCCTTGATTCTTGCTCTCACCTGTGCATTTGCCATGATGACTTTGGAAACTTCTGCTTCCTAGGTTGTATTTAGCGGACAAATATTTTGTTTTAGTTTTGCCCATTTGTGGTCAAAATGTTGTAATTTTTATTATTTTAACTTTTATATGTTGGTTGGTAGTTTTGTGTGTGGTTTGTCTTGTGTGTCTTGGGTCATGACGCAATTCCACACCTGTATTAATAAATTGAATTGAACTGAATACTACTATAAGTATAGTCTCACTAACCTGATGGTGTTGTTGAAAAGTAGACCATCATATTTCCTCTCTCTCATCCTCAGAAATGTGTTGTATTTTCTGAGCTAAAAGTGAGCATTCACTACCCAAATTATTCCTAATTTCTGAACTTAAATTTAAAAGTGCCATATTGTTTTCTTGTCATAAGAGCAGGCAGTGATGAAAAATACAACATTTTGTTGAGATTTAGCTAAGAAACTATTTTACAATACAATCTTTCAAGAGAATGTGGGTGTAATATAGCATATATTTTCTCAGAAAACATACTATTATTTTCCAGAAACAATTGCATACAAATACAGGAATGATCATCTACCTGATCTTAAAGTATAAACATTTTCCTTATTTAAAAAAAGCCATCAATATGATTGGACAAGAATTTTTATTGGTGTTGAGTAACTTGCTCAGATTTCACAAAGGCACATGGTATAAAAAATCCCCAAAGAATACTGACAGCAGGTAGATGTTCTTGCTTTCTTTCTGTGTTCCAAAATTTGTGGTTTCAAACAAGGAAAGCTATAAAAACTCCTCTTGCTATTTTCTATTATAACCATACAGATACTGTTATCTACTGTCAATAATGGAATGGTAGGTGGTTATCTTAGTTTTTTTAACTTCAGAATGCTTTTAGCACTTCAATACATGTCAAACTCCCAAATGTCCTACAAACTGAAACTAATAAGCTATGCTTTCCCTGAAGAAAATTACACTCAGTCGGTGATAAAAATGAGATTGTTATAAAGTTCCATAGTTATGGCTGTCAAAACATATTTCTTCTTTGCCCTCATTTGTATCTATAGATATCTAGATCTTTCTCATATCACATTTCAAGATCCCCAGTTGATTTAAGCCAAATCCTGAACCTTTTTATAAAATTTGGGTTTGGTTCATAAGACTTCTGTGACTGATAACAAGATCCCAAATTTATTTTCCATTATAAAGCTTTCAAAAAGAAAAACAAAGAGTTTCTTAAGCATGGAAAGATGAGAAATATGGCAATTGTTATTCCAGATACAATGTACTAATCAAGAGGATATGTACTGTTCGGAAAGTGCAGGAGGGGTGTGCACGCATGCCCCCCAAGTGAAACTCTGGGATCCCTTGATATATCAGGCACCCCTATTCGTAATTATTAAAGTTGGCCAAACTTAATCATACAAGATGTGGGAGAGGATTGGGAAACCAGAAGGATAGGGTGGCTTGCAGTTTTGCACTGTACCTTCTGGGAGGAAAGGGAACAGAATTACTTTCAAGACTAAGTAGCCTATGACTGGTACCATGCTGTCTTCAATCTCAGTTTAAGAGTAGGGTAATGTGCCCTGTGGCCAAGAATGGTTTAGCAGTGGTGCAGAGAAGAGGCCCACAATTAAGGGGACATTGCTGGCTGAGGGGAGCTCAAACAATTCGCATGTATTGTTCTGAAAGCCAGGATAGCACTGGACAATGAAATAATGGATACTGTATAAGTTAAAGCTGTTTAATAAAGTATTCTTTCTTTTTAAATTTCCAACAAGAATGTGTGTATCCTCTTTGTTCACTGGTATGATAAAAATAGATCCCTCTAGTTTACAGTCTAAGGGTGTGTCCTTTCATTCATTCCATGATGGTTCTAGTTTTCACAGCTGATGCAAGTCCCACTGAAGTGAATGTGATTCATGGCATGCACTAGAATGAAGCAGGTGGAGGATCACTGTAACAGGGCGTGGTTCCCAGGGAATAGGTTCTCAAACGATCAGATCCTGGGCAGTCACTTCTTTAGAGAATTAGACAAACAGTCACTTGAAATTGTGAACTAGTTTCAGTCTCGTTATTAACACAGTCTCATCATATATACATCCATAGTGCCACAGTATTCTTACACAGCCTTACTCATGCCAGGAAAGCAACTCCAGCCCTATCCATCCCCAAGTCCAGCCAGGTTCCAGTTCTCTGACTCCAATCACCCCAAAAGGAGCCTGCAGGGGAATCTCCATAGGCTGTCCAAACCCCGGTGTCTCTGGGTCTTCGCACCAGACATAGTCCCACTGACATCAGGCCTCTCTAGCTCATACAGAGCTCCCAGTCTGCAAGCAGGCTTCAGCCCTGCCCTAGGTCAAGAATTCCTCAAAGCAGCCCATATAGTACTCACTATCAGAGTTGTCTTCAGAACCTTGGAGAGTGCAGAGGCTGGTCCCTGGCAGGCAGGCATCCAGGCTATCTCCTCAGCCTAGCCTGGTTCAAGATCTTGGAGAGCATAGAGTCTGGGAACGCAGATAGCTCCTCTCAGGTCTGCTGCCAGAATTAGGCCACTTTCAGACCTGTTGTCTGGTCCCCCCATAGCCCCCACACACACATATTTTGGCTGCAGGAGTGAATGCTCAATCCAGGATATGTTCAGGGTTCAGACGGTCGGAAAGCCTCTCCACCCTGTGGCTTTTCCAGCTCAAACACGCAGAGGTACAGAGCAGGAAATCCTGATAATGGGTGTTTTCAGACATGATGGGTCCGGTTGGTCCTGTCATGAAAACAATAAAGTCTTCACCCGCCGGGACGACCCCGTCACGCCCTAACAGACATGCTGGGGGAGCCCAGCGGGGAATTGGGGAGGGGGCGGGGCAGCGACATGCAGCCTCATGGCCCCGCCCCTCCACGCTCCCTGCCGCCCGCCCTCTGGGGAGACGGGCAGGCAGCGGGGCCAGTGCTGCTGCAGCATCTGGCCGAATCCGCCACGGCCCGGAATCTCGCCGGTGCTTCCGGGTCGTGGCGACCGACCAGACGTTACTTTTCTTTGATCCCCGCCGGGGATCACTTTCACCACACTTCCCGGGGAATTGGTGCAGCTAGCCCTGGAAGCATGGTTGAAACTAACCACATGTGGGGATTGAGCGTGACAAACATCTGGCGCCCGCCAAACAGACGTGCGAGTCACAGTGACCACAGGTGGGTATTCACCGTAGTTCACTGTGATCTCGTAACATCTGAAAATACCCAAAGAGAGTCTTCTCCAGATTCCCTCTCTTTCATACACCTCAAGGGGGCAGAGTCAGCCCTTCAGGTTCCCAGCCCTTAAAGGGCCAGTACCCCGCCATGCTCCCAACTGTCTTTAACTGGGGTTTATCTCCTCTTCCAGGGTCGGGCTTGCCAAGCCCTTGTCCAGCTGATTGCTTGGTAGCCTCCAGACAATCCACTTCTATCTGGCACCCTGGCACTCTTAAAGGAGCAGTAGCCCCAATAGGCTGTTCCCTGCCACAATCACACTGTAAATATACATGCTGGACAAAGGAGGTGGTAGAGAGAAATGAAATGGTTTGCCTAAATTGCTTAAGGCCAAAGTTTTGCAGATCTAAATAAATAAATAAATAAATAAACTAGGGGTGAAAACAGACATGACGCTAACCACCCTTTAACCACCCTTCGTGGTTATTTATGCATGTTGCAGGGCTGTATTGGTGCCATATGCAGCCCTGAAACATGCATAAATGACCACCAAGGGTGGTTAAAGGGTAGATAGCATCATGTCTGTTTTCATCCTAGGTCTCCTGAGCCATAGCTCAATATCCTTTCCCTTGAAGGATGCTGACTAGGAGGTGTAATCAAGGCAATGATTTTTTCTTTCTTTATCTAAATTACTCTAAAGTCAAGAGATGACCTTCTTCGATGCAGTTGAATATCAATAAAGTCCCTCCACAAGTGGGCTTTGGGAAGCTTCTATAGCCACCAGGTTATAAACATCTACTTTCCACAAGGAAGCAGGATGATGATCTGGGGTTGTCTGACAGATAATGCCTTAATTCAGGAGCTTATGAGGATAGTACGGAGGAGAGTGTCCCTTTATTCATAACCCATAATTCCTCCTCATCAGAGAAGAAAAATCAATTCTCTTTAAGTGACTGTCCTTTTATGTATTTGACATAAAAGAAGTTTTGGTCTGAAGTGTAGCAAATATTTGAATCAATTTCTACTTTTTCAAATGTGCTGTATTCAGATGTTTGCCTTGTTAGGATTCTAATTCGATTTATTAGGGCTGATTCTAGCCCCCACATATGCAAATTATGTGCACTTTGCATGTGAGGTCCATGTGAGCCATAGGGTACTTTCAGACGTTACGGGCGGCCGGTTCACCACAGCGAACCACCAGGGGGGGCGAACAGCGCAACCACGTCCGGGGGTTGGAAAACGACCCAAACAGACGTGCTGGGAACGGGACCACGGGCCAGAACCGGGCCGCACCATCGCGGGCCGTGGCAGCACAACAGACGTGCAGCCGAACCCCCGGCGGGCGCTAAACCCCCACAAGGCACCGGGCAGGGGCGGGACACAGACATGGCCGACTGAGGGCAAACGAAGCCACAAGGCACACAAGGGAACGCCCACACAAGGGAAACGGGAAGGGAGGGGGGAAGAGCGAGAACAGGCTGACAGCCGGCTCACACAGCGGTCCCGCAGCGGGGCACAATGCACGGCCACACGCCCGGGCACACACACACACACACACACACACACACACACACCAGGGAAAGGCCGGGAAGGGGGGAAGGGGCGCCCGGAACACCCCACCCGGAACACCGGCAGGGAGGGGGGGGCACCACCACGGGGCAAGGCACAGACAGCAGCAACCCCCACCCCCACACCACCCCAGTCCAGTCCAGTCCAAGGAGGTGCCCCCACAGGAACAGAGGCAGTCTCGGGGGGGGGGGGCGGACCCCCGGAGCAAGGCACGTTGGGGGCCCCCAAAGCACAGCGAGGCCGGCGGAGGGGCGCCAGGAGGAGGAGGAAGGGGGCCCCACAGTCAAAGGCTGGCACAGGCAGGGCAGCCGGGTCCAGCGGTGCTCCTCCGCAGCACCAGCGACGCTCAGGCAGCACCCACGGAGTCACGGGGATGGAGGGGGCCCAGGACCACGGCCAGGGGCAGCAGCAAGCAGCGAGGCGGGCGGGAGCTCACCGAGGTGGGGTCCGCAGGTCGGGAGCGGCCAGCGGGGACCAGGGCCCCCCCCCGGGCCGGGGCGGGAGCCCACACGGGGGCACCACGCCGGGGGGGGCAGGCCAGCGACGCGGGGCTCACGGGCCGCTGCCGGGGGCCCCGCTGGCCCCAGGGCCCGGGTGGCCCGCCCGGTGGACCAGGTGGGGCCAGTGCAGCATGCCCCGGCGGTACCCCTGCAAGGACATGTAGTGGGCGATCAGGTAGTAGGCCTCGAAGGGATCGGGCATGGTGAGGGCCAGCTGCACATCCACACGCGCCCACACCGCCAACAGGGATGACATCTCCACCGCGGAGGGCTCCGGCACACAGCAGGCAGCAGAAGGGGGCCACGGAAGATGCCCCAGCTCCAGAAGCCGCTGGAACGCCGCCCCACGGGTGCGCTGGTACCCACGGGCCCCGTGAACACAGGAGAAGTAGCTCACGGCCAAGGCAGGGCCACCCTCGGCCAGGCACTCCGAGTAGGCGCCCAGACCACACACCACCAGCGCTGACACGGTCTCCGAGGCGCTCCAGGGCACATGGGCGCACAGCACCTCCGGGATGCGCCCCTCGGGGAAACGAGCCAGCCCCAGGGCCTCCGCATGCAGCCGGCAATCACGGGCGCTCACCACATGGCCAAAGTAACGGAGCCCGGAGCTCAGGCTCTCGTAGGCACCTGCACGGCTCCCCGGCCCGGCCAGGAGCAGCTGCACGGCAGGGGTGTGCCACAGGTCGCACAGAGACATGGTCTCGCGGAAGGCCCAGATATGGGGGGCCCCTTGGGGGCCGGACAGCGGGAGCCCCATGGATGGGCAGCCAGCCATGGTCCAGCACAACAGGGAATGGGACACGGAGCCCGGAGGGCACACAGACTGCCCAGGGCCGGGAGAGGCTCGGCCCGGCCCCCGGGACAGGGAACACGGGCCCGCACCGCAACATTGTAGCACAACAGAGCGAGGCGTGGGGTGCGGGCCCGGCACAGCTGCAGAGAACAACAGCGAGCTCTCTGTCTGCCTAATCGCACCTTCAAGGCCATCCCGCTACAAACAGCGAGGGGAGGGGGCCCGGGGTGCTGGGGGCGGGAGCAGCCGGAACGCACCGGCACAGGGCGCGCGCAGGCCCGCGAGGCCGACCCCCGGGCGGAGCCACCAGCACCGGGCCGCCATAAGCGCTCCCAGCCCCCACCGGGGCCCCAGCACCATGGAGCGCGATAGGGCAGGTGGGAACTGGATGTTCCTCGCGCTCGCGGCTGAGTGGCACCGTGACCACACTGAGCAGCTGTGCCTCCTGACCGAGAGGGTGCACCTGGCCGTCCGCCTGCGCTATGTCCTGGCCCTGCGGGCTGGCGTGCGCCTCCGGGGCCAGCAGGCCCGCAGGAGAGTCCGTGCCCGGCTCAGGGCTCGGCGCCGGGCCTGGGGGGCGTGGCTGGCCGCCTGCCGGAGCCTCACCCGGCCCGCTGCGCTCCGAGGGGCCGCGAGGCGGTTCCGCTGGGCAACGCAGACCCTCCGCCGGGCAGCGCTGCTGGCTATGCCCATAGCGCGGAGCCTATGGGTCACGGAGCGGCCCCAGGCCTGGTGGGAGCGGGCCCAGGCCCACTGGGGGGAGGCCGAGTGGGGGTCCCACTTCCGGATGGGCAAGGCCACCCTGCTGCGCCTAGCGGAGCTCCTCACGCCCTGGCTGGAGCGGCAGCACACCTCCATGCGGGAGCCCATCCCCATGGTCCAGCGGGTGGCCATAGGGGTCTGGGCCCTCGCAACGCCCGACTCCTGCCGCTCCGTGTCCCAGCACTTCGGGGTGGGGCTCAGCACGGTCGCCTGCATCGTGCGGGATGTGTGCGAGGCTGTGGAGGGCGTGCTCCTCGACAGGACCATCCAGCTCCTGGACCAGGGCGCTGTGATGGCTGGCTTCGCGGCCGGGGGCTTCCCGAACTGCATCGGAGCCGTGGACGGCACACACATCGAGATCCTGCGCCCGGCCGCGGGGGAGGCCCTGGAGTATGTGAACCGGCACGGATACTACTCCCTGCACCTGCAGGGGGTGGTGGACCACCGGGCCCGCTTCATAGACATCTACACGGGCAACTCCGGCCGGAGTCACGACGCCAGGATCATGACCATCTCCCCCTTCTATGCCCGCATGTACCGGGGGGACTTCGCGGACATGGGCATGAGGTGGATCGAGGGGGTTCCCATGCCCCCCTGCATCCTGGGGGACCCCGCCTACCCCCTGACCCGCTGGCTGATGAAGGTCTACCCTGTCCCGAGCACCCCTGCGGAGCAGGTATACAATACCCGCCTGTGTGCGAGCCGGACCGTGGTGGAGCGTGCCTTCGGGGCCCTGAAGCAGCGCTGGAGGAGTATAGCTGGCCGCCTGGACTTCACCGTCCCCACCTCCGCCCTGGTGATCGGTGCCTGCTGCGTTCTGCACAATGTGTGCGAGACCGAGGGGGCGGCCCTGGAGTACCCCGAGCCCCACCGGCCCCCCGGTCCTGTTCCCCTGTACGTGAACGCAGGGAACCCCCGGGAGTACCGGTATGCCAAAAGGATCCGGAACGCCCTTGCAACCCACATCGCCCGGGGGGGCCCGCTGTGAGGGCCTTCCCGCCCCTGGGGGCCCCACCCCCCCTTCCGTGCCAATGCCCCTGTACACGCGGTCCCACAGCCCTGTCCCCCCCACAAACGGGCCGGGGACAACTGTCTCTTTACAACACTTTATTGCCCACACAGTTCACACAATCACCCTGTGCCCCCTCCCCACCCCCGTGCCCGTGACCCCGTCCACCACCCGCCCTCATGTGGCCCTCCCCCTCCCCCCCCTTCCCACCATCCCCCCGCGTTTCCTGGGCCGACCCCTCGTGCGGCCGCTTGGGCCCACCGAGCTCTGGGAGCTCCCCTCCCCCCCACTGTCCGTGTCCCCTGCCGTGTCCTGGGCCGGTCCCGGCCCCGGCAGGGGGCCGGGCGGCGGATGGGCAGCTGTGCCCGGTGCCCCGGTCGCGCCCCGGGGGGGCTGGACCCTCCGGAGGCCCGGGGGCACTGGGAGGCGCATGCGAGGGCCCTGGGGCCGGGGGGGCGCCAGGGGCGGCAGGGCTGGGCCCGGGGGCGCCGAGGGGCCCGGCATGGGGACCTGGGCGGGCAGGGCGCCCGGAGGTGCGCCGGCCATCACGTAGGCACACATGGTGCCCGCATGCAGGAGCAGGGAGGTCCCAATGTCGTGGGACCTGTCCATCTTTGCACTGTGCTCCCGCACCATGCCCTGTATGTCCTGCCGGAGGCCCCTGAGCAGCCCCTGCTGCCGCTGGTGCTCCCGGCGCTCCCGCCTCCGCTCCAGGCGCACCTCCGCCTCCAGCCGGCGGTCTGTCTCCAGGGCCTTCTCCATGGACCGCTCTATGGCCGCCTCCATGCGGTCCACGGAGGCGATCATGCGCTCCCCCTGTTCCTCCGCCCTGCGGACGATGTCCTCCGCTTGCTCCTCCCTGCGCCTGCGGACCCGCGCCCGGTACTCCCGCATCCGCTGGGCTGGGGCCGCGGCCGGCGGAGGCGCCGCGCGCGGGGGCTGCCCTGTGGAAATGGGCGGGTGGGTCAGTGCAGGGCCCTGTCCCCTAGCGGGGTCGGGTCCCGGGGCCCCCTGCCCCCCCTCCCCCACTGAGGCCGGAGGCCCCCCTGGGCTGGCGCCCGGGGGGCCCTCCCGCCATCCCAGCCCTCCCGCCTTACCTGGGTCCGGCACCTGCTCTCCTGTGCCCTCCGCGGGGGCCTGCACCGTCTCGCTGGCCCGGTCCTGGGGCTCCCCATGTCCTGCGGGCGGGAGAGGGGGGAGCGGGTGAAGGGGGCTGGTTGTGGCCCCTGCAGCAGGGCCCCCACCCCTGCCCCTGCCACCGGCCCCCTGGTCGTGCCCCCCCCTGCCCTGGGGGCCCGCTTACCCTCTATGTCCGTCTCCGAGCCTTCGGAGCCCGGCGCCTCACCCTGGGAGTGCTCCCCCTGGGACCACTGGCTGAGGGTGGTGAAGGTGCCGACCTCCGACTCCGCCTGGCCGGCCCGGCGTTGGGATGTCTCCGGGCTGCTGCTGGGGGGGGGCCTTGGGGCTTCTGCGGGTCCCGGGTGGTCCTCCTGGGGGTGGGGGTCCCCTGAGCTCGTGTCTACCGGGCGGGCGGCGAGGGGAGGGGGTACCTCGGCCCGCTCCCTGCCCTGGACCACAGCGCTGCCCACGAGGCGTGGGGCAACTATGGAGCCCTTCATGTGAAGGATGCGGTCCAGGGCATCGTAGTAGGGGGCGGTGCGGGCCCCGTGCCCGGAGCGGCTGTTGTTGTCCTTGAGGGCCTTGTACCCCCTCTTGAGCTCCTTGGCCTTGGAGCGACACTGGTTGACTGTGCGCTCGTGCCCCGCCGCCTCCATGTCGCGCACGATGTCCCGGTAGACGTGCTCGTTCCGCTGGTTGATTGCGAGCTCCAGCTGGTACTCGAGGGTCCCCCATATCCGGATGAAGTCCCGGGTCTCCTGGAGGCCCCACTGGCCCCCTCTGTGGTAGGCCTTCCTCCGGCTGGGCCCCTGCTCTTCCTCCTCCTGGTCCAGCTCTTGCTGCACCTGCACCTGCTCCTCCTCCACCTCCTCCTGGGGGTGCGCCTCCGGGCGCGCGGGGCCGGCCTCGTCCTGGGGCTCGTCCGCCCGGGCCGACTTTCGTGTCTGGGGGGGGAAAGGGGGTGAGTGGTTGCTGGGTGGGGGTGTGGCCCCTCTCGGGGGCCCCCTGCCCCCCTGCCTTCCGCCCGGGGTCCCCCCGGCCCCCCCCACAGGGGGTTCACCCGTGCCCCCTGTTCCCCTCCAGGTGGGTGCCCTTACCCTTTTCCTGGGTGCCTCCTGTGGGCCCGTTCCGGCCGCTGTCCCCGGGGCGGCGCGACCCGGCTTCAGCTGTGGGTGTTGTTCCCGGGGCGCCTCCCTGGTCGGGTGCTCCCGTGTGCGCCCTTCCTGCGCCTGTGCCTCCTCCGCCTGCATCGCTGGGCCTGGCTGCACCTCCTCCGCCTCCTGTCCCGCCGCTGTCGCTGTCTGTGCCTCCGCTCTCTTCCGCTTCCCTCCTCGCTCCATCCCGCCACGCTTGCTTGCTGCTGCTCTCGCTTTAAATCTCCCTCCGGTGTTTGTGTTGATGCTGGTTGCCTGGCAGCGACGCTGCGTGCCTCGTCCCCGGCTGGGGCTCTTTTTTTTTGGTTCCGCTGGGGGATTGGCGTCCAGACGTTACTTTTGCTTGGTTCCCTGTGGGGGTTCGTTTGACCACGCTTCCCGGGACCTTCCCCCGGCTAGCCCGGGAAGCGTGGTTGAAACTGACCCCATGTGGGTATTGAGCGTGATGAACATCTGGCACGCGCCGTTCAGACGTTCAGGGCCCTTTGGCCCCACGGGGGGGTTCAGCGTGGTTCAGTGTGGTTCAGCGTGGTCTCGTAACGTCTGAAATCACCCAAAGTCCCCTTAGTAGGAGTTAATGTGAGGTACACGGGGTTGCACACAAAACACACACATCCTGTGTGCATGGCATGTGTGCAGCACACAGGATTTAGGATTGGCCCCAATATCTGAATCTGAAGAGTTTGATTTTAAAAGTTTGCATGAACAAATTTTGTTACTTCTTTGTTCATTTGTCTTTCATCATTTGATCAACAGTTCCTTCAGACTTTGTAAGTAGTTGATACGTAAATTCATGCTGCATCATGTGTCCAAGTGCAGGTCAGAACAAATGATGAACAAGAACAAAAAAACAGCAAAGCTGCTAACTCAGCCAATTCTAAAAGACTTGAAAATTTGAATTCAGACATTTGTTGACACATCCAAATTGAATTTGCAAATTAAAAAAAAAGCACTGTTTGTTTCATCTCTAGTTTTGACTAGTCTTTCACCAGAGGACATTCAGAGAAATCCATCACAATAATGGGATATTGGGAATCCAAGGACTTTGCTAGTTTCATTTCCCAACACCCCTAGTGTAGCAAAGTAATCAATTGCCTGTTGTGCTGGCCTTTGTGAGAAATGGACTGCACATGGTATTTTGCAGAGGATGATGATACTGGGGAACTTGCCTAGTCTCTGCAGCTCCAACTGAGATCTGTGATAGCCATGCATCACAATATGTCCCCTAATTTTCAGCAAAGCAAGATATTAAAGCCTGCAGGAAATATTTAGCAGAGATGCTTTATATGTATAGTTCTCAACCATTTTGCCTGTGTGATCCAACTTTGAGACTTTAAAATGTAATGTTATTTCAGAGAGCAATAATGACATGTAAAATCTATCGAAAACCAAATGGGATTGTGACCACCTCACATTATGACCAGATTGTGTGACCTTATTTGTAGTCCCTGTGGCAAAAAGCCTTTTGCCCCTACCTTTGCCTCTAGAGGGACCCTAGCAGGACAGTGTTGCCTTCCTGAATAGGGTGGAATCTGCCCTCCTTTCTCTTGTGAGCACATGGCAACCTAGCCACACCTGAGTGACTAGTTTGTCACCACATGGCGGGGCAGAAACCTCCCTGCCTTGGACTGGGTCACAGACCAGGGCCGTTTATAGACGAGACAAGAAAGGCGGCTGATCCTTTGATCAGCCTCCTTTATTTGCGCTCGTCTATGCGTTCGGGCCGCATGTTATCCCGCGTCGGAGGGGGCAGGCAATCCTGCCCCCTCCAACGCGGATCCCCAAAGTGCCGGCTTAACGCTGCACTTCTGGGTTCCCTGGGCTTGTGCGCATGTGCGGATGGGTGTGCATGCGCACAAAGACTCTCTGCTGTGTCTGAACAGCAGACACGGCAGAGAGAGGAAGCCGGGGGATGGATGCCGGTGCTGGATGATCCTGCTTCTCAGTGGGATTGTCTATCAATGCCCCAGGTGACCTCCCACAGACCAATCTCAGCAGAGGGTGGATAGGACCTTAAAAGGGAAAGACCCGCCCCTTCTTTGCTCTCTTGCCTCTTCCTGCCTGCTCTGACATCTTCAAGATCTGGGCTTCCGCCAGATCGGAACTAAGGACTAAGCCTCATGTAAGTTATCTGTACATGGAGTTATATGCTACCAGACTGCCTGCCTGAACCAGTACAGTTTAGGCAGCTACGAATTCAAAAAGGGTCCTCGTACCCCTCAAACTGGACTCTGGGTCTTGCTCAATGACTTATCTTGCTTCTTACCCTTTTAACCCTATAAATAAAGCCTAAGCTTTTTCTATTCTTAACTCCACTGTGTGTGTGCATCTGTGTGTGTTTACCTGAAAAGAACGCCACCCTTTGCCTGGAAGACATAGCTACCGAAGAGGGAGAAAGGAATTCCCATCTGGCTCTTTTAGCCAAGGCAGATTTTGACCAAGATGAGCACCTCTGGGTTGCTCCAAGGGTTCTGCCTCCTGGAAGGGGGAGAACACAGGATAAAGGGGACTAAGGTCCCTTAGGAAGTTATGGATTTATAAACATCTGGGGTTTACATATCCTGGATTGTGTGGATCCCCTCTGATTTTTGGAACCCAGGTGGTGGCAGCAAAAACTAGATTTTTCTTGGGTTTGCCAGCTGTGGGGACCCCAGGTTAGGGATTTGGACAAACACAGTGAGATGGGTGGCTCAGCTGTATAGTGCCCCTTTGCTGTGTTTTGCCACAGTCCCAACTCATAGTTTGAGGACCGCTGCATTGCATGGAACATATAATCTGGCAATTGATACCATTTTAGATATACTACTCACAATTGAATCTTAACCTGCCTGTACACTCTTATTGGAAACCATGTCCATGACTAGCAATGGAAGAAATATGAAAACTGCTTGCTTTCCCATTCTTCACCAGTTGTGGCTGTTTTTATGTTGTTATCATTTGTAACAGAAGCAGAAAAACATTCATAGTAATAATCTTCCTCTTGTAAAATGAATTTTGGTTATTTTTGCACATGCATTTATAATACATGTACCATTTATTTTTGTGCACCATTCTGATTAGCTTCTTGTTTCAGTTTACTTTCCTGAGGGTAAGGATTAAAATCTTACAGTCTCTCTGTAAACATAAAAAGAAAACAACAAGCATTAGCTGTATTATTTTTTCTGGGCATTAAACTAAACAAAATGCATGTTGTGCTCTATTTAGCTTATATTTGTAGAACTTTTTTAAAAAAATTGTGGAAAGAATGGACAAAAGGAAAGACCCCAAAAAAGCATAAATTAAAAAGTTATCAAATGCAAACAAAGTTTTTAAAAATGGTATAGACCCTACACATCAGGAATGAACTACGGTTAAAACACACATTTGGTACTAATATCTTTGGCCCTTTTCACACAGACCAATTATACATGGACACCCCCATCCCCCCCCATGCTCTACATTCCAGTGGGTGTTGTGGGGGGGACATTGGTATAAATGGCCAGCGGTGGGGGAGAGGATGGGTGTGCGCTAGGGGTGTACCCTTGTAAACACCACGGGCGGTGGGTGTTTGTGTGTGCGCGCTCTCGACTGACACCCACCTATACCCATCACCCACCCATTTCCACCTACGGGGCCATCCAGAAAACCAGAGGAGGCCCCGTGGGTGAAGATGGGTGGAGGTGTGTGTGTGTGTCCATGTAAATGTCCACACACCCACCTCCACCCATCGTGGCCAAGCACCCAACTTAGTGCGTGTAAAAATGGCCACAGACACTGTAACACCAATAAAATGGGTGTTACATTTTATTATACATGTTAGAGGGCACTCATAGATCACACCTGGAGTCCTGCAATATGTGTAATAAAATGTAACACCCATTTTATCGGTGTTACAGTGTCTGTGTGAAAAGGGCCTTTGAAAATTAATGGCAAAGGTTCCCACTACAGAAAACTCTGCAATGATAAATAACACTCTGAATTGTTTTCAAAGATTTCAGCTGGACTTAAATTTGTATGTTGGGATTTTTTAATTTATATATACACCTTAAATGCCTTTTAAAGAAAAACCTTTCATACTGTAAGAACTCTCAGTATGTCTTGAATAGTCTGTGATAGTGAATGGGTAGTGCTAAGAAGTATTATAAAAAAAAAGTTTGTGGGTTCTAGTTACTGAAATTTTAAAACAAATGTGCTTTGAGTGTGTTATAATTTTTGGAATATCCCAGTTTGTGTTTTCCCGCAGAATATATCAACAAATGAATTTAATGTTAGAGGCAAAGACCCATGCTCCATTCCAACATCCCCAAGTCAGCAACTCTCCACACAAGCCAGCCCCATTTCATTTTCCATTCTCTGCCCTCGCAAGCCAGTCACATGTCTCTTTTTCTTTTAAGCATTTTCTTTCAGACAGTGAACATGGGAGACGGTTGAGATCATCCTGAAAACTCCTAAGAACTCTGGCCCTGATCCTATAAAGTACACAGACATCATGTGATTAACTTTAAGTATGTACATGTATTAAATTAGTCCCCCCACCCACCCCTCCCCTCCCAATCAGGAATGCACTCTTACTAACACGGGGTCAAATATTTGTATTTATTTTTCTAGTATTTACATTTATTATTTGTACCTTTACCTGGGCTATTTTGATACAGAAGTGCAGTGATGTTCTGTCATTTTGACAGATTTATAAGGAAAGGAAAATGCAGTTAAAACGGTTGCTAAGTCTGCAACCAGTGTAAAAAGGGGAGCACTGGTTTAGGGGAGGGTGGAGAATATGGCTATCTTGATGCGGAAGTTGTTAGCTTGGGGAGGGTGGAACGGGAAATCCCTCACCAGGCCCGGCCGCTGAAGAAATGTGCCGGTGTCTAGGGATGGGGGACATGCGGATGTGGGTCCACACCCACGTTTCTCAGCGCAGCCATGCTTCCTCCCTGACTGGTGGGTGTGGGAGCCTAAGAGGTCACCATACCTGCCTGGAACTGCTCTGGCCATCGGCCGGAGTTAGGTAGAGTGGGCCATCAGACGTAATGACCCAATGGTCCGGAGTTGCCTTCCCCACACTGTGACAGGGCTAACTCCAGGATGTGTGCAGGCAGGGAGCCCAGCACACAACCCAGAGTAAGCCCTGACCCAGTCTGGGGTAAACTGTGCTCCCGCCCACAGAAAACATCTGGCGGGCAAGAGCAGACGTGACACCACCATGAGTGGCCATGCTCGAGTAAGTGTGGCCACCCAGGGTAGTGTGTGTAACATTTGAATATACCCTGGGTCTGGCTCAGGGGATAACTGGCTTGAAAGGAAATGAGACATGTGGCTGGCTTGGGAATGGGGCAAATGGAAATGGGGCTGGCTTGTGTGGAGAGCTGATGGCTTGCAGATGGGGGGATGGGACATAGGTCTGGTTTAGGTCCTTTTCACCACTTTACACTGAGAAAATGGATGTTACATTTTATTATACATGTTGCAGGCCACCTATAGAGCACACCTGCAGCCTTGCAACATGTATAATAAAATGTAACACCAATTTTATCAGTGTAAGAGAGTGTCTGTGTGAAAAGTGCCTTAGTTTTCTCATCAGTGACTTGTGGGAGTTTCTTCTGACTTGTGGGAGAAAGGGGTAGAATGGGGCATGGGACGATATGGTTGCTGACTTCAGGGGAGGAAATAGAACAGGGCCTTGGCTCAGGGAGGGTCTTGCTGATTTAGGGAGAGGGAATTCCTCCCTGGACCCAGTCTAAGGACATTCTGGCTTGGGATGGAGTGGTTTCTGGTTCAGAGGAGAGTCACTGGCTTGAGGAAAGTGGAATCCATAGGTAGGAATGGGATGTGGGACTGGCTCAGGGATGATGACTGGCTTGTGGGGAAGGGAATGAGACTGCCCTGGACTCGCCACCCATTTCTCCCTGGCTGGGCTGGCTGGGGTGCTAGAGACTGCAGTTCTGAGACAGCCCCTGCAGGTAAGGAGAGCTTGCTACAGGCTCCCCAAGAAGGCGACTTAGCTGAGAGTCAGATAACAGCTCAGCTCAAAACTGGATATGTGCTGCAGTTTGGGGGGTATACAATTCAAGAGTTTGGATATTACTTTTTTTCAGGAAACGTTGGTTTCACTCGAAACTGAACTATACAGTCCTAGAATTCTTGTTTCAAATATTTAGCTGGAAAGGTTGTTTTTTTCTTTATTTAGGACATCCAAATACATAGCCCTACAGGTCTGCCATTACTGCTTCAGCATACCTGTGGTTGTATTGGCTGTAACTCATGCTATATCTCACATGGTATGATAAGTGGTGTTTAATGTCATATAGACCAGAAAAAGTTTCAGTTGTATTTTAAGCCTGGAGAAGGGGAGAGGCCACTTTTCTAAAGGTCACAAGGGGCTGTGTACATAGCTTGGAAAGTTTATCATCTCTTGCCCTTTTGATGTACATTCTGTCTGCTTGCCACTGGACCATGCAGATGAAGGCAAACGTCATCTGCTTTAGGGTCAAAAAGGCCACAACCCTATATAAAAAATTCAAGAAAGAGTCATCCAGTCAATATAATCTACACCCTCACCTCCCCTGCACTCAGAGTACTGGCAAATAAATTTCACCAAACTCTGCTTGCAATCTAAGGGTGTTAATAGATGAGAGATTAGATTAGCCTACTGGAGTCCAGGTAACTCTCTGGAGCTCCCAAACAGCCACCAAATTCTGTGTGATAAACTAGGCAGAGGGGCAGGTGTTCCTTCCTGCCATGCTCCACCCCATCCCTCTCTATCACCAAGAAGTGGTTGCTCCACAAACTGCTTTAGGCACTCTACCCAGGACTCTGTGGTCCTGGCAGGCCTGCACACATGCAGATGCTGCACGCACCCTAACAGACAGGAGGCAGCCATATAGGTGCACATTAACTGACATCAGCCAGCATTTGCCCACACATCAGGATCCACATTCACCTGGATGACACCGAGAGTGGGGGCAATGGGCCAGGAAAATATCTGGAGACCACCTAACAAATGGGCAGGTGGCAAACCATCTGGAGGACGCTAATCTGGGCTACTGTCTCTTCAGTTTTCACCCTAAGTCTAAGGCAAAAATCTTGCTCCTTGTCCTTCCCAGCAGATCTGCATTGCAGGCACACTCCAGGATAGCATTCCAGCTCTCCCCTCAGCTCACTTGAGGGGGGTTAGGTGACAACTGGTCCTATTTCTCCCTGCTTGGGGGATGCAGGGAAAGCCACAGATCACTTAAACTCTCTTATGCCTCAGTCTCCCAGTAAGACTCCTTGAAACACCAGTGAAGCATTGTGGTGCTCACATACTGTTCGTATAGGCACTGGACATGTCTGCAAGGCTGTGACAACTGAACAAAGTGTAGACCAAACCAGCTTACAGATTCCAACTCAGACATTAATTATTAAATAATAAATAAATAAATAAATAAATAAATTTATTATTATTATTATTATTTTATTAAACTTTTTTATAGCACCAGCAATATACCTGGCACTTTACAATTGTAAGAAAGAGACACAGTCCCTGTCCTAGCAGACTTACAATCTAAGAGAGACAAGAGGAGGGGGTAAAGGGGGGGGGGACAGAGGAAGAGACAATGAAACATATACAAACTCATGACTGAGGTCTCAGGTGATGTTACACAAACTCCCTCCCTGAACACATTCACTTGGCTTCCTTCCACCGAATCTTCAAATCCTTCCTCAAAACCCACCTCTTCCATCAAGCTTTCCCTGGCTCCTCATTTCCCTCACCCCCTTGCTGACTTATCCTGAATCATTGTATCTTGTGTAACATTAAATGAGTAACTAACTACACCTTTGTAACTAAGTCAGGCAAGTGCACCTGAGACCTCATGAGTTTGTTTATGCTTCCTTGTCTCTTCCTCTGTCAAGTAAGAGAGAGTGGTATCAAAAGCAGCAGAAAGATCAAGAGGACAAGGATGGAGGAGAGGCAATTGGATTTTGCTAAGAAAAGGTTGTTAGTTATTTTAGCAAGATCAGTCTCAGTAGAGTGGAGGGGGCAGAAGCCAGATTGGAGAGAAACAAGGGCAGAGAGGAAGTCAAGGCAACAGGGGTACACAGCACATTCCAGGAGCTTAGAGACAAAAGGGAGGAGAGAGATGGGGTGGTAATTATAGGGATTGGAAGGATCAAGGGTAGGAGGAACAGTGACATGTCTGAAGGTAGAGGGAAAGGAGCCATTAGAGAAGGAGAAATTGACTATGTTCAGGAAGGATGGGGTGACAATGGGTGTGATAGATGTCAGGAGGCGAGAAGGAATAGGGTCAAAGGGACAAGTGGAAGGGTTGGAAGTGGAGAGCAGGGAGATGATTTCCTCAAGGGGGGCTATGGGGAAGGAGGAGAGAAGGGAGGGAAGGAAGGGGAGGAGAAAGGGGGAAGCAAACAGGGGATGGAGAGGAGTGGGATGCACATAAACTTATATCAAGACATAAGTTCACATGAGGTTGTTCATCCAGAAAATATGAGGCCTTGGACACTGCAAGGAAGGAAACAAAACCCACAACAAAAAAACATTACTATTTACTAGCCAATTATAATCAGGGAAAAATTCCTCCCTGCCTCCAGTCTAAGACTTTGAAGGACAGTTAACATTAGCAGGAAATGGTAATTTCTAGGGATGGGAATTTCAGTTTCGGATAGAACCGAAAGTACCCGAAAATGGCCATTTAGGATTAATCTGAAATTTTGGTTCTTTTTTGGTTGCGGTACTATTCGATCTTTTGCATTGATTTTTGTACTGGATTTTTAACATTGCGGTTTGTCCCCCATTGAAAAAACACAATGTAAAAAATTAGGTACAAAAATCAATGCAAAAGATCTGATAGTACCGAAACCAAAAAAGAACCGAAATACATGAGAACTGAAACCGAAATTGACTGACAGCAATTTTTTCCCCAGAGTCCCATCCCTAGTAATTCCTTCCTTCCTTCCTGAAGCAGGAAGTGGCCGGGTCAGGGGCAAACTTAGCCTCCTAGCAGCAGGGCCAGCATAACTTTGACAGGTTTATCTCAGGGTCTCTTTCAGAATAGCAGTGTCTTTAGGGGCATACCAGGGTTGTGGAACTTTTTTCCCTCCTGGGGCCACTTAAAAAATTAGTACACGCTCCACATAGAAGTTGGGGATGGGGTCAAGAAAAGGAGGGTTCAGATCATGGATCTGTGCCATTGATCTCTCCCTTATTATTGTGTGCATGCCCTCACCTCTGCTCCCTTTCCTTAGCTCAGTTTTTTCAGTGTTCAGGGGTAGACTGGGAACTGGAACCAAAGCCAGATCCAGAAACTGGAAAGCAGCCACGTAAGAACTTGCCATGTGCCCCATTTGGCCCCTGGGTCCGAGGCTGGCCCCTCCCATGGGCCCGAGGTCCTCATCCCTGGAATAGACTATAGAGGGAAAGATTATTACTTTGTAAAGTGCCAGGTACACTGCTGGTGCTATATAAATGTTTGTTATTAATAATAATAATAATCTCTCCTAATTTTATTCATTTCTAATACATCTAGATTCTAAAACTTAAAAAAACCAAACAAACACAAACACACACACACAAAGCAAAAACCTGCAGCCATTTATTCCATGTGCCCTTCAAATTCCACACTTTGTCCTGACTTGGGATTGGGAAAACTCTCCTACTTTTCTATATTTGTGTTCTAACATCTTTCTTCCATTAGTGCAGTTAACATTTTCCCTACTGTGAAGAGAATATGCAAACATGTTTGGTTATACCTTCTGGATATTTAAAACCCATTTCTACTGTCATCGATTACTAGCATTCATTTCAATCTTATCATTGTATTAAAGAGTTACATCAATAAAATTAGTGTTTCATTTATTAGTTTGTTTCTTCTCTTCCCGTACTCTGTTCTAACCCACAAACTCATAACTAGGGGTAAATTTTCAGATGTGGCAGGCTTGTTGCCCATCACACCTAAACCCACCCCGGGGGGAAACTCCTCCCCCCAGGGTGGGGTAAACCCCACTGCTGAAAAAAATGTTCAGGTAGCCAGGGCTGGGGAGGGGGTGGGGGAGGGTGGGGGATGTTCAGATGTGGGTCCGCATGGCCCCGCTCCCCACGCTCCTCAGTGCGGCCCTGCCTCCTCCCTGACAGGTGGGTGTGGTGGCCTATCAGGAAGCTAGGCTGCACGTAGGCTGTGGAATTCCCTCCAGGCAGAGGTCCAGAAGGCCCCAGACCTTGACTCATTTTGATGTCAGTGCAAGACCTGGCTGTTCCGCCAGGCTTTTGGTGAGGGAGATGGGTGAAGGGTGGGTGGGATGTGGGTTAGGGAGGTAGGTTTTCTTTATTGTATTTTTACCCTTTGGTTTGTTTTATACATTTTATATATCTTATTTTTTATGGTTCTTTTAAGTGCTATTTTAATGTTATATTCGTAAGGCGTCTTGAGCTCCATAAGCAGGGGAGGTGGAATAGAAATAATGGAAATAAATAAATAAATAAATAAATAAATACATTTATTAGGCCCATTGAAGAAACATGTCTGGTAATGATTCCCAGATTTCATTAAAGTGGTATTGCAATATATTGCCCAAATGATGCCTATTCTTCTTAGAGAAAGCAGCACAGGAGTGGACATGCATGATTATAACCTTTTAATTTGTCACTTACTATAATCTTTCATGAGCTGACTATCAGGAAGCAACAGCTCCTGTTCTCTCTAGTGTGCATATTATAATTTTGGCTGCATTCATATAAGTGCCAGATGCACTCTGTCAATATGCTGTGGACTCACTGCAAAGTCACTGTACAGAATTAAACCTGGGTAAGACGTGACTAAGAAACAGTTAAACCTTTTAAAGCTTTGGTTTCAATTTCCTTTCTCTCATTATTGAAATGTGTGGAAATTACCAATTTTAATTATTTTGAGGGTAGAGTGCATTCAGACACTATGGCAATGGATGCCAGCACAAGTTATGTATGTGTGTATGTATGTCTGCTTGTCTGCCTATCTATTGTAAAGTAAAGTAAAATTTTATTGCGAAGCAATAACCATACAACCTTAGCCTTAGCAAAAACCATACAAACAAATATAAAAACATTTAACAAAATCACACATATGATAAAACAAATAATACCAAAATAAGACAAATATTACAATCAAAATATCCAAGAGTACACAGAGCATACCAGCATTAACTCTAAAACAAACCTTACCCTTCATTGGCCATTGAATAGGGAAAGCCCAAACCCTACTGGGAATTCACTTTAGGGAAAAATTGTGTCCTTGGCCTTCAGTGGGCCATCCCAAACCCTGTTACAGTAGCAGACCATCCCAATCCCTGTTACAGGAAATCCTCGCCCTTCAACAGGCACCAGGAGTGGACATCCCAAACCCTACTGATGAACATGAATATAATTAGCAGGGATTCAATAAGGGTTGTTGCAATTTAGCTACAAGCCGTTGTCTTCCTCAAAGATGGATAAATAAAATGTTGATATTCATATAGGGGTGGGAAGTTCGGTTCCCCCAGTATCCTATACTGCCAGTATTTTGCTGTACTGGCAGTATCGGATTAATCCAGTTATTGGGTACCGGTTCCCCGTGCTGGATTTGTTTCCATTGCGGCCATTGAAATGAATGGCCGCAATGTAAAAGAAAGAAAGGGGGAAAAAAATTCCCTCCCCCGTCCAGGCTGCGTGGGTGCAAGTGGGGGGTGGTGTCACCACCCACCCACCCTGCCCAGCCTGGATTTTTAAAGAAATTTTTTTTTAGCTGAAGTCCCTGCTATTACAGTCTCCGGGCCGCCGCCGTGCGGTACTAGGGTGATCCCTGGGGTGGGGGGTGGTTTAACACCCCCCCATCCCAGGGATCACCCTACCCCCCCACCCAGAGATCGCCTACCTTTTGCGCTCCGGGCGGCGGTGGTGGCTACAAGGTGATCCAGCGGCTTCAGCGCTGGCTGACTTGAGCATTTGAAGGCCTGGCAGAACAACCAGGTTTTACAACATCTACGGAAAGAGGGGAGGTCCGAGGACAAATGGGCCTCCAACAGGAGGGAATTCCACAGCCGAGGTGTGGCCACAGAGAATGCCCTTTCTGTCATCGCCACCCGGCGTACCCAGGGGACTTCGAGCTAGACGCCCCCGGCTGACCACAAGGGTCATGAAAAACCCCGAGGTCTGAGGTGGTCTCGCAGGTAAACAGGAGCCAAGCCATTTAGGGCTTTATAGGTCATAACCAGCACCTTGAATTGGGCCTGGAAGACAATAGGCAGCCAGTGCAGAGTACGGAGAACAGGTGTAATGTGCTCACGGCAGCCTGTCCCTGTCAGGAGGTGGGCCTCCTCATTCTGCACTACCTGCAACTTCCAGACCATTGTCAAGGGCAGCCCCACATAGAGCACGCTGCAGTAATCCAGTCGAGAGGTAACGAAAGCATGGATGATGGTGGCCAGATCCAAGTTCGAGCCATACAGCCGCCACCGTCACACCAGATGTAATTGGCGAAATGCTCCATTTGCCACAGCCTCCACCTGAGTATCCAGGTGAAGCTGTGGGTCAAGGAGCAGCCTCAGACTATGAACCTGAGTGGCCAGAGGGGGGAAGACCCTGCCAATGACAGGAACCACCACCCCTTCAGCCTTCCCCACCAACATCACCTCTGTCTTGTCAGGATTCAGCCTCAGATGACTCGCCCCCCACAGCTGCCAAGCACCTGGTAAGCACCAAGACTGCTGGACCTGAGTCACTCAAAAACGAGAGGTAAAGATGTGTATCATTGGTGTACTGATGACATCGTATACCGAACCCTCTCATGACCTCACCCAAAGACAGATCCAGTAAAATCAAAATTGTGGATCTGCCCTGATCTAATTCACAGAGCAGGTCATCAAACAAGTCTCTGTCCAAACTCGAGGCGAAAGCCAGACTGTGAGGGATCAAGAAAACTGACCTGATCCAGATGCCCCTGTAACTGGCGGGCCACCACCCATGCAATAACCTTCCCTAAAAAGGGAAGGTTAGAGACTGGCTGATATCTGGCCAGGGAGTCAATGCTCAAAGATGGCTTTTTGAGTAGAGGCCATACCACCGCCTCTTTGAGACAGCTCAGCACCCTTCCCTCCCTAAGGGAGGCATTGATCACCCCCACCAGCAATGACCCTAATGTCTCCCAGCTGGCCTTCACCAGCCAGGATGGGCACAAATCTAATTCACAACAGGTGGCCTGGACTGTCACAAGAACATCCGCCGTATCAACGGGTGACACCCACTGAAACGGATCCCACAACCACAGACATGGCGGGGCTTCCTGTACTTCTGATTCGTCCACTGTCATTAATGCAGTATCGAAATCATGGTGAATATGAGCGATTTTATCTGCGAAAAAGTCAGCAAACATGTCCCAGCGGGTACTGGAGAATTCCAATTCTAGGCGGAGAGAGGCCGGACTGACCAGCCTCTGCACCACCCAGAAAAGCTCCGCTGGACGTGACTTCACAGACGCAATAAGGGTAGCAAAGAACTCTTTCTTTGCTGCCCGTATTGTAACAGTATAAGCTATATATTCTTTAAGTATAAAGAATACTTGTGTGTGTTTCTCTGTAGAAATGTGCAAATCATAAAAAGCCAAATTAGAGCTCTTCAGACAATAGGTTTAGGAAGAAAACTCAGCCATTTTCTTGTCTTTCTCTTGAAATTTTCTGTCCTTCCTGGGCTCACGACTTCCACGAGTTAGCTGTGGTAATTTTATTCACACTAACCAGATGCAGCTCACGGGGAGCTCCTGAGGTTCAAGAGTTCAACCCTGGGACTAATTCTGAGGAGCCTGATTTTAAGCAGCCCCGTGTCACAGCAGATTCCCAAGACTGTGCAGAGTTGTGGTGACAGTCCAGTAACTAAACCTGAACATGTCCATGCTCTTCTGACAGTCCCAGCAGCTTCCGAGATTCATTTATAGGCTGCACCTGTGAAGGGAGTCAGCTATAGCTTCTGTCCCGGAAGTGTTCTCTGAGGACTGTCAGTGGGGCTAATTGACAGGGAGTGATTAACCTGCTATCAGAGGGGCTACTCTAAATTAGTTCAACAGACAGCTCTGAGATCACAGAGAGTACTGCTGGAAACTGCTGCTACACAGCCAGCTCCCTGCACAGCCCCAAAGAATAATCCAAACTGAAAAACTGTTGGGACTTTCAGAGCAGCACGGGCATATTCAGGCTTAGTTACTGGACTATCACTACAACCCTGCACAGACGCAGGAACCTGCTGTGACATGGGGCTCCTAAAAGTCAGCCCCAGGAAGACACAGTGCCTGATAACAGGAGCAGATTCTCTTCAACATTGGCAGAAATGTATGGTGCAGCAGTGCCTCATCATCCCGTGTTGTGGAGTGGCCCTAGAAGCTGGGAAGGAAGTATATAAAAAACATTCATCTTTTTCCTCGTTTGGGAACAAATTTCAATGACACCAACTGGGTTTCCGTAGTTTTACCTGAAAATATAAGTGCTATTGCAACTCTGAGCATGTTACTTTTTCTATTTATTATTATTATTATTATTATTATTATTACCTTTTTCCACATGGATATATTATTTTGGTAACTTATTTTATATACTAGGCTACATATACATTTGTTAACCTTGAATTAGTTTCTTAAGTGAATACCTTTTTATCTTCAATAAGAATACTTTCTGCTGATCAGATAAATGACACACACTTGAATTGTTCAGTTGCCAAAAACCTTAAAGCCAAAGACAATTGTCCAGTTATGTACTAATTCTGTAGCAAATGTTTTAAATGCTTTCCCTGTCTCTACAAACAATGTTTTTTGAAGAACTTATGCCAGTACAGCTCAGTGAATCTCACAATTTTTTTGTATTGCCAAAGCCTTAATAATTAAACTTTGGAATAAAAACTCCTCTAATTCATTGTTATAGGGTTAGCATGATCTTGCAAAGCCAATTTTCAAGTACAATTCCTGTGGTATTATTTCTCAAGCGTGTGCAAATCAAGCTTGCATGTCACAAAGCTGACTGTAATATTTTGTTCAGAAATCAAGTTACAAATGGGAAAATTAAAGTTTACAACACAGGACATATTGCAAACGTACATTTATTGTTGGAGTTACTAATTCCAGACGAAAACTGTATTGCCATGTTTAACAGAATTCAGTTAAATACATTACAATCATTTTCTTTTCTCTAAAAATTGAAGTTTTGGAATAGATTCATTATTCTTAAACAGAAGAGGGCAGTATTTCTTCACTGTTGTTGGGGGATATCTGCATATTATTTTAAAGATCTATTTCAAAAGAGTGTTGTGAACCAATGAATTCAAGTGTAACAAATGCTCTCTCGGTATGTTGCTCTAGTAAAAATAACATGTAGTAACAGTAACAGTTAAAAAAGAGGCATTCCTGTTACTTGTCAACTTTCTTTTGTGCTAACCCAAAGGAACGGCATCAAAAAATTTTTTAAAAATCACATACATGATTGATTTTTTTCTTTGTTTTATTATTCTGTAGCATGGGTTGCATGTTTATTGCAGATAACAACATCCCACATTCATAATGATTATAAAATATGATTAACTTTTTCTTAGACTTAAAAATTGTCATTCTTGTGCTCCATGGAATGTGTTGAACAAATTGGTATGAGTTGCTTATTTGAAATTGAAAAAGAGAAGAAAAACACTCAGGGAATTAGTGTTCTGATTACTTATAGATAATTCTTCAACTTTGTTATGGCTTTGTATGAACAAGGTGAAACAAGATTACAGACTACAGCCCATTTGGCTAAAGTAGAAATAGAATAATCTTCTAACTAAGTCTCTTGAAAATTAATATGTCTGATTTATAGTGGTGTGCAGGTTGTTTTCATTATTACAATAAAAATAATGAAAATTGTCATTTGCATTATTGTTATTATAATAACACTAATGACAAATAATAATGATGATGAAAATAAAAATGAAAACAACTTTTTGTTTTCTAAATAAAGGGGGGAAATAGGGATGGGCCAACAGAATGGAGTTCGAAAATTCGGTTCAGTTTGGTTTGGTTGAAAATTCAAGTTCAGAAATTCAGTTCGGTTTGAAATTCGATTTCGATTCGGAAGTTCAGTTCGGTCGACCCAACAGATCAAGTTCAGTTGAATTCCGATCTTCCGGACCATCTCCGTTTGTGTGTTGAATGTGATTCCCCCCACCCCTCCGTGATCAAGGGGACTGTCTCGTCTGGCCCCTGACCACGGCCCGGAATCAGCGACAAGATTCTGGGCCATGGTCAATGCCCTAGGGGGGCGGTGGGCCGGGGGAGCGTGGGGGGTGGGACTGTGCGGCTGCACGTTGAGCCACGCAGCCCCGCTCCCTCCCCCAATTCCCTGCCAGGATCAGCCGGCACATTTGTTTGACGGCCGTTTTGATCCCGGCGGGGGATCAATGGGTGATTCCATGACAGGGCCAATACCGGCCCTGTCACGTCTGAAAATCCCCTATTGCTAGAATACCTGTTCTATATGGAAATCTTTTTCCTTGCCTCAATGCCCTCCCCTATATAGGCCTATTCATTTTCTGAATTCCTTCAGGCTCCTCATTTCCTGTCCCCTGTATGCAGCACAGAAATGCATTTTTTGTGGAGGTGACACTGCAGAAAAGACATTTGATTTTCCTCTTTTTTCCTACCTTCCACATAGAAAAGGATCAAAGCCATATGCAAATAAAGTCCCTCTACAAGCATACCTGTGAACATGATCTAGCCCACAGTTCCTGTAAGATGTATGTCTTTGGATACATGGGATGAAATTTTCAAAGGAATTTGAATGATAGCAATTTCTGATTTTAGGGCTATAAATTAGTTTCTAATAGAGACTCTTGGTCTATTGTCCATATTGCTCATGTGGGATGGTCTCTGTGAAAGGACCCTTTGAAACCCCTTGTGCTGGCCATGATTGGTGAAGTTTGTTGACTCCCATATCAGTGATGAGAGGACTCTCTTCACATTTTAATTTAAGTGCAAATACATATTTGAAAAAACTTGAAATAGACTAAGAACTAAGAAGAAAACAGTAGTGAGGGCAGATATAGATAGACTTATGCCAATTTAAATTGAATTGCCTTTTGTACATCTACTAGTCACCTGTTTACACTTGTCTAATGCAGATATAGAGCATGTGTAATAACCTTTTTTCTTTGTTTTTTTTCTAAACTCCTGGGTAATACATGGGGGGGGGGCAGGGGGAGCTAGGATGGAAAATTATGTAACAGCATAAAGAGAAGGGTCAGTGATTTTTTCCACAGACAAAAACTATTACAAATTAAATGAGTAAGCAGAGCAGAGGCATCCAGCAAAAGCGATCTTACAGTTAAAAGGTGGAAGTGAGATGTATGGTGAAAATGAGAGATTGGAGTATAGAGTAGCAGCAGACAGAAAGAGCAGGGGGGGAGGGGCGGGAGACCCTCTTCTAGCTGCGAGTAAATGGTAACGGGGGGAAAGATGTGTTACTTTGAATTTCATAGTCTGGAGATTTCACTGTATATGTAAAACAGATGAAGCTTGCTTGTAGAACGTTGAAAAACTCTAAATCAGAAGAAAATAAATAAATAAAAGAAACCAGGATGTGAAGAGATGATGGGTTGGCCTTAGAAAAGGTGGGACCCAGAGCGGGGGGTGGGGGGTAAGGCAAGCCCCCACTCCAAGTTAAGGGTGCTGAGATTGGGGGCGTTTCAGATCTCCCCTTGAGATCTCCTCTTGAGATAATCCGTGGGAGCCTTTTTGGAGGTTCCCTGGGTGAGGCAGGTGGCCACCGATGTTAGATCTTTTTCAGTGGCCACCCCTGTGCTATGGAATTCGCTCCTGGAGGAGGCTCGGTTGGATCCCACTCTCCTGCTGTTTTGGCATATATGTAAGACCTGGCTGTTCCAAATTAAATGAGTATTGTATTTTGAAATTGTTTTAAATTTTTTGTATTGTTTTTATTGAATGTTGTTCACCACCCCGGGCTTCCCTGAGAGCAGCAGGGGTGGGATATACATTTTGAATAAATAAAAAGAATTAAAAAAGAGGGGGCCAATTGATTGTTCCGGAACTTAAAATATTCTCCCATAAGTGTGTATCCCTGCATTATTGTATGGAGCGCTTCTCTGGGCCTTGGACAAGGGCAAAAAACTGGAGAAGATACAATCAGGTTTTCTCCGTGATGTGTTATGTGCCTCCCCTGGGATCTGCAACTTAGCCCTTATTATGGAGTCTGGGCCCCATACAATGCAGCTGAGGGTTTGGACAGCTGCGATTAGCTATTGGCTAAGACTGCATTTTGGTCTAGCTGCCCCTTTGTCGCTTTTGGTGACAAAGGGACAGCTTGGCTGAGGTAGTGGTTGGGAAAATAAAGATGCTGGGTTTTTCCCCTGAGGCCCTTACACCCTTAGGATTCCATGCTGCAAAAAGATTAGTACTGAGGAGGTTGACTGATAATGAACGTCAGGAGATGAGATCAGTGATAGGGGAAGGTGGGTCTCTGGCCCTATATTTGTTTTGGGCGAATGATTCTCTATCTCCCCTATCTTATATGGATAGTGATCTCAGGCCACAGAATAGGAGGCTGTTTCTACTTGAGAGATTTAATTGTCTTCCATCAGCTTTGTTGGAAGGCCGCTATAAAGGAACACCATTAGTGCAGTGTCTATGTCAATGCCATCTGTCCCACATCGAATCCCTGGAGCATATTTTACTGGAATGTCCCTCTATGCGGAGGCCCACAGTAGTCTTATTTTTCCTATGGT
Source organism: Sphenodon punctatus (assembly GCA_003113815.1). Lineage (NCBI taxonomy): Eukaryota > Metazoa > Chordata > Lepidosauria > Sphenodontia > Sphenodontidae > Sphenodon > Sphenodon punctatus. The sequence goes on from QEPC01011857.1 coordinate 313,648, forward strand.
GGCCCTCTGGCCCGGAAGGCCCAAAAAATGTTTATGTTAAGATGCTCCTCGAAGATCACTCCAGTGTAGTGGAGGTGGCCCAATTTCTCGGGTATGTTCATTCTAGGAAACTTTGTAGGGGCAAGGATGAGGAAATGCAGGGTCGTGGGACCTGAACTGCTTGGCCAAAGACTGAATGGCTGACCTGGGATCAGGTTTTGTTGTTACCGGCCCTTGGTAGAATTTGGTAAATTTAAATTTTTAATTCTCATTTATTTTAATTGGTACTGTGTTTTTAACATTCTCTTTATTTGTAATCCAAATGTAATGATGTTACGATATTATGGTGTTCATTTTTCTGCTACTTTAGTTTACTATGTATGCTTTTGTTACGGCTAATCGCCAAGCAATAAATGAAAATGAATGAATGAGATTGGGGGTGGGTCAGGGCCCCTGAACTGGGGAAAAACATGACAGAACCACTTGCCTTGAGGCCAAGAGCAACTTTTGAGAGGGGAGTGGCACACTGTCCTTCCCCCTCCTCCCTGGTAATCCTAAAAGGGAATCTGTACAACACATTTAAAAGATAAAGTTGGGACCTTTACATCTGGGATTTAAAATTAATAAATGTTGTGCTATATAAATGATAAACAATAACCATAAGTTTTTGTTTTGTTTTGTTTTGTTTTGTTCTAAAATGTACCTTAAAGGGGGGGGTCTCTTAAAAGGTGTTGCTTTTTCAATAACCCTTTAAAGCTACACTGATGTCTACATTATCATATTCTGAACATAAACACATCTTATTTTTCTAGGCTTCTTTGTTGTGCATGTGGAGCCTATCAATTTTCTCGCAGGGTTTGACAGAGCATAGATTTATTAATTAATTATTATTATTATTATTATTATTATTATTATTATTATTCCAGCAGTGTGCCTGGCACTGTACAGACAGTAGTTACAGACAGGTCCCTACCCCAAAGGGCTTACAATCTAAGAGACAAGGAAGGGGGAGACGAGGGAGAGGTGAACAGCAGGAGAGTCAAGGGCCCTTTTTACATGGGCCTTTCCCACTCATGTACATGCAGAAATCTGCATGTTCATGAGTGGGCGCGATCTCTCTGAAGGATGTGGCATGGGTGTTGAGTGGAGGTGTGTGTGCACTCCTGCCTAACTCACGTCCCCACTCACCCCCACGCACTGAGCAACTGGGGAAAACAGAGATTGCTCCATGCATGGGGATGGATCTAGGCTTCATCTTCGACTCACCCCTTTCTTTTAAACCCTACATTGACTCTGTTGCTAAATCCTGTCGCTTCTCCCTCCATAACATTGCTAAGATTCGCCCTTTTCTCTCTGTCTCGTCTGCCAAAACTCTTGTTCATGCTCTGGTCATCTCTCGCCTCGATTACTGTAACCTCCTTCTCACTGGCCTTCCCCGGTCTCACCTTTCTCCCCTCATCTCTGTCCAAAACTCTGCTGCCAGGGTCATCTACCTCGCCAGTCGCTTCGACCATGTGCAGCCCCTCCTCTCTTCGCTTCACTGGCTTCCCCTTCCTGAACGAATCCTGCACAAGCTCCTAGTCTTCACCTATAAAGCTCTTCACAACCTTGCTCCCCCCTACCTCTCTGCACTTATCGCCCTCCATACTCCAGCCCGTGCACTTCGCTCCTCCTCTGTCCCTTCTCTCACCCTTCCACGCCTTCCCTGCTCCCCTAAGCGCCTTCGTCCCTTCTCACTTGCTGCCCCCCATGCCTGGAACTCCCTCCCTGTCCACATCCGCCTTGCCCCCTCCCTTCATACCTTCAAATCTCTCCTTAAAACTCACCTCTTTCGCTCTGCTCTGTCTGACTCTTTATCCTGCTGAGCCACTATTCCTATACCTACGATCGGTTTACCCTTATCCTTGCAACATGGACCTGCCTGCTGTCATTCTCATCGTAACCAAGCCAAGTACGTGCACTTGAGACCTCGCATCTTCATGAATGTTAGACCCCTTGTCTCTCCCTCTGTTCCCCTTCCTAAGTCTCTCCCCCAGCTCCTGTCTCTCAGATTGTAAGCCCTAGGGGCAGGGACCGTGTCTATTTTATTACTTTGTAAAGTGCCAGGTACACTGCTGGCGCTATATAAATGTTTGTTAATAATAATAATAATAATAATAATAATAATAATAATGGATGTTTGTGTGTGAGTGGGGATGCATGTGCCACCCTGTTCACACCCCACCCACCCGCCACGCATGCACTGGCATGCCCACGTACCCCCACTTGGTGGCATCGTGTAAAAATGGCCACGGATACATTCATGAGTTTGAGAAGATGCAGTTCCACGTGCTTAACAGTTATAGATAAGAGATTCTGACTGAGGGAGGGAGGAGGAGGATGCAGCTTCACTCATGACGAACCAGGGAAAGCTTAATGGAAGAGATAGGTTTTCAGGAAAGATTTAAAAGTTGGGAGGGAGCAGCATGAATATATCCAGGGAAGGAGTTCTAGGCATGAAGAACAGAGAGAGAAGGAACAAAAAAGTTTAGAGGAGCAGGGGAGTCACAAGCAGGTGGGGGCAGAGGAGGAGCTAGCTAAGCTCCTGGGCAGGAATGTGGTGGGATACAAGAGCAGAGATATATGGGGGAGCAAGGCCATGAAGAGCCTTGAAGATGAAGACCAGGAGCTTGTGCCAAATGCATTCCCATAGAGGGAGCCAGTGTAGGGTGGAGAGGAGGGTCTGAATGCGTTCAAAGCAATGGGCAAGGTGGATGATTTTGGCAGCAGAGCGCTGAATGGAGATGAAGGGGGGGGTTGATGAGATCACAGCAGGGGAGACCAGTAAGGAGGAAGTTACAGTAGTCAAGGAAAGAAATGACTAAAGCACGGACTAGGGTTTTTGCAGTGGCAACAGCAAGGCAGGGCCAGATTTTAGCAATATCATACAGGGCAAAGTGACAGGATTTGGGAACATCAAAATCCCAGTAGCCTGGATCTGAGTCATGGACCTTATCTATCTTATTCCTTGTAAAGTTCCAGGTACATTGTTTGTGCTTTATAAATGCTAATATAATAATAATAATAATAATAATAATAATAATAAAAAGGGGGGGAGGAGTCAAAATGAATCCCAGGCTACATGCCTGAGGGACAGGCTGACTGATGACACCCTCAATGAAAACTGATAGGGAAGTAGGAGGGGAATGTTTTGGGCTGAAGATGTCTCAAGGAGGTTGTGGTACACCTGTTGTTGAAGAAGCCATCTTTGGATGTGGACACACTCGCCAGTTACTGACCCGTCTCTAACCTTCCCTTTCTAGGGAAGGTTATTGAATGGGCAGTGGCCCTGCAGCCCAGGCTCACCTGGACAGCATCGGTTTTCTCGACCGCTTTCAATCAGGGTTTTGGCCTGGCCATGGTATGGAGATGGCGTTGGTGGCCATGGTAGATGATCTCGGCTGGGAGATAGATGCAGGATATTCAACATTACTGGTCCTGCTAGATCTCTCAGCCGCATTTGATACAGTGGACCATGGGCTGCTGTTGAGACGGCTGCATGATCTGGGGGGTTTGAATGGGACCACCCTTGGTTGGTTCCAGTCATTCCTCTCAGGGAGGACCCAGCAGGTTGTTTTGGGAGCAGAAACATCTAACCCCCGGGGCCTGGACTGTGGTGTTCCGCAAGGTTCAATCATGTCTTCTTTATTATTTAATGTATATATGCAACCTTTGGGGGAGATCGTGAGAAGGTTTGGTGTGCATTGCTACCAATAAGATGATGATACCCAGCTTTACCTCTCTTTTTCAGCTGACCCAGGCCCTGCCGTCTCTGTGCTATCTCAGTGTTTGGAGGCTGTGGTGAGTTGGCTATGGCAGACCAGACTGAGGCTCAATCGCAATAAGACGGAGGTGATGGTGGGGGGCTGGGCAGGGGAGGTGGTGCCCCCTCTTGTGGAGGGGGTGCTCCTCTCCATGGCTTAGCAGGTTTGGAGTATGGGGGTATTATTAGACACGGGTCTCCATCTGGATCAGCAGGTGGATGTGGTGGTGAAGGCGGCTTTCTGCCAGCTTTATCTGGTGCAGAGGCTGTGTCCGTGCATCTCCAGACCCAACATGACCACTTTGATACATGCCTTCATCACCTCGAGGCTGGACTACTGTAACGCACTCTACGTGGGACTTCCCTTGACACTGGTCCGGAGGTTGCAGCTAGTTCAGAATGCGGTGACCTGTCTCCTAACAGGGACGGGCCGATGAGAGCACATAACACCATGTGCTCTGTGCACTGCACTGGCTGCCTGTAATGTGATGAGTCAGGTTCAAGGTGTTGACGTTGATCTATAAGGCCCTGTATGGTCTTGGACCTGGATACCTCAGGGACTGCCTCACCGTGACTTAGGACGAACTCTCCGGTTCACCGGGCGCACCTTCTTGGAGGTCCCCGGTGTAAAGCGGGGGACTACAATGGAGCGAGCATTCTTGGTGGGTGGGCTCCCTCTCAGAGGAAGCATGACTGGCCCTGAGTCTTCTGTCCTTCTGGCGGGCCTGCAAGACATGGCTGCTCTCCCAGGCCTTAGGAGGCGGGGAGGGGATGGTGGGCTAAATTGCTGTATGGGGGTATTTTAAAATTGTTTTAATAATATTTGTGTAGATTTTTATATATTTTATATTTTATATTGTGATAAATTGTCTATTTTATGTTGGAAGCTGCCCCGAGATGCCATAGGCATAGGGGGTGGCATATAAATAGAATAAAATAAATAAATAAAATTGACTCATTCAAACAACAGTGGGACCCAAAAGAACATTTCCCCCAAACACTATCAAAAGTATGTTTGACATTTTCAGAAAAAAATATTTTTGTCTGTATGTCCCCTTCAATAAGTGATGACACATAAATCCATGTGTTATCACTAGTCCAGATGAGATTCATCCCTTCCTACTGTTTTACTTTCAGTTCTGAAACTTTTTCTACCAGACCTCCTCTTGGGCTTATTAAATAACTTTATACCAGAAGAACAACTCCTTTCAGGAGAAAACTAATACAAATCAAAGTTTATAAAGTCAGCTGATTCTTCAAGCATCAAAAGGGATTCACCTATATTTTGCATTTTCAGATTAATGTCTTTTGCAATTAACCACAATTAAGTGACTGTGGAAGTATTCTAAAATGATGTGTACCCCCCAGCTTTTAAACAAAGGTGTTTAAAAGACTGACTGTGCTTGAACAAAGGATTGCAGAGAATTAGAGAACTATAAAAAACTTAGTCAAATGACCCAGGTAACCTAGTTTGTTCTACTATAACAAGTAAATAAACATATATTGGGCTAGACCTTTGACTGTTGGAAACGGCAAATATACAGTGCAAGGTCCCATGTATTTTGTTACTTTAAATAAGTGCAAGTACACTTTATCATGGAAGCAGATACTTTGTTCTTCTTGCAGGAAAAATGCTGACCCAGCAGCACCTTCCTAGGAGAAATGAAGACACAAACACAGAGCATTAAACGATAATGGTTCATAAATCAGCTGAGAGGAGAAATGAGTAATTGGAAGGAAAATGACTTTTCCGGCATAGTCTGAGTCATTTACAATGGGGCAGATACACCATTAGCCAGTTGAATGTGGCAACAACATTCCCCACAAAGGGCATTTTCATATGGATGTGGGGGTGCACAACCCCAGAGCAAATCCGTGGGTCAGTGCTTAAATTATAAAAAATGAATTGCCAGAGCCCAAACCTGCTTCTCAAGCCATGCTCCTTGCCACAGAACTTGATAGAGCAGGGAAATGAACCCTGGTCTCCAGCTAGTCATCTAATTACTAGACTAAATAGGGGTGGGACTCCAGACAAAATATTGATATGTTTCTTTTGACTTCGGCTCCCCTGTGTCTCAGATCTCCTATCAGTATTGGATCTATAGGTGTTGGTTCTTTTTCCCATTGAAGTCAATGGAAAATAGAACCCTGCGAGACACAGGGGAGCCCACCGAAAAAATCCTGGACATCTCCCACCACACTCCTGACCTTGAAGGGTGGGAGTGAGTATCCATTACACCTAGCACCCCCACCAACTGTGGCCCAGTTTTACCCAACCCCTGGGTCCCCTGTACTTTTACTTACTGTTGTTGCTGGTCTGGTCTGGAGGGTGGGGGTCAAGGCCTGGGCCACCAGCTATGATACTGGTGGTTGGACCTCCTCTGCTGCTGGCTGGTGGCAGATGCTCACTCCACAGTCAGGAAGCCAGGCCTTCTCCACCGCCCCACAGCAGAGAAGACCCAGCAGTGTGGCAGAGGAGCCGTTCTGTGCATGGGCAGCCCTAATCCAGAATGGTGTTGGCAGTGTCAGAGCCATTTTGAAATAGGGCAGCTGTTCTGTGCATGTGTGGGATCTGCCTTCTTTCAAAATGGTGCTGATGCTGCTGGAGCCATTTTGTATTAGGGTTGCACATGTGCAGAATGGCCTGCACCGCTGTTGATCTGGCACCGTTTTCTTCAAGCTCTGGACCTGTAAGAAGTAGGGAGAGAAGGTTCCGCTTCTGGTGGCCAGACATCATCTGTTGCTGACTGGTGGCAGGAGCTGGCTCCACAGCCAGGCATCTGGGCCTTCTTCAATGCCCCGCAGCAAAGAAGGCCCGGCGGCCTGACAGTGGAGCCGGCTCCTGACACCAGTCAGCAGCAGAGGAGGCCCAGCTGCCAGTAGTGGAACCAGTGGCCCAGCTGGTGGCCCAGATGGTGGTCCAGATAGCAGCCCAGATGGTGGCCATGACACCCACCCTCCGGACCAGACCAGCAGCAGTAAGTAAAGTACAGGGGCCCCAGGGGTTTGGGGTGCATAAAGTCAGGCCTCAGCAGGTGGAAGTAGGGGTTCTAGGGGTAATGGATCCCCACCCCCACTCTCTGAGGCTGGGAGTGTGGTGAGGGGGTGGAGGAGGTTTCCTTCTCTTCCCATTGAAGTCAATGGGAAGTTTTTCCATTGACTTCAATAGGAACAGAAGATCTGAGAATTGGAAACTGAGATGGGCCCAATTCTTGGATCTCTTGCTTTTAACTGAAAGAGGCACTTTCGGCCTCTTTCAGTTAACACCAAAACCAAAACTCCCATCCCTACTAACCTCAGGGGTGGTACCACCCCTAGGAAACCAGGGGCACTGCCCTACTGGACGCTCCATGCCCCAAAATCAAAGAAGAGAATTTACCTTTAAAATCCTGGGTTCCCCAGGCTGCCGGCAGCACTGTGGTGCATTTCAAAGCCCCGGCGCCGCTGTGTCAGCCATGCTGGGGCTCCGAACTTCCGGGTTTGATGATTGTGCATGCTCTAGGCTCTGCGCATGTGCAATTATCTGGTAAAGTTTCCCACGTGTCGCTGAAGCCTTCAGGTCAGTGGAGGGGGGAGGGATTGGGAGGCGGGGCCGCGGCGGGAATTACACTGCACCACCAATGAAAAAAAAAATTTACAAGAGCCCACAGCCAACGGAGACCTGCAAAGGGAAAACTTTTACACAATGTGGACTGGGCAGCTAGCGGTACCATCCAGCGCGCATACTGGGAACACGTTTCCGCTGCTAGGGGCAGTCTTTCTTGGGGGCTAATGGATGAAAAACCCGCATGGCAGGTTTTAATTGGGGCTGTAGCCCTTGGCGTCCGGGGGGGAGGGGTTGTGGACTCTGAGTCAGGGGAGGGGTCGGTGAGCATAGCAGCCATGCTGCATGCCTGTGTTGTGTGTGTGACGTGCGTGGAGTGAACATGATTGCCTAGTTGGGGTGGGTGGGTGAAGAGAGTGCTTGTGTGATTGTGTTGATTTTTAAATTTTCAGAGTGAGTGTGTCTGCACGGACTTTTCCTCTCACGTGGTGATGAGAGGGTGGGGTCTGCCTGCTACAGAGACTGAGTGAGAGAGCATATATAAGGTGATTCCTGGCAACATTTTATCTCTCTTTGACTCTTCCTAAGAGTGTGATCAGTTGCTCTTCTGAGAGTGAGTTTTGCAGTTGGCCATCCCGGCTGAAATTGGATCTTTTTCACACCACTGTTAGTGTTAGATTAGATTAATTTAGTATTTTGTAATTTTTAATAATAATCATCATCTCAAGGAAGCTAGTTAGGTAGTGTAGTGTGGCACACCACACACTTGGCAGTGCCAAGTGGGTCCATCATCAGTGAAGCCCAGGCCAGCATCATCTTGCCCTCACTTGAGTGGGGAAGAAGACGCTGCTCAGCCTGACCTTTGACTCAGTCCTGCTTCTGGTAAGTACATTGGGGAGTCGGGGATGCATCTGGGGCTTGGGCTTTGCTTTTTTAGGGAAGGAACCACTGGCAGGGGGAGGAGGGACTTGTCTTTGGAGGAGGGAGGGGGGATGTTATAATAGTGATTTGTTTTAATTATGAATTGTGAATTTAATTGTGATTTAATTAAGAATTTTATTTACTTATTAATTATGGGGTGCACTGGGAGTGGGGGGGATTTGAGTCTGGATGGGAGTAGTCAAAGGAGTATGTGTAGGGTTGCTAACTTGCCACAGTTGCAAAATCTAAGAGGACACTTATGAGATATGCAGGTAGCAGGGCTGCATTGGAACCAATTCAGCCATGCAACCTTCATATCTCATAAGTGCCATCTTAGAATTTGCATCTATGGCAACCCAAAGTGGGGGGAGTGGGTGCACTGAGAGACATGGGGGAGGAGGGGGACACGTGGAGTCTTGCTGGGGCTTGGGGTGGACTGGAGGGGCCTGTGTGAACTTGGACACCAGGCATTTTGTTGGTGCTGATGCTGGTCTGCTGGCGGACCTGGGGCCTGGTTTGGTGGCATGGAGCCCCAAAGGGTGGCAAACAACTGTTAAAAACATGCCTGCTCTGAGCATGGGCAGGCATTTGGTGCTGTGGTTGCTAGGAATGGTGGTCTGCAGGGGCCTAGGTTTCTTGAAATGGTGTCCTGAAAGGAACCAAAATGTTAAAAACAGGCCTGCTGTGTGTGTGCATGGGCTTTGCTGGCAGTTGAGCCCCTAGCCCATGGGGGCCAAACTGAGAGATTGTGCTTGGCAAGGAGATTGTGCTTGGCAAGGTAACTTGGAGCTCATGCTGGTTTGCTGCAGAGTCAAGGGGGCTTTGCTGGCAGTGGAGCCCCCGGCCCATGGGGGCCAAACTGAGAGATTGTGCTTTGCAAGGAGATTGTGCTTGGCAAGTTAACTTGGAGCTCATGCTGGTTTGCTGTAGGGCCAAGGGGGCTTGGCTGGCAGTGGAGCCCCCAACCCGTGGGGGCTAAACTGAGAGATTGTGCTTGGCAAGGCATTTTGTAGCTTGGAGATCAAGATGCTGGTTTGCTGTAGGGCCAAAGGGGCTTTGCTGGCAGTTGAGCCCCTGGCCCATGGGGGCCAAACAGAGAGATTGTGCTTGGCAAGGAGATTGTGCTTGGCAAGGTTATTTGGAGATCATGCTGGTTTTCTGCAGAGCCGAGTGGGCTTTGCTGGCAGTTGAGCCCCTGGCCTATTGGGGCCAAACTGAGAGATTGTGTTTGACAAGGCATTTTGTAGCTTGGAGCTCAAGATGCTGGTTTGTTGCAGGGTGGGGGCCTGCTGTGCCACTGTGCCTTAGTACAGTACTGCACAAAACACCCCGACCCAATAAAATCACAGACACAAGACATTCAGCACTTAATTGAATCTAGTAGCAGCAAGCAGCGCCCTTCTCCTAAAGTTCAAACTTAGGAAACGAAGAGAGGCAAGAGCCTCAGCCTGTTTCCCCCAAATCCCGGTCTCCCCCTGTGATTTGTGATCTCAGGTGTGTTCAAAAAGCTGGAAATGTGACAAAATTGGGATTTTGAGATCCAGAGATGCAACTGTTAGTCCTGTGATCTCAGGTGTGTTACTAGCAATGCTGGTCTGTAGCGGCCTGGTTTAGTACTGTAACACCTGCAATTCTGTACCATTTCTCTGCAGTACCTTGGAGTTAGAGGACAGACCCCTTTCTCTATCTCTTGTGTCTGTGCTACTCTTGCGGATTGCAGTTTCATTGTGTTTGTATTCTGATCAAAAGTATGGCAGAAGTTATCTGGATCATTGGCGATTCCTACATTCGCCTTTTGGAGCAGTTTGTCCGTGAAGAGGGGTTTACCTTTTCCTCAGTCAGCCACAATTATGACATCTGGTGGTTCGGAAGAGGAGGCATGAGATGACACGAGATCATTCCAACGTTGGATAGGATTCAGAGGAGATGTGATGTTTCACCTCCAATGGGAATCGCGATCCACTGTGGTGGAAATGATGTGGGCGACCTCACCGGTGTAGAGTTGGCGATTGCCATGAGACATGATCTGCGCTGTATCATCCACTCATTTCAAAGGAGCAACATCTTGGTGTCAGATTTAATTGAAAGAGCAGTCAATAGAAATGCAAGACCAAGCCTGACTGATTCTGCTGCACTTTGTCGGTTGAAGAAATCGATGAGAAATGTGAACAGACTAGTGGATGCTTTTCTGCATCATGAAAGGAGGGCTACTAAGATCTGGCATAGGTTCTCGAGACATCAGCTATCCCTGTACGATGTAGATGGAGTTCATCTATCAAGAGCGGGACAGTTAACATTTCTCTCAAGCACTCCGAGAAAGCCTTAGTCAACACATTTGAAGACTTTAGCACTGTACACATACTATGTAAGTTAATGGAGACTCAAATTGATTGTCTCTGGTAGTTTCCTCTTGTCCCCCAAAAGACCAAGTGTAGGGTAAATATTTTTTAAAAGGTTTCTAAATAAAGTATTCAATAATTATTATTTTTTTACTGTCTTGGTTAACTTTTGCATGGGACAGTGGATTACATAGAAAGGATCGGTTTGCATATGTGAAATTAATTATTTTTTTTCTTTACACATTAAGACATCACTTTATGGTGATGGACAAAAGGCAAGGTTGGTGAGGAATGTTAATATATTTGAGAGAGTGCTGCTAGTGCCAAATCCCCATCTTTTTTTTTTTTTTCAGAGCCTACAATTAAAAAATGAATACCGTGGATGCTCTTCTCGCGAAGCCATTCACCATGCTGACTTATGAAGACAAACTGCAGATCAAAGACATGGGACCTCACCATCCAGAACTGCAAATCAAACAAGTGGCACAGGACAGAGGGAAAGGCTATACACGCAGGTTCCACACATCCTGGTATGAGAAGTTCTGGTGGCTATGTGGCAGTTGTTACACCTGGTTTTGGGCTGCTAAATGTATTTCTAGGGAATGTGTTTTTTACTGGGGTTATTACTAATGAATTCAACAAATTTTTTTTTTCATTCACACACACAGGGAAAGATGTCCATCTTCTTACAGAGTGCCAGGACCAGACCACTAACTGTTGGACCTAGACAAAGTGTCTATTTTTTTACAGAGGGTCAAATAGAGGCAACTAACTGCAGGATTTGGCTCATAAAAGGGTAGAAGGGAAAAACACACTTTCACTTCCGTAGGGCACAAGAGGTTCCACCAGGGCCGTGACCCTGGCTTAAGTCCCTCGGCCTGGTCTACGGTTATTAGCTTTTCCACTCACTATAGTACCTGTGTGACAAGGTTTTTTGAAATTTTGTGGTTTAATCAAGAGATCAAGAATCAGACTGAAGATTAAATTCAGCAAAACCTCTGAGCTTTATTTTTTAATACAAAAGCAAAATAGAAACAACAATACAACTTTTATTAATCTGTATGTTAACACAATATTTTATTTCTATGTCCATTCATTCATCCTATCCATACATACCAAGCCTCCTATCAAAGTGGCCAACTTATGATAGAGGTGACGGGGTGCCAGGACCTGTCCATTGATGTTACAGGCGTCCATTGATGTTACAGGCGTCCGAGTTCGAGTCCGAGTTCCAAAAGACATCCGTCCCATATTTATAGGTCTCTGGTTCCATAGGCCATGCATATGCTGTTAGGCAGAGTCGGCCCTCCCATGCCTTTCATGAGTCATTTTGACTAGGATGTATCTGTTCTCCTATGGTTCCTCTTTTCTGACCAGTTGAACATTGTTCCATTTCATAGATGTCTGTTTTTAGCCTTATGCCCAGAACTGTTGTATAAGCAATTAATGTTCAAAATCAAGCTATGCTTGCAAATATGGTGTTGGTTCAGGCTGTACTGGCATCTTGTGCAAGTCTTAGTAATGCGGTTTGCAGTCAAAATCTTGCAAGCTGTCAAATTAAGGTCTGTGCATAGTTCACTTAGGGGCTTTTGGCTTCAAGCAATGTTTAGGGCCTATGGCCTCAAGTCATGTCTTGCTGTTTCAAGCAATTCTTCACAGTATCTTCAGCCTGGACAATTCTAACTTCTATTATCATTCATACACCTGTCATTCTACACCTGACATTCGTCTGTCATTCTCCCCCCCATGTTCCCCATTTATGAGGGAACATTTTACTCATAAACAGTTTCAATCCCAACATAATCCAAAGGGATTTGCTCAAGAGGTGCTGGTTTAGTTTTTCATTTAACCATCCATTTGAACATCTGGAGGGAACAAAACTGACAACATTTAAAACAAAAACAAAGTAACATACTATACAAATTACTATTTCATGTAAAATCTTCCTCCCCATGACGCCAAAATCCTGGAGCCATGATGTAAGCCAGTCCAGAGCATGGTTAAAGGTCCAAACTGTAGTTTCCTGACCAATAGTGTGTAAAATTTGTAACTGGTCCTCAGTTGCTTTATTATTAGTTAAAACTTGTTCAGTGTGGTCAACAAAAGAACAACAGGTAGTATCAACTACCAAGCAAACTCCTCCATGTGAGGTCAATAAAATGTCTAAAGCCATTCTGGTCTGGGTAGTAATGTGCCCCAAATTGGAAACTTTCCCCTGGACAATTTGAAAGTTAAAACCGTATTATTCCAAAATTATTCCAAAAAGTTTCATAGCATCCAATGTTTGATTATTATTATTATCATCAGGTATTATGCAGTCAGAATGATCCAAATCTACAGCTGGTCCTGCTTTAATGATAGAATAATAAGTTGTGTGTGTGTAAAACAAAGGTCAAATGACGTCTGTGAAGGGGAATATATTTCCAACAAAATTAAGACCCATTTGAGGTGGAAAATGTACACAAATATGGGCCTGACCAATCAGTCTCACCTGCTAACGTTTCTGAGTACCCCTAGGGGCTTGAGCACGATATCTGAATCTTACCCCAAAGCTGGTCAATGCAGCCATATTTTGCGTATACCAGGCCTCATTACGTGAACTGGCTAAAAGGGTTGGGGCAGTTAGTTGGGCAGGCAAGTGATGGCAAATCCAGCAGTTGGTTAATTTTGCTGTTGAAGCTACAACTGCAGTGGATTGAACAAAAGTATTATTTTCCCAAAAAGCCTGAGAGAAAGGAAACCTCATCAATAGAAACAAAGATACCACCATCCAGGGCAAATGTAGAGGTATCATTAGTTTCTGAAATTTCATTGTCATGGGTTTCCTTATTAAGATGAGTACTTTGAGGATTTCCAACAAAGTGTAGTCGGAAATAATAAAAAAAACACAATAAAAAAACTCCCACCAGTAATGCTAATACAATAACTACAATCACATTTGAAAACATGTAATATGTGTGAAAGAACCTGAGCTGCACAGTAGGGATATTTGTAATCAATACAAGTAAGTATTGATAGTCCCAGAGGCGGATCAATAAGATCAATAGGCATCCATGTAGGGGATCCAATTTTAATTTGTTGGCATGGATGATTTGGGCATTTTAAAGGTGAGGTACCAAAGGGCTGCATAATTATAAAATTTAAAAGGGTCAACAATACCCCTACCTAACATATTAGACTACTATTTACATTACCTTATGTGCCCTATTACAGTAAACAAGAGGTGATAAAACAGATAAGACAGTGTAGGGTCCTTTCCATCTGGAATCTAGGGTATGGGATTTAGTTTTCAACTTCAGGTACATGACGTGAGATCCCATCTCAACTTCTGGTTTAAAACCTACTAACACAGTGTTTCAAAGAATTCGTTGTTCTGTTTTTCTTGCCTGCTGTTTGGTGGCGACACAGCAAGGGGACTTCAAAAACAGTGCAGAATGAACTCCTTGACTGCATTATATATTGTTGTAAGCTGCCTCGAGCTGTTCTCAGGAGGGGGCGGGGTATAAATTGAAGAAATAAATAAATATAGAAATAAATAAAATGCCGTAAATTTATCATGACCACATAATTACTGAAATTAAAAATGCCAGTTTTGTGACTATCGAAGCTGATGACAACACTGATGACTCAACTGTCTGCCAGTCTGTCATGATTTTCCACTACATCGATGGCAGGGGTTCATCTATGGAATGCTTTTCAGCTTCACACACTTGACAGGCTCCCGTGCAGAAACAATCACTGAGTCCTTGCTTAAAAACCTCAGTTCTGTTCTCCCAAGAGACTCTGACAAACAGAAACTCATTGTTCAGAACTACGATGGAGTGAGCGTAATGCATGGAGAGCATGGTGGAGTCCAGAGGAAGATAAGGGACATATACCCGAATGCACACTTTGTCCACTGTTTTTCCCATCAACTGAACTTTATTGTACAGCAAGCCGTATCCCAAGTAAGATGAGTAAGGCTTTTCTTTCAAAGTCTGTCTGTTATCCCTGCTTTCTTCAATTCGTCTCCAAAAAGGACTGAGGTTCTGGATGCAGTGGTGAAGAGAAGACTCCCCAAAGTAGCTAAAACAAGCTGGAACTTCAGTATGTGGACAGTCGAGGTCATCTATGAGCACAGAGAGGACCTGGTCGAGTGCTTTGAACAAATATGATTAGATAGTCGTGATGCCAAGACTGGTATTGAGGCCAGGTCATACATGAACATGATGGAATCAGAAGGGGAGTTCCTCTACTTCTTGTCCTTGTTCCACAGAATCATGCTGCACGTGGACATACTTTACAAGGAGCTCCAAAAAAAAACATTGACTGTAGGTATTCAAAGATATACTACTAACTTCGTAAGAGCCATCAATAAAGTGAGGGACTCCATTGGAACTCTGTGCTTGGAGTTCCCGGAGGACACTCAGATGTGCAGAAGTGTGCCTAGCATGGACACGCTAGAGCAGATCGCTGTGGAAGTGTGCGATATTATAATCTCTCATACACATGATAGATTTCAATTCATGAAACATCTAGAGCACACAATTTTGGTTCAGGGGATTTTGTTTCAAAGGCACAGTGAATGCTTTCCCATCCAAGAATTTAATGTGGCAACGCAAGCCTACCCAATGCTGGAGCGAGACCGATTGAGGAGTGAGCGTAGCACTTTGTATGACAGGTCAGAATTCCATTCTGTCAAAGATGCCTCTGCGCTATTTGCTGTGTTGACTGAGGAAAACTTGGACAAATCTTTCTCAGAGGTGGTTAAACTGCTGAAGATTGTCATGACAACACCTCTCACAACCGTTGAAGCGAAACGAAGCTTCTCAGCTCTAAAAAGAATTAAAAACTTTCTGAGAACTCTCTGAGAAGTAGCATGACAGAGGACCATCTGAATGCTCTCATAATGCTGTCTATTGAGCAAGCCATGGTCAGGGACATTCCAGACTTCAAGAACAAAACAATAGATCTGTTTGCACAATGCAAGGAACAGCGAGCAAATTTCCAGTACAGGCGCTGAAAAGACCTGAAGATAATCTATTCTGGATAGTGACCCGCACAATCAGAAGACCTGTGTGTCATGGGGAAACATGGGGTTACATACGTGTAACACAGGACTACATGTTTGGTAAATGTATAGTACCAAGGGTTTCACATGTACGCGATGTTACTATAAAGGTACACTATGTAATGTTAAAAGTTCCACATGTTTGTAATGTCAACTCTGAGAACGGTAGAACTCAAATTACAACTCAGGTTGGGCCTCTCACACGTCACAAGTCTGCAGGCTACAAGAGATAACAGAACGTGGATTGAAAGCTGCCTTGCTAGACAGCCTATGGACATGTTAATTAACTTCCATGTTTACCTGGATTGCGGACGTGACCTAAGCCATGCTCCCGAGGCGGGAAATTCGAAACAAAGGAACAGAATTCCTATTTAAATGAGAAGGAAGAGAGGAGAAGAGGAACTTTTTGGCTTGGAAGAAGACTGCTTGGAGACTTCTTGCAAAGCCATCTAAAACATCTACATACGAAAGAACCAGCAAAAACAGCAGGCTGGGGGAAGATGAAGTGAGAGATAGCTTTCGCTCTAAGAAGCCAGAGCCCAGCCAGTTTCCTTATGGCTGAGAAAACCAGAACTTATGGACTTTGCTTAGGGTAAGATTAATAGTTTAGGAACTCAACAATATAAGTTAGGAATGCGTTATATTTACCTTTTATTTCTAATAACACTCTGTTTCAACTATCTTGTTATGTAATCAGTAAATATCTTCTTACTTTATAAAGAAGTGGTCTAGTGTCTAATATTGGAACACAAGTGAGCTACAAGAGCCCTCAAGCTCTTGAGAACCCAGAGAGTAAAGAGTCTGGAAACGGGAAGGATCGGGCCCTTGTGAGACAAGAAGTTTCATTGTGGCACACTTGAATTAGCCAGTGAGAGAAACTGATTCAAGAGAACTGTGCACAAGGGAAACTGAGTCACTCAAACCAGGTAAAGTGGGGGTGCGGACCCCCAATCCCGTGACACTGTGTTGCATCCATCACGCTCCAGCCTGCATGGTCTTTGTCCTGATTAGGGAGACCCATGCCAACGTGAATGGTGCACCCAAGTACTGCTTCCCAGTCTTCTTTGAGGACAGAGCACAGAGAGAAAGACCAATTGTGCTATAGAACCACCACCTTGAATAAACCCAGCACCCAAAGGGCACCACGTGATGGCGACGGCACACAAGGTGGAAAGAGGCATTTCGAGCAGTTGCTAGTGTGAGGATGAAATCCAGCAGAGGACAAAGGGGATATACCTTTACTTATGGTAAAGATAAGTATGCTTCCTTCTTAAGTTAAAAAAGTTTAGTTAAAAAGTACAGTTAAAAAGCTGTAAACAGTTTAAACAGTTTAGAGTTTAACACTAGTTAGAGTTCTTTAAAATTGCTGGTCCTAATTTAGTTTAGAAGTAGTTTAGAAATGTGTTAGAATTTAGAAAATTTTTGGTCCTAATGTAGTTTAGAAGTAGTTTAGAGGTATGCACTAGCACTTTGTTGCTCGCTCTGTGTCCCCACCCTGGCCATGGGCCTGCCCCCAAGGAAAGGTACAGTGGGCATTTATTGGGAGAGTGTGGAACCTCTCCTTGGGGGCAGGGGCATGCCCACAGCCAAAACAGGGACACAGAGCCACAAAGTTCATAGGAAAAAAGGGATACATAGTTAAACACTTGTTAGGGTCCTTTAAAATTGTTAGTGCTAATGTAGTTTAGAAGAAGTTAGTTATTAAGAGTAGGAGGCTTTGGGACTGCCCCTGCCCCCAAGGAGAGGTACAGTGGGCATTCATTGGGAGAGGGTGGAACCTATCCTTGGGGGTAGGGGCATGCCCGCGGTTGGGGCAGAGACACAGAGCCACAAAGTCCATAGGAAAAAAAGGATAAACAGTTAAACACTTGTTAGGGTCCTTTAAAATTGTTAGTGCTAATGTAGTTTAGAAGTAGTTAGTTATTAAGAGTAGACGGCTTTTGGCCTGCCCCTGCCCCCAAGGAAAGGTACAGTGGGCATTCATTGAGAGAGGGTATAACCTCTCCTTGGGGGCAGGGCATGCCCGTGGCCGGGGGACACCCTAAAGTCTTAGGGCACCCCCAACAAATCATGTGGGCTCCAGAACCACTTCCATAGGGGCCTCTACACCAACTGGGCCCACCACCACTGTGCTTCCAGATGCAGTGTTTGACTTTAGGAGTTACAGGGCTTCTATAGGTCCAATGAAGCCTGAAGTCACACTGTGTCTAGAGGTCTCAACAAGACCAGCTGTGGGAACTGAACAGTGACTGGACTGGGACCCTACCCTAGAAAACTACAGGCAGCCAAGGACAGCAAGAAAATGAAGAGTGTTCAGGATAATGGTAAGTGACAGCATGGGGATTGGGAGGGTTCTGGACCTCTTCTTTGGGGCAGAGGTCCACAAAGAAGCAAAATTTATAATGTCATTCAAAATGCAAACATCTAAATTAATTTGCTTCTTTTTTCTATCTAGTTTTTCTGATATCTCACATGATTCCACACCTCGCCTCGCTCTCCTTGTGAACATAGGAGAAAGTATGTAGGTAGGAGCGCAACAGAAGAGAAGACTGCAGACAACAAGGAAACACTTTTCCCCTGTCCCCAACTGAACCCATCTCTTCCCCCTTTCTCTTCTCGTGCTCCAAAACTAAACCCTTTCCCTCCTACTTCTCCTCTGTCCTATCCTTCTCTTCCCTTTCATTCTCTTCTGATTCGGCTTGTCGCATAACAGGGAGCTAACTCAGTCCTCCCAAGTTCTCCAAGCCAGAAGGAAGGCTTGTCCCAAAGCCTACACCTTCAGAAGACTACATGTGGCCAAGGATGCCATGAAAATCACAGATTCAAGGGTTCAGGATAAATGTAGGTGATGGTAACGGGATCTATTTCTCTAACCTACTATGCAATTCTATGCTGGAAAGGCTGCGGTCAGGTGGGCTCCCTGATGCACTGTATTTCTGGATTGTGTATTTGTGCAACAATTTTGGAGACAAATCTGGGGTTTCATGAACAAAATAATGAATGCTGTAGTTCCTTTGAAGCCTGAAATAGCATTGTTGGGGATATACCCAGATGAGAGAGTTTTGAAGTGACCTCAGGATGAGTGCAAAGTGCTATGCTTAGCAGCAGCCAACATGACTGCTAGGCATTGGAAATCCCAAGGATGAATACCACTACAGGGGTGGGTCAGTCATATATGGTTCCTGTTTACAATGGAGAAACTGATGGCGAATCTCAAAAACAAGCACTAAGACTTTGAGGCAACTTGGTTTTCGATCATAGCAGCCATCAAAGGGGAAGAATTTGCAAAAAAACAAATAGACAATACTGTTTGACCATTATTGGGGGGTGGGGGAATAAATACTTGATTTGAGTTTAACAGACTAGTACGACCCACAAAATCGGTCACTGGAGATGATGTAACTGACTTCTTAGTATGAATACAATATAAACTACTGCTGAAAATACTATTCCTTTGAATATTATGGGTAGAGATTGTACAGGAAGGGAAATGCATATTATATAATTATGATACTCAATATGTATATTTGTATGTTTTCCTTTGATTTATTAATAAAGAAAAAAAAATTATATAAAAAAATGACCACTTGGTTATGCCTTAGAATGTGTTTATATTAATGGCAACAGGTCAAAATAGAAAAGAACTGATACTTACTATGAAAGGCAAAGCAAATAAATTAAATTCAGTCTTTTCCAGCATTCAAAGCAAAATTCAGACCAGTCCTTTTCTGGTAGCACTAAATATGACATTCTGCTGTAATGGCCCAGAGCATTATAAAATTTAATAGCATTGCTATGATGTTTCCATTATTAGATATTTTTTATGGCTGAAATCAATTCATGTATCCATACCCCAAAATAAAATAATCAACTACGCAAATCTATGTTCTCCAGCCTTTCTTATTAAATACACCATTGCACATTTTCTTTGCAAAAAGAGCTTTCAAAGAATAATCAACACAAACAAATTTGGATGGCAGAGCCTTCTCACATGCACCTTGTTAATTTTAGAAAAGGAAGATTAGCTTGGACAAAAAAAAATGCATCATGCATTATTTATTTTCCATTTTAATTGCTAACAAGCCTGAATCATTAGTAACAACTACAGCTCAACATAATAGAAGTAATTAAAACCATGGCTGTTTCATGCTGTTAGTGGTATGACATGCAACTTAGGCAGTTACAAAGAAATACTTCTTTGATACAAGAAGATACAAAAAGAAGAAGTGGTAAATTTTAGGCAGACCAAACTGGTTGGGTGAAAATTTAAATCAGCTTCGTTCAAACACGCTGAACCAGCAAGAATAACCACCCTAGAGTGCTTACCAGTATATAACACATTTTCATCTCCAGACTATTCTGAAAGCTTTATCTACAAAGCCTTAGTAATTAGTATTATTGTCTCCTTTTTCCGATAGAAGTTGATGAGTCAAAGACTTTCGAAGATTGTATGACCCAATAGTCTCAAATCCTTGCTGTGGGGGGTGTAGGCAGGTACTCTGGTGGTCACCATGTTACCATTGGTTCTGCTCACCACCACAAATGTGAAGCAGTAGTGTCAGAGCCTTCTTCCCCCACTTGACTCCAACCCCTGATTGGCCAGGCAGCCTGTGACCCACTTGGCTGCCTGGAATTACAAAATGCAGCCCAGCAGTGCCATGATTATCAGTCAGATACCCTGCACCTAGGTGTGTGCTTACTTTGTCTTATTTGTGTCCTATGCCTCTACTTGTCCTCAAGTCTTGTTTGTACCAGTAAAAACAGGGGTACATATTGAATAGGACAAACTACTTAAACTGTCATTTGTGAATTGGGTAGCTAGCTAGCTAATTATTACTCATTCAGTCTCTGATGAATACCTGTTGTGGGTTTAAAATGGGGGGGAAAGCTCGGTGTGTGCATGCAAATGCCTACTTGTAAGCCAGGCAATGGGAAGGGGCTTGGGCACACAAAGAGTGGAATGGAATGTAGGACCCTTGGCAAAGCTTCCCCAAAGCAGTTGAGCCACACTTGAAGGGCCATGTAAAGGACTTAATATATATGTAATTAAAACAATTGCTTTAGCAAAAACATTTTTATTTCCGATTGGATGGTGCTTTTGTCACTTCCTAAGAAGAAATCAACCCTTGCATCAGCCTTGCACACGTGCACTAAGCTTGCCTGAATC
Source organism: Sphenodon punctatus (assembly GCA_003113815.1). Taxonomy (NCBI): domain Eukaryota; kingdom Metazoa; phylum Chordata; class Lepidosauria; order Sphenodontia; family Sphenodontidae; genus Sphenodon; species Sphenodon punctatus. The sequence goes on from QEPC01011857.1 coordinate 334,450, forward strand.
TAGTGTCTGCCAAGGATGTGATGGAGGGACAGTCCAGTTTGCATGTAAGAACTTAGAATGACATCATCTGAAGAGCTGGCAACCAGAGCACTGTATGGACATGGAGGCGCCCTGACTGCATCCCTTCCACAGGATCAAAATTGAAGTGGAGTTTCTAATCACTGATTTAAAGGTGAAGAGATGAAGAAGAAGCATGTAATGATAGGAGTATAAATTGAAAATTTTACATAGAAGTTAAATGCAAACAAATGAAATTGTACAAGTCTCTCACATCTGCTTAACAGCATACACCAGAACCCTGGGCCATCATTATGGATAGGCAGATCAAGGCAGCCATCCTGGGTCCTGCAGGTGGGGGCTCTTGCAAGAAGTACCACCCCATAGAAAAAACACCTGCTGGGAGGGGGACCAATAATTTCTCTCTTTCCCCTAGAGTCCTGGCACCAGCCCTAATGCTCCCTCAGGGGCTTGTCCCAGATGCCTAGCTGGGGAGGAGCCACCAGAAGCCTTATCTTCTTTCCCTTTCTTCCCTCATCATCAAAAAAGCCTCGCCCACTCCTCCACTGTAAAACAGCAGTCTGTGCATTCTTTCTCTCCCAAGGGCTGCTTTGCATGCTCCATAATGGAGGTTCTACTGCTGAGCCTGGAGTATACCTAATAGTTTCCAGCTGAAGCGAGAGTTCCCTTCCTGAACAGTAACAGGTAACCAGAGGGGATGTGAAGGGAGAGAAAGGGTGGATTTGCCTTAGACCCGAGGGTGGGGAACCTAGATGCACTGAGGAGCTGCTGCTGGGAGCTGAGAGTGTGCCTTGGACTGGCTGCAAAGTGTATGAGTGAAGCACAGTCTGACATTAAGCAGGCAAGCTGATAAGAGGGCTTGGGGAGGGAGAGTCATTAGTGTGACGCTAAAAAAAGACTGGGTGGGGTCGGCAGAGTGAAGGATCGCTAGCTGCTAGGCTTCTGACGAGCAACGGGAATGTGCTGTCATCCCTTCCTCCCTGGATGTTAGGGTTAGAGTAGTGCCTCAGACACAGGTGATGACATACCCACCAACCCCCTGATGTTTGTGTTGGGCAGTATGACTTTGGGTGTCTTCACAAAGACTTCTGCCCTGCCTCACATCCGGGTGGGCCATCTATTTAAAGGTGGCACGCCAGACGTGCAAGTGGAGCAGAGGCAGGGCAGGCTGTCCCTGCTCTGCAGATGCCCCACTGGCAGTGCTCCAGAGCATCCCAGGGTTGCCCTGGTAACAGCATAGCATTGTGGGCAAGGTGTGCCACATGGGTGGATCATAAGCCCCGGCAGCTGCCGGGTCCATTTAAAATGGACCTAGGCATAGCTGTAAATGAGCAGATGTGGAGGTGCATCCCTGGCAGGGCTTAATTTGTGTGGGGGCTTGCTGGGACTCAGTCCTGACAATTAAATTCAAGGGGGGGGGCTGAACCCCAGGAAATATTCCCACTAGGAGAGTGCACCCAGATATGTGAAAGGCCAGGGAATGGCTGATATTGGCCATTTCAAGGTTAGAAATGAAAGCCAGGAGAACCCTGCATGATTTATTTGACTTTTATTAATGACTTCTATACCCCATCCCCTGTGCGGGTCATCATACAGATTCAAATCACAAGAACTCCTCTCTTATATTCAGCTGTAGAGAGGCAGGTTAGTCAGGGACGGCTGGTGGGTTTTGAGTTTGGAGGGGCAATAAGGCTGGCCGGCGAGCCTAGGGGCGGAGCCAGGGCAACGGTGGGTGGAGCCAGGGCAACGGTAGCATTGCAGAACCCAGCAGCAAGGAGTTCCCAGGGTTAACATTGTATGGTCATTACATTACTTAATGCTGGGATGCTAGTGTGTGAAGCACTGCCACTGGGGAATAGAGAACCCTCTTACTGGGGTCCTATATGCTCTCTTTCCCACTGGGTCCAAATTAATAATTTCCCCAACAGTTTACACTGAAGATGACATGGAGGTTGCTAATTAGAGTTAAGAATTTTTAAAAAAAATCTTCTTTCAAATATTTTCAGGTGAGAGGTGAGGCAGGATAGAGCACCTCCTGGTTTTCTGCATGGGGAAAAAAGCAAAGGACAAACAAAAATGTTGAAAACAGCTGAAATTTGGGAAAGGTTAAAAAACAAATACATTGCATCTAAACATTTTATAAACAAAATAGATGGTTTTTCCAATAAATGAAAAAAAGAGTAATTTTTAAGAGGGAGATAATATACAAGTCTATATAAATATTCAAAGAATACTTATTAATAATTGCATGGGTGGGCAGAGCTTTTAAGCAGTGACCATGACTGCAGTCTCTCTGCAGACTTCATAAAAGGCAGAGTTACATCAGGAATGGCCAGAATTATTCTGCCTGAAGTCCGCAGGACTGGACAGTTAATTCAGGTAGTTCTGGTATTTAGTCAACTTCTTTACAAACAAAAATGATTGTTTTTGATTGAACCACCCAGTTCAGGGCAAACGATCAGGACTGCACTAACCTTCTAATTCACCAGGAGACATTTGGAGGCAGGACCAATGGTGAGGACCACCCTAGCGTTCTAATTCACAACAAGACACTGGGAGGCACTACGTGAAGTGGTAGAGAAGCCAAGGATCCCTGCTTTCCTGCCTCCCTTTCCACAGTTTCAGTGAGGTCAGCAGTTACAATGAGGCCAGACATTACCATAGTTCACGCTGGAGAACCTCACAGTCAACTGGTGAATGACAATTGAAATCCTTCCCAACTCCTCATTACACAGAGTCTGAATTTGTCTCCCAGAGCCAGTGTTCTCTCACACACATATGTACCTATGACACATGTGTGACCCATAGAATACCTCAAAATGCAAGTGCTGCAGAAGCAGGAAATAATGCTGAAATATATTCACTGAGAATACCATATCCAATCAAAAAAATCAAAATAAAATACCCAAACAAAGCAAGAACAAATAATGTTTCACATGCCCTTCACTAGATCTGAAGCAAAGCAGTATCAGTTTTATTCAAAGTGACCACTTGGAGGAGGTGTGCATGCGCAGCTGTGTGTAAGATAGGGATCTTCTGAGCTCTGCTGACCAGCACCCCAAAACTGCCTTTTATTTATTTATTTATTTATTATGTTAATTTATATCCCGCCCCTCCTGAAAACAGTTTGGGGCAGTGAACAATATCAAAACATAAAATACAACAATAAAAATATATTAAAACAATCATAAAATCAGACAATAAAACACAACTAGGGTAAAAAATACAGTATAAAGGGTGGTGGGAGATTAAAAACCCCTAACCCCCCCCCTCCCGAAAGGCCTGAGAAAACAGCCAGGTCTTGCAAATTTTCTGGAATGTTAAAAGGCTTGGGGCCACACAAGCTTCCTCCGGGAGGGAATTCCAAAGGTGCAGCCTGGCCACCGAGAATGCCCTCTCCATTGTGGCCCCCCGCTTAACATGGGGGACCTCCAAGAAGGCACCCCCGGCAGACAGAAGGAGCCGCTCTGGGGCACGGAGGGCGAGGCAGTCCCTGAGGTACAAGGGGCCCAGACTGTGGAGAGCCTTATAGATCAATACCAATACCTTGAACCTGGCTCGGCACACTATTGGCAGCCAGTGCAGAGTACAGAGCACAGGTGTTATGTGCTCCCGACAGCCCGTCCCCGACAGGAGGAAGGCCGCCGCATTTTGCACTAGCTGCAGCCTCCAAACCAGGAACAAGGGCAGCCCCACGTAGGGTGCATTGCAGTAGTCGAATCTCGAGGTGATGAAGGCATGGATGAGGGAGGCCAAGTCTGGGCTGGAGACGTACGGACGCAGCCTCTGCACCAGATATAACTGGCAGAAGGTGGCGTTCACCACTACCTCCACCTGTTGCTCCAGGCAGAGATCTGCATCCAAAATCAACTCCAGACTCCGAACCTGCTGATCTATGGGAGGGTGAACCCCCCTAATTACGGGGGCTGACACCTCCCTCGCTCTCCCCATCAACACCACCTCCGTCTTATCGGAGTTGAGCTTCAGTCTGCTCTGCCACATCCATTCTGCCACGGCCTCCAAACACCAGGATAGCAACGGACAGCAGGGTCTGGGTCAGCTGAAAATGAGAGGTACAGCTGAGTATCAGCAGCATACTGGTGACATGGCACCCCGAACCCTCTCACGATCTCCTCCAAGGGCTGCATATATACATTAAATAACAATGGAGACAGAATGGAACCCTGCGGAATGCCACAGGATAAATCGCGGGGGCAAGATGTTTCAGCTCCCAACACTACCCACTGGCTTCTCCACGAGAGGAATGAGCGGACCCATTCAAGAACAGCCCCATCCAGACCCCCCAGGTTATGCGGCCATCTCAACAGCAGCCCATGGTCCATGGTGTCAAAAGCGGCTGAGAGATCTAGCAGGATGAGAAAAATCGAACATCCTGCATCCATCTCCTGGTGGAGATCGTCGACCAACGTCACCAGCGCTGTCTCAGTGTCATAGCCAGGGCAGAACCCAGGTTGAAAAGTGTCCAGGAAACCAATGTTATCTAGATGTGCCTGGAGCTGGATCGCCACTGCCCGCTCAATAACCTTCCCTAAAAAGGGAAGGTTAGAGACAGGTCGGTAGCTGGCGATTGCTTCCACATCCAACAATGGTTTCTTCAGCAGAGGGCGCACCACGGCCTCCTTGAGGCTAGGTGACAGCCTCCCCTGCTGCAAGGATGCGTTAACCGCCCTCGCCAGCACCGTCCCCAACATCTCCCTGGAGACTTTCACCAGCCAGGACGGGCACGGATCAAGTTCGCAACTGGTGGCTCTCACAGACCCCAAGACACCCACCGCATAGGCTGGTGTCACTTCCTGAAACTCCCCCCACAAAGTTGGACCAGACGGGGCCTCCATCACCTCGCACTCTCCACCTACTGCCTCTAATCCAGGGTCAAAGTCACTCTGAATCCGAGCGATCTTGTCTGCGAAGTAGGTGACAAACTCCTCACAGCCGGCCTGGGACAAGTCCCCGTCCAGGCAGAGGAAGGCCAGACTGACGAGCCTCCGCACCACCCAAAACATCTCCGCTGGGCGTGACTTCACAGACGCTATGAGAACAGCAAGGAATGCCCTCCTTGCTGTCCTCACAGCGTCAACATAGGACTGCAAATGGGCTCTATGGATAAGTCGGTCAGAGTCAGATCGAGTCCGACACCAGTGTTGTTCCAGCCTCCTGCCTACTCGCTTCATACACCACAGCCCCTCAGTAAACCAAGGGGCCCTGCAGTGATGAGACAGAGGCAGAGGGCGTCTCGGAGCCACCATGTCAATGGCCTCCCCCAGCAAGGTATTCCAATGCCAGACCAGCTCATCGACTGAGTGACTGTCCAGGTCCAAGGTTAACTCACTTAGGACCTCTTGGAACCATTGAGGTTCCATCTGTCTCCAATGGTGGACCATCCTAACTGGTCCATTCTCCTTCTGGAGGGGCTGGCTTTAAGGAGATAATGGTCCATCCATGACAAGGGCACAGCCGTTACCTCCCCTGCTACCGGACCCCCTGCCTCAAGGCCAGAACTGAAGATCAGGTCAAGGGTATGCCCCCCCCCCACGTAGGTCGGGCAGGTGACTACCTTTTAAAGTAGATTCCCTCCCTGAAAGGTTCCTGACTGCATTAAGGATGTCACAATTGAGCGGGGGAAAGAAAACTAATAAAGAAAGAAGAGAGAGCCCGAGAGGCAAGGTTGGAGGCAGATGGGGAGAAAATGACGCTGCTGGAGGGCGTAGCAACAGCAGAGGAGGAAAAAAAGGCAGGAGAAAGGTCAGTGGCTGAATTGATTCTGGGCAAGAAAAAAGAGCTAAAAACCGAGATAGCTAAACTTAGGGACACTGTAGAGGCAGGAAAATAAAAAGTTGGAAGTATTAGCTAAAAGGCTAGACAGGGTGGAGGAGCAAATTTCAGCTCTTGAAAATCATACAGTGACTGCTGAGGAGCATATGAATAAACTGGAGGAATCTTTCTCCTTTCTAATGCAAAAAACAGAGGACATGGAGAAGAGGTCTATGAGGGAGAATTTGAGATTTGTGGGAAGGAAAGAAGGAAGCGAGGCTACAGGAGTGAAGGAGCTAATTTGGGCCCTACTAAAAGAAGCATTCCCTGAGGAGAGACATCTACATAACGTGAGCATTGATAGAGCCCATAGAACTGGAAGGTCACAGATAAAGGAATCTGATCCCCCAAGAACAATAATTGTTGTTTTCATCCTTCCAAAGTAAGGAAGAAATACTTAAATTGGCAAGAGCAAAGAAACAGATTCTCTTTCAAAATGACAAAATAAAGATCTATCCAGATTATTCAGCTCAAACGATGTTGAAATGCAGAAAATGCGGAAATTTTCCCCCATACTGAATGAGAGAGGTTTAAAACCTGTTTTCAAGTTCTCTGCAAAGATGATGATCCTGAAAGAGAGAAGAAGGAAAATGTTTGACAGTACAGAGGATCTGGAAATCTTTCTGCACTCGCTCACTGCCTCGAACAATAATTCAACGCAAGGTAATGAAGATTAGTAAGACTTTGCTGTTCCATTTCTGAAGTACAGAGGGGGGGAATGTGATTAGGTAATTCTTTCTTTTTTCTCTCTCTTATGTGCACAAAAGCAAAGACAAGATACATGTGCAAAACTTTGCTCTTCCACATCTGAAATGCAGACATGGTAGGTTAAACCTCTCCCCACACCCCTAACCCTTTCTCCTCTGTGCATCTCTGAGAAAGAGGGATCCCCACACGCTCCAGGACTTTGGTACTTCTAGAATGTTCATGGGAAGTTCATGCTTGCATTGTGGGTTCCTGGAGGAACCTGACATGGATTCCACAGGTCAGTGCATCATTGGGGGCAGGCAGACGAGGGGCTGTCAAATTGATGGTGAGTGTTGGGGGTAGGGGGAGGATGAGGGAGGGATTGTTCCCAGGTGTGTATATGTGGGTGGTAGGTGTGTGGAATCACCCCTAAGTTGGGTTGTAGTGTGCTTGCTGCCTGACTGCACTGACAGTTGGCTTTCAGGAGGAATTTTTTTTTCTCTCTCTAGGGTGCAGTAGGCAAAACTCTTGTCCTCTGTTGTAGCCTTGAGCTGTGCCCTTGAAACCCTGTTAAGATGGGGTGCTTTCTGAATGTTATAACAGCCAAATAGCTGATGGGTGGGAAAGCTGGGAATGCACGTCTCCTGTTTGGAAGAGTTTTGCCTGGGAAGCAGGGACTGGGCGAGAAATTTGCCTGAGCAACTGCACTGGTAAGGAGACAGCAAAGCCACTGGCTTAATGTGGGGTTCCTCCCCTCCCAGTGCACACCACAGAGCCTCCTACCCCAGGCATTTGCTCATACTGGGTAGTGCCAGGGCTGTCTGGGGATGCATGGTGCTTGCAGGGACTCAATCCAGCCCCAGCTTTTGGTTCGTTACAGGCTGAGATCAAATCTAGCTTAGAGCTTCTAGCAGCTAGTGTGGCTTCAGCTTGGGGTAGAGCTCTTTGTCCCAAGAGAACTAGCCTCACCTTCAGCAGGAGCAGTCCTTCCCCCTCCTTCCTGAGAGACGTGCTTCCTGTGGCCCAGGAAGTAGTCCCTCCTGCACTCCCTAATCCATCCTCACCTCCCTGCACTGACCACTACCATGTTCCCCACCCCCTAGAAATGTATTGCTCCACTGCCACCACTGGCAATACTCTATTTTTTATTGTTTATTATTAATTTATTAATTATTATGTATTATTATTATTAATAATAATAATTTTTGTGTGCGTGGGAGAATACCTTTCTTTTGCAGTATGATAAATAGCTATAAGTAGTCCAAGGTTTAGCTTGGGGTTTGGGAGACCTTAGTTCAGTTACTTGCTTGATCACAGACTTCTTGCATCAGCTTGGACAAACCACTTGTTCTCTCTGTCCACTGTTATACATGTGTCTGAGGTTATTAGCATTTCCCTAGCTCAGAAGTGTTCTGAAGAAACTACGTTAAAAGACTGTGAGTGTTTTCGCATGGACGCAGCTGTGCTCATCCCTGGAGCAAGTCTGTATGTGCACACCTGCGTCTACCCACTTGCAGCCCTACCTTAAATGGACCTGGCAGCTGCCATGGCCCATGGCCGATCTGTGTGCAGGGTCTCCTCCCCCACATCATAGAGTTATGGGCGTATCTATTTGCTAAAAACAGGAAATAACTGTTGAATCTCATACCACTTTGTGTTCATGGCCACAGTTTAAACTCACAAAATTGTAGCACAAGTTGTTTCCAACCTTCCTTCTTGCCACCCTTTACCTAGCCTGCCTGGCCAAACAAATATTACTTTTTAGGAGGCAGCTGCAGGGGAGGGAGATTATTACTTCTCCTGTCTCTCAGCTGGCCGAGCACACTAGGCAGAACTCTATGTGCTGGAAGACCTGGATGCCAGTGAGGCTGCAAGTGAGCCTAATTGACAAGACATGAACACATGGGCACCCATTAGATTTGATTAGCCCACATGTTGGCCCCGCAATGTCCCTGGATTCCATCATGAGTAGGGATGTGCGAACGTGGTTCGGAAGTTCGGAGTTCGGACCGAACTCGACTAGTTCGGTCGACCGAACCGAACTTCCGAACCGAACTTGAAATCGACCAAACTGTTCGGTCAAATCTGAACCAGTTTGGAGGGCCAAAAACAGCTTAAAACACCAGTTTTGAATGTATGAACTCGGTTCGGAAGTTCAGAATTTGACCGAACTCAACGAACCGAATTTCCGAACCAAACTCGATTTTTGAACTGAACTGAACCGAATTTCCAAACTCGGTTCTGTTTGCACATCCCTAATCATGAGAGGTGGCTCTGTGGTGACCACATGAAAGCCATGTTGCAGACATCTAATAGATCAGCATACGGGAATGCGCCTGGTGAAGGCTAATGTGGGCTATCATCTTGTTTGATTCCACTCAAGGAGGGTACTTCTTTCTGATGTTCAGCTTGGGGCGGGGACTAATGTGAGTTTAACTCACTTTTATCCAGTCATGTGAAATCCCCAATTCTGAGAATGTGGGAGTTAGATTGTTTCCCCTTCACCTGTTAAATTCAATAATATGAGACAGGGCTCAACAATCCAGCCTTGTCTTGCATTATTGAATTCAATGGGAGAAGGAGAAAACAACGCTAAAATGCCCATGCCCCAATCGGGGTTTTCACATGACTGGAGTAAGGTGAATTAAACTCATTTTAGTCCCCGCCCCAAGATGAGCATCGGCAAGCAACCAATATATCAGTTCATTGCAATCGGTTTCACTACCGGAGTTTTACTGCAGCTATGTTTAATATAAGTAGGATGAACAATGATGCAACAGATTCTTCATTCTGACAGAAACTAATCTTCAATAACAGGATTTCTACTTAGTTAAAATATGTTAGAAGGAATTCCGACTGCAGGTCAAACTCACAATTTTAGGTTATTTTGGATTTTCCTGAAAAAACTCCCCTCTGTATTATAAATTAATTAATTTGGTGCAGTCTGAAAGAAAATACATTATTTCTCATTATACCGATATGGAATTGTCTCCTTCAATAAGCTAATTTCTCAATAGTCAAACAGTATGAAAATCCTTGTACTCTAGCTGAGGGCCATTGTTAGCCAAAGCACGGGAGCTTGCGTAATTGCTGTGCAGTTGCAGTTATATTTCAGTAACCCACAGTGATGATACAAATCCCTCTGCTGCTATTTGTTACTGTCCTGACTCCTCAGAGCTACTTTTACAGACACCTAACATTTCCATTACCAACTCTTGACCATGCCCCTCTGCTGTCACCACTTTTCACAATGTGAAATACACTTTAATTCTAAAAGTAGCACAGGGAACACTGGTAGTCATCCCCCTTATTTATATTTCCATTGTAATGGATTCTAGTGACTATTATTTTGAAAGATTCTCCCATGTCCGTTGTGGCAGCATGTCTCGGATAATTAGCAGTGACATTCTCTTCAGCTACACAAGTACGTTTTCTTTGTCCCGTTGTGGCAACAGTATACACCCTCACTCTAACTTTTTCCCCTCCTCCCACCTTTTCTTCCTCCCCCTTCTCTCCTTTTCTCCAGTTTGCCATAATAAAATCACCTCCCTCTTCTCCTCATCCAGCCTTACCTGCTCCCCGGTTGTATCCTCCCTCACCTCCTAATTACTCTCTCCTTCATTTTGCAACTTCTCAGCTGTACATCATCACTTTTCCCTCTCTAACTTCCCCTTCAATCTATTCATATGTGAAATTCAAACAGGTTTTTTTTTTCTTCATTTGTCTGTCACACAGCTTTTTATCCATTTATTCATTATTTGATAGTTCCTTAACTTATATTTTTAATTCAGTATTTTGTTCACTTGGTTTACATCTAGAGCAGAAATGGGTAGCACATTTTCTACCCATGTATTTTTGAGTACCAGCCTGGCTTTTAATTCCCCGCATATTTGATCCAGGGCTGCCAGATGTGGGCCTGGTTCAAACCCAGTTGGGGCCTGAAATGTGGTCACGTAACAATGTGGGCCCATGCTCCAGCCCCACGAGCCACCCAGCCGGGCCTGAGCTGGGTGATCTTGCTGAATGTGTCTCTTTTAGCATCTGCCAGGCCCAGCAGCATTAGGGGTCTCCATGGCAACCATCCATGGCTGCCTGTTATTGGCAGTTATGGCTACTTGTCATAACAGGGTTGGCAGGGCACTGGCTGCAACACAGGGGTGGAGATGGATGGCCGAGCAATGCTCCCCACCTGCAGAGATGTCTGTTCCCACCGCTGGAAATGCCTTGGTTGGGGGTAGCCCACCCCATCCCCAGGAAGGATGACAGCAAAGTCATCATGTTTGTGAATACCCACAGTCACCAATCAGGTACCTCGATACCTAAAAATGTGGTCATTTCCAGTACAATTTATTTTTATTTTTCTGGTTACCAATCAGCAAATTGGTATAGAAAACTCAAAGATTGGTACAGAAAACCAAAATAATGGTACTGGAATTCAACATTTGGGATGTTCCTGGACATCAGATATGAACTAGTACTTGCTATTTTGGCGCAATATTTTGGGTAGCAGAAACTGGACAGGTGTGTCTCCATTTTTGTCGGTGTTCATTTTAGCTCTATTTTGCACCCTTCTTTTAGTTCTTTATTCAGTATTTTATTATTTGTGACTTTACCAGTACTCTTTGGTGTTTTCTTTACTTTTTAACTGTTGAATGTGATTTGGAATTTGATTGTGCCAAAATGCAGGAAAAATTCATGAAAATGACCTTACCCCGCCCCCTTGATGGGGGTGCCAACTTGTTGATGCTCCCCTGATGTGATGGATAAAGGGCACAGGGAGGGAGGCTGCAGCTGCAGGGGTCAAATAGGAGTTGTATCTGGATGGAGAAAAGTGTGTTCTCAAGTAGACTTACACATGGCCCACCCCCCACTCCCGGGCACACTTTATGGAGTGAACCTCAATTCCGTGTCTGCAGTCTTGGGCAGGAGCGTGAATTAGAAGCAGGATTGGGTTTTTTTGTTTTTTACCACGTGGCAGCAGGGTTTTTTTGGTGGTGGTGGTGGTTGTCTTGCCTTCCATACAGTGCTGTCACCATGTAGTTGTTGCTCAGAGCAGCCAAGGGTGCATTTAGTGTGCATGACAAGTTTGTCCTTTTGTTGCAACTCTTTGTGGGGACCACTGCTGCAGAAAAAGAGGAAAAGGTAACAGAACAGAAAGGAAAATGACCTGAGACCTCCTCTTATGAGCTGTGGGAATGAGGTGAGCTGTTAGGGTATGACTGACCCATAGGTTCACTCCCTCAAGGGAGGAGGGGAGCGCATGACCTAGATGTGAAATTAGCAATTCGGGGGGTGAGGAGTCAGAACCTTTTCCTTTCTGAAAACCTGATTAGGGGGTCTGATGGTGACCCCCAGTAACCAAGGCTTTCCAGCGGAAGGTAGTAGGCTGTGACCCAGAAAGAGACATCACCTGAGGGGTTGGGTAACTCAGAAAATCCCAGTTTCATCATTAGAATTGGACTTGCAGGTTTAAGAAGAAGTTTTGCCACAGAGTGGTTCTTTCAATTTAATAAAGAGTTGTGGCCATTAAACCCATAACTGTGTTCTTGCCTTCTGCTGATGTGTCAAAAACCAAAATCCTGACTAATTAAGAGACCAATGTAAATTAAGTGACAAAGTTTTAAGCAACCAAGTAAGCAAAGTACCTGATATTGAATTAAACAAACTGAACAAAATTGAAAATAGCAAACTAACAAAGGTCATAATCCACAAACTGCTTACTCTGGATAATAATAATAATAATAATAATAATAATAATAATAATAAATACATTTTATATAGTGCCCCCTTGCTATGGTGCTGATTGCTTCACATAGAACTAATAAACACAACATTTTAATTCTCACAACAACCCTGTGAGGTAGGTTAGGCTGAGAGAGTATTGTGACTGGCCCAAGGTCCTACATTGAGTTTCTGGCTAAGGCAAGACTTGGACTGGGACCTTCCCCTACCTCCCAGTCCAGGTACTGTGTACTTAGCCACTACACTACACTGGCTCTTGAACAAGTCTCATTGAATGTCCCAAAGGATAGTCCCATCGAAGCTGGAGTAAGTGGTTATGGTTTGTGGTCAAATATGAAGTGACAAATTTCACAAAACCAGAAAATATAAAAATGGATATTCATTTCTGGAAACAAATATCAAAGATATATTCACAAGTTTAAAAGGAAAAATTATTTTCAGATCTCATTTTAACTCAACAGCTATCTCTTGGACTTTCTCCAGTTGATACATATGGCAAGAACTATACTGCATTACTTTTGCAAAAGCAAGTCTCTTAAATTCTGTGGAACTTTCTTCAGTAGAAATAGAAAAATCTCCTTTAAAGATTTTCCTTGTTGTACTTCCAGTCTTTTCTTTGTATTTACAAGCAATTGAGCTATCCTGTCAGCACCACCAGCAAGTTGCACTGAGAATTTGTGCTGAATAGCATACTGATTGGCATCTAAGATTACCATCTAAGTCATCCTACCAGAGGTAGAAAATCTTCCTTTGAATTTAGGACTGTTACTAGGGGTTTATGATCAGTGATTAATGCCCTTTTTAGTATTTATAGAAGCTAATGGTCTGGATCCCTGGGTGGTGTAAATCAAAATAGTTTTATTGAAGTCCAGAGAGCTATTCAATTTACACCTGACTAGTATTTGGTCCATTACTTCAGAAGTTTATTTAATTAATGTGTCTTGCTCAATTAAAGAGTAATTTTGAACAACCTTTATTAATATTATTGATGGCTTTAGTAACTTTTCAATCCTCTAAGTATACGATTGTTCCTGATGTTATATTTTCATGTTGTTGTTTTTTAAACAAACATAAGAACATAAAACTAGGGATGTTCTGAATAGAAAATAATCATAATAATTTGTGGGTATTTTCCAACGGTCTGAGCAGTGGTCCCGAGTGTTCAAGCTGCTCCTAGGAGAATATGCGAGTGAGTTTCGAGGACAAGGGTAGGGTGGTCGAAGTGGGTTCTTAAAGTAGAACGGGGGGCCTAGCAGGGGGTTCAGGGTGGCCTCTTCCTGGCTTGTAATTTTGAAAGTAAAAAAAACAAAAACAAAAACTGAACATGCTCAGAATTCAGCATTCAGGCTATTTCTGAGAATGCATGTCCCTTTTCAAAGATGGTGATGGAGTGCTGATGGTGACCTGCTAGCGCCATCTTTGAAAAGGACTGAGCAGGATGAGAAAGGGCCATTCAGGACCTTTCTGAGCACGCTCAGTTGTTGGTTTTTGTTGTTGTTGTTGTTTTTACTTTCAAACTTACAAGCCAGGAAGAGGTCACACATTGTGGGCCCTTCCTTGGAACTTCAGAACTTGGGAAATTGAGGCCAAATGCAACAGCCCTCAGTGTTTCCCAATGAAAACCAAGGACCGAGTTTCAGCACTAATAAAAACTGCCATATTAAGTTAAACCAATAGTCCATCGAACCCAGAATCCTGACTTTGATACTAACCACCTTCAGTTGCTTCAGAGAGCTGCATAACTTTGCAGAGATCCATATCCTGTTGTTCATTCCCTTCTCCCAACAGTCAGTCTCATCTTCAAACAAATAGATATTTTGAACCTATCCTCTAAGAAATTATCCATTTTTTTTTCATGAACCCAGTTATAAATATTGGCTTTTATAACTGTCTCCTGGCAATGTGTTTCACAGGATAATTGTGTATTGACTGAAAATGACCTCCTTTTACGTGTTTCAAAAAACAGCTTCCAGTTAATTTCATTGCGGGTCTACTAATTCTAGTGTGTTGAGAAAAGGTAAACAACCACTCTCTATTGAACTGTTCAGCACCACTCATGAATCTTGTATCATATTCTCCCTTAGTCATCTCTTTTCTAAGCTGAAAATGCTCCCTATTATGCCTTTCCTCCTGTAGAAGTCATTCCATGTCTTTGATCATCTTGGTTGCCCTTCTTCTCTACAACTTTTCCAATTCTACTATGTTGGTACACTCTGTGTGGGAGATAGATAGATAGATAGATAGATAGATAGATATTGAGTTGCTCCCCTTCTTGTATAGGTCACCTTTGAGGCTTCTAATAGGATTTGTGATATAGCAATACATCTCTGAAATGCACCTGTTTGCTTGGGGTTTCATGGGTTTCTTCTCTAGTTTAACTAAAAACTGGGTAAAACTTAGAGTCCTTAATTTGTTTTTCTTACCAAGTCATCTAAACAATACATTGCAGCAAGTTAAATGAAATCAATATAGTTTCCCCCCCTCCCATCCTTCCACTCTTTCCATTTCTAAGTTCTCCATTTATTGTTTCTAATATGCAGCCGCCCTTGACGTATTGGGATCCTTGAGCACTTACTCATAACAAGAAACATATGAGACAAATTAAATATTGATGTTCTCTGTGGTATAGTTATAATATTTCACAGGCTTTCACAAAATAAGCAATGTTCCCAGCACTGGTACATTCACTGCTGAAGAAAAGGTATTTTTCTTCACACTCTAGAGGAAATCAGACAAATTGTTTTAACTCAGTTTAGTTGATACTGAACCATTTTCCTTTCAGAAGTAAATGTTCATGGGATGCCAACAAACACAAGACAGAGTGCCTTTTAGGCAAATCTTCTTGTCTTCCTCATTGAACAAACATATGTTTATGTCAACTTATGCATTTTATAAAATATTAAATGTATATTGAAATACTTTGTGGATATGAAGTGAGGGTTCTTTTATTCTGAATAGATTTTCCCTAAGACTGCCCTTTTCATTCCTCATATATAAGGTTAATGTGCTGTTATTAGTGTATTCTGCTGATGCTTCAAAGGCCCAACCACGGTTCCATATTTCAAGGTGACTTATAAACAAAAAGTGAAATTTTGCTTGTTCAATACTTCTTTATATGTGACTGTACCCCTGGTAATAGCTGGGAGTGGGACCCCAAGGAGGGAAAGTTCATATGAATAATATATTTGTACTTTAGAGAATATCTTCCACCACCTTTACTCTTTTTATTATGAAAAGGGGCAATCAGTTTTCTTAAAGGGAGCCCCAACTCCTGAATGCCATGCTTTGATCCAAAAATTGAAATAGCGCCCCAATACAAATTTTCACTCAATAGCTAGCCGGTATCGGCAGATTTGGCACAGGACTAATAGAAATGAATAGCAGTAGTTCATGGTTCTCATACAGCCAGTCCTGTAACAGTGTATGACCAACAGTAGCCAACAGCAGCTCATGCGCAGTGTGCAGTCAATCTGAGTTAGGCATCATCCCATCCCTTGAAACTGTTCAAAACACTGGCCATAACAGGCTATTACTAATTAATTTGAACTCTGTCCATGAATGTTACGAATCCAGAGTTATGGATGCCCATCCCCTAAGGCTCTGGCATGGACGTACCGGCCTCGGAGATATTGATTAAGCTTCACCAACCCACTGCTACTGTGGGGGATGGGGGTGCTCCTGGCAGGCGCCCTTGCCATGGTACGCTGCCAAGCTCCCAGCTTTGCAGGGCGCATATGAAAAATCAGCACTAGGGCCATTTTACACATGCACAAAATGGCCACTGCCCTTAACCAAAATGGTGTCAGCTAAAATGACATCCCTGTCATTTTGGATAAGGGTGGTAGTTATTTTGTGCATGCACAAAACTGCCCCCAGCGGAGCATGTACAAAATGGCCCCTGGCCTTAGCCAAAAGTGATTAGAACTGAACCGCATAGTACTTCCAGGTACTTGGACCAAATGCCAAAGTTTTAAATAGTCAGCCCAGGTACCCAGATCTGCACTTTGGTACTCTTTCCGAAACTTCTGACTTGGGAAACCAAATTCTGGCACATCAGAAAACTTCTGAAACTTTGGAACTCTTTGGCACCAGCTTGTCACCTCATCAGGTGTTCCATGTGCAGCAGCTGCAGTGGTTTAATTTGCTAGCCAATCAGGGGATGCACAGAACAACACATCCACCCCATCCTCCTTCCCCCTCACTCATAATAGCTGAGCAAATCAGGGTGCACAACACCACACGCAGCCCTTCCTCCCCCTGCTGCACCTGCCAGCAGGATGAAAGACAGAGTGAGAGAGACAGAACAGAAGCCAGCACAAAAAACACCACCATCATCATGTAATTAAAAAACCAAAAGGGTATGTGAGCAGCAGTAAGTTCCCCCACCCCCACACATGCCCCATGAATGATAGACATGCAAGGCTTGAAACTCAGGGTGGGTGGGTGTTTGGACTGGGGTGCCCCATCAAAGAAAGTCCAAGACTACATTAGCAAGGTAATCAAATTGATCAATCAGGTTTCAGCAAGCTTTGTGTGGGGGAAAGGGGGGGGCTGTCTGTGTGTGGCCCCATGGGTTCTACCAGCCAGACCAGGAACCATAACAACCACACACAAGAAACCAGACATCTACCTGCAAAAAACCTTCCATTGTGTGTGCCCATCCCACCTATACAAGGCAAGCCACGCCCCCCCCCCCCATATTATTACCCAGAAAGAAACTAGAAAATATCCCCCCAGTGCCCTGGCTGGTCACCTCTTGGCAAATGTTCTTGAACCCACAATACTACCCGGAAAATCAGGCTAGCAAGAGTTGGACAATTGCTCCAGAAGAAAATATCCAAAACCCAATAAAAGTGCAACTGCATACAGAAGAAATAAATAATAATAAAAACTATAGTGTGTTGTGTACCAACAGCATGGCCCACCTCAGCAGTGAGTGTACCCATTGTGAAATAATTATTATGCCAACCAAGCAGGGCACAGAGAAACACAGGATTGCAAGAGTGGGACATTCACTCCAGAAAAATACAAAAAACCAGTGCTACTGTGTGGAGAAATCCCACCAAAAGCCAGCCAGCCTGATAACACCCACAAAAAGGAAACCAAACCAGGAAACCCACCCACTGACAGCCTCTTGGCATGGCATTGGTACTGTGGCACAGTGGTAACTTGAACAGACCAGACTTGAACAGACAAACTAGACTCCCAGCAGCAAACCAGTAAGGAAACCAGACATCCACACCCAACACCCCACACTGACACCCTCTTGGCATGACATGGTTCTGTGGCACTGGCAACTTGAACAGATCAGGCAAGGGGAAGTGGAGGTGGGCAGAGAGATCCCTCTGTCCACATGGTGCCAAATGACAACCAAGCAGCAAGCAGAACTAGAAGCAATGTGGCACCCAATTCTTTAAAAAAATAAAAAAATAAAAAAACCTGCATGGCATGGAAAAAGTAAACGTAACCCCCACCCCCTAGCATTGGCCCCCAGAATTGGCCCCCAGCCAGGCCAGGCCCAGCACCCCTCCCTCCATCTGATTATTTACAGATCCAGCAGCACTGTAGCACACTGCCAAATTGATCAAAGAGAATGGACAAAATGGCTGCAGCCACTTATATTTTACCCTGCCAGCCAATCAAAAGCTTGCCATCTGTCTTGGCCAGCCAATCAAAAGCTTTGCCATCTGTCTTACCAGCACTCAACTGTCCCCTCATATATCCGCCTCCTACCAAATATGGCACTAAGTTTCATTTCCAGAAAAATCTCAACTGTCCACCTGCCCCCCATGTGTGCAGCAGTTTCTGAAGTTTCCCAAGTTTTCCAAATAATGGCCTTGGTTATCGGGACTTTGAAATTCAGACTTTCCAAACCGAATATCGTAATCTTAGTTGAATTCCGAAGTTTTCAGAATTCTTTGTTTAAGTCCTAGTGGTGATGTCATATTGACCAACACCTTTTTGGTTAAGGGCAGTGGCTATTTTGCACATGCACACTGAAAATCAGGGAGACCGTCAGTGCACTGTGTC
The DNA here is from genome assembly GCA_003113815.1 of Sphenodon punctatus. Taxonomy (NCBI): domain Eukaryota; kingdom Metazoa; phylum Chordata; class Lepidosauria; order Sphenodontia; family Sphenodontidae; genus Sphenodon; species Sphenodon punctatus. Next base: position 352,759 of record QEPC01011857.1, read on the forward strand.
AAGGGAACCTACTGGGAGCCCCCAGAGCAACAGCAGGCCAATGGAGCTTCAATCAGGTCCTGAAGGTCCATAAGTACATGTCAAGTCTAAGGGGGATGGGGATGGGGGAAAGTACAAACAGGGGTGGGGGAGGTCATACTTGGACTTGGACCAGTTTCCTATTGACTTCAATGGGAAAATTTGCCATTGACTTGAATAGGAGCGAAATCCAAATCCAAACCATAATGGATCCAAAAATTAATTACAGATCTGTATCCGTAATGGACCTGAATCCGTACTTAGGTCTGAATCCTCATCCCTACTGTCCAGTTGTTTGAACTGCTGCCAGAGAAAAGTCTAATTTCAATTCTCCTGCTGGTGGTCCAGGCAAGCCTTGCTGACTGCAACCTTGTGCTCTGCCTTGTTCTGCCACAGCTGCCTATGGTCCCTGGACATGCCTAATAGGTGTCTTGGATCTTGTTTGCCTTTCACATGGTCTCCCTGAGTAGCTCCCATGCCAAATCCTCTCTACTGACCGCGAACCTACAAGTCATGGTTCCTTTGGGCATTTGTGGCAGGAGGTTCATGCGTGCCTGCCTTTTTCAGTGGACCTGTAGCAAGGCAATATACAAAGCCATTAGTTCATACTGCCCCACCAACTTTTCCAACCTGATTTCTTGCTACCCAACTGCCCAGTTATTAAGTAAGTGGACCACCAAAGGGAAGTGGACGAGAGTACGAGGCTGCTACAGCAATTGCTGCGGTGGTGGGATTCTACCAGGGTTTTGCTCTCTTCCCATGAGCACCGTTTGGGAGTGAGGTACATACAGAAATCAACCACTGTCTTCTGTGCAATGTTACCCCGCACCCTGCCACCATTGGTATGCCATCTTACCACACCCCCAAAACATGCCACCATGTTTCCTTTCCCCCCATACCAAGCAGCAATGCATACCTCTCCACAACATCCATCCATCTACCATGTTACTTTCCCACCACCCACCCCCTGACAGCTTGCCAATCTGCAATGTTGCAGTCCCCTACCAGTCTGCCATGTTGTTGCTGCCTGCTTACTGGGATGGACCACAGGAAGTGCATACAACCAGTGCTCTGAGCATTGCACTGGCTACCTAGTCTTATGAGACCGATCCAAGGTGCTGGTTTTGCCTTTAAAGCCCTACATGGCCTGGGCCCTCACCCCCTGGGTCCCTGGGCAGTCCCTGCAGTTGTCTGGGGGTGCCCTCCTGGAAGTCCCATGTTATTGGCGAATTTGGACCAACAAGCTGGGAGTTCTCAGCTGCTGTGTCATTGCTGTGGAATGCCCTCCCATCAGAGATTTGATTAAGCCCGGATCTGCTGGCTTCCGACAAAGCTATAAAACCTGACTCTTCCATCAAACATTTGGTGGAGGGCGGGTGGGAGGGGGGAGGAATGGATTAGTGGGTAGCGGGAGGGCTATGATTTTTACACAGATCAGGGTTGATTTTTTTTTTACTGTTATGGGGTTTTATTTTTATATTTGTATTGTTATATTTATATTTTATATTTATATTATATTGTTTTTTTACTATTTATATGTTAGCTGCCCCAAGCCATCTGTGAGAGAGAGGGGCAGGGCAAAAATTCAATAAAATAAAATAAATAATACCATTCCCATTCTTTGGTCCTATGTCCCATTGATTTTCTGGCTCCCACTCTGTGACCTCACAGTCACCTGTCAACACAGTAAATAATGAAAAAGATAATGAAATAACAATAAATTGAAGCATTTATCATGCAACTAGGGATGGGCGAACGTGGTTCGGATGTTCGGAGTTCGGAGCGAACTCGGTATGTTCGAACATCTGAACCGAGCATCCGAACCGAACTCTTGAATGACCGAACAGTTCGGTCGTGTTTGGATGAGTTCAGGAGCAGGAAAAACCTCTTTCCAGGGCCAAAAACTAGGTTTCAATTTCAATTTCAATTTCGTTTCGGTTTCGGTTTCAGTTTTGCTATTTTTGAATGTTCAGACAAACCGAACTCAACTGAACCGAACCATCAAACCCGAAGTCGGGTTTCGAACCGAACGACTGAACATCCGAACTGCGTTCTGTTTGCCCATCCCTACATGCAACTGTAAAAACACAGACCCCCTCCCCCCACTGTGCATTAACTTACCATTTTCCTCCACCTCCACCACCTCCTCTACAAAGTAGGCATCCACGTCCCCAGTGTTCTCAACCAGAATCGTGGGTGGCTCCTCCAACAAGGACTGGCTTTTTAGACGGTGTGGTAGAACATGAGAGTCATGGTGTCCGTGTTCCTCTCAACCCGTGCTGGCTCCAGGGTGGCAACGGGCAGGGAGAAGTCAATGCTTTGGTGGGGGTGAAGGCATTTACAGTAAAAGCGGGAGCTGTTGCAGAGGGAGCGGTTGTAGCAGGATCAGCCAAAGCAAGAGCGGGCAGTGGGGGAGACACATCCACCTGCTTCTAGCCCCTGGCAAAGATGCAGCCAGACAGGTAGGATGTGACAATGACTCCATTCACACACAGGAATCGGTCAAGGAAATTTTAGTAGGGTGATGCTTCCACCTACCACAGAGGTGAAGTAGTTGTCCCAGATCTCATTGTAGTCACACCACAAGTCTTAGACCCACTGCCGGCACCAGTTCATATCCCGACGGTAGTCCTGCAGTGCCATTTGGGTTGATAACTTCTGAACCACCACATCATTCCCGTAGCACTTCACCACAGCATATTGTAGCTTCAACTTCCCCATAGATCGATGAAGGCCTTGGTCTCTTCCTTCTTCCTGGGAATGCAGCATTGGTGGATGAATTTGTACTAAGCAAGTGGCTGAGACTGAATAGTGGCGGTAGCAGTGTTGGTTGTTGCCTGACTGTCAGTATTAGCTATTACCCCAGTGACTGCCTCAGGCCCCAGATTGCATTGCGGCCCATGCGGTTTGCTGGGGTCACTGGACTGGAAGTCTCCCGGGTTGCCCGGGTGGAGATGATGGGGAGGGTGTTCTCGGTAGCTGCTCCCAGGCTGCTCCCAGGCTGTGGAGGCCCACCTGGCCCCAGACCTCCCCTCTTTCCAAAGACAGTGTAAGACCTGGCTATTCTGCCAGGCCTTTGGAGAGGGAGACAGGTAGGGTGGGGTGGGGAGGTGGTGTTGTGCCCTTTTAGTTTATTTTTAGTATTTTAATGTTTTAAATGATCTTTTATGTGTCTGTTTTTATTGTTATGTTTTAATTCATGCATTTGTAAGCCGCCCTGAGCTGCTCTGTGAGCACGAGGAGGCGGGGTAGAAAAACAGTAAAATAAATAAATAAATAAATAAATAAATAGTAATCCTCCTCAAGTCATTTTGGAAAGTGCAGTTCTCAGAAAAGGGCAAGTGTCAAACACGTACTGCCAACCAGGACAAGCAGAGAAAATGTGTGTTTTCAAATAGTGCAGTGGAATTTTAAGGTGGATGTTATGTAGTAAGAGAAAGATGGGCTGGAAGTGGTCACCCCCCAGAACACTCTAGGCTTTTCATATGTGAGTTGATGGTGCTGGAGGACCTCTATATGAGAAGGCTGCATGAAACCTAATCAACAGGATGCAGACATGTGGCCTCACGTTAGCCTGCCTGCATTCACCTGCATGACAGACTCTGTATTCTCCAGGACCCTGACATGATGGGGGTTGTTTGTCTGATATGTGGTGGTCATGTAGCTGGTGGGTACAAACACCTATATAAACAGGACACCCACATGCTGTGAGGCACCATCTTATTTGTTAACACTCAAAGATCCAACCATCTATAGCTTTTTATAAGTATGCATTGTGAAATCTTTGAGAAAAGTGTTATTATTAGTCTTCATCTAATTTATTAGTCAAATTGCAGTTATTTTTAAAAGAGAAAGGCCATATTACTTTGGACTTTCCTATTTTCTCCAGTAACAACTTTTTAAAAAACAAGGCACAGAGATATAGGTTTTAGGGATGGGCAAACAGAACCGAGTTAGGAAATTCGGTTCGGTTCAGAAATTCTGTTTGGAAGTTCTGTTCGGTCGACCGAACTATTTGAGTTCGGTCCGAACTCCGAACTTCTGAACAAAGTTCAGAAATTCAAACCCCATTGAACTAAATGGAATATTATCTTTTAGGGATGGGTGAACAGAGCCGAGTTCGGAAATTCGGTTCGATTCGGTTTGGTTCGAAAATCGAGTTTGGTTCGGAAGTTCGGTTTGGTCGACTGAACTGGTTGAGTTCAGTCCGAACTTCTGAACCGCGTTCGCCCATCCCTAATAATTTTTGTCATCATCATAACAATGAAATGCAACCAAGATTAAAGTGTTTACAAAGCCTTTCAATGAGGCTTACATCCAGAAACAGACTCAGAAATTTTAGGGGGAAAAACGTTTTGCTAATACTCTTTAAAGAAGAAAAGGCTTATACAGGTTGTTTATTAAAAATCCTAAGTGTTTCAAGAGCAAAGTATATTTACTCAACTTCTTAACCAACAAAAATGATTATGCAAATATCCTGCTAATACCAACTCAGAATCTTAGAATTATTTGAAATTCATCAATACTCTTGGGGGGAAATAGCAATAAAGGCAGACAGATTGCCAAACAAGAAAAGAATTGGGGGCATGTCAGACCCATCAAAATGTTTGCAGATGTTCCATGGGGAAAAGCATCACTGTAGGAGTCCTGATGGGAGATAAAGGACATGCCATCAGATGGTGAAAGCATATGGCAAGGCTCAATGTGAAGTGTGTTGTGGGGCTGTTTTGAATAAGAAAAACTTTGCCAATTGCCTCCCTAAATGGGTGATTACAGCTGAATTACTTTGACCATGGACTCAGAACCAAGCCCCTGGGTTTTCCTTTTCTTCCAGTTCCAGCTGCCCCTCCTTTTAGAATCTAGTGGGGGCTCATACTCCCCCTCCCTTGGGGGAATCTAGTGGGGGCTCATACTCTTGCCCTTAGGCTCTGCTGCTACTGTAACACTACCTTGTTTTTCATTTTTGTTTTTATCAATTATCTTCTTTATATGTGCAAACACATATCCTGTTACAGGAGTCATGTCATGGTAAACACTTGTGCCATCAAATGTATTTCACTGACACACAACATCTGTTGCATCAAGATAAGCATACTAATCCATTTGCCATGTGTGGTTATCCAAGAAAACTTTAAAAATGGAGATTTGTGAGGTAACATTGCAGACCTTCTCTAGCTGCCTCCAATCACTTTGGTGCTACTTTGCACAATCCAATTTTCTAATAATAATGATTTTATTTCTAAACTGTCCCCCCACCAAATGGCACTCAAAAGTGCTTCACAAAATACAGTTCTTAGGCCCCAAACCCTTCCTTTTAAGAAGGGAATTAAGGCATTCGCCAATTCACTTATGCTCCAAAATGTATGGAAACTGTGAGTTAAAGCTGCCACCTTAACTTACGTGCCATGTAAGCAGTAATGACATAGAGTCTCGAATATTGTGAGACCACCTGTCCTTCCTTGCCCCACTGTGCCCCCTGCAATCAGCCGGGAGTACCTTCCTGTGGGTACCATCCATTAGTCTTCTTCATGCAACAAGGGCTCACGGGGAGGTGTTCTCAGTTGCTGTGGCAGTGCTGTGGAACTTCCTTACTTCAGAGGTTTGTTTGAGCATGAGTGTCTTCCGGAGGTGGTGTAAAACATTTCTCTTTGGAAAGGCACTTGGTGAGTAGGCATAACAGATGGCGGAACTGGGGGGTGGGGGTGGTTGGGGTTGAGGTGTGAGCGGGGTTGGATGTGGGGAATCGGGAGGTAGTATTGGGTGAGTTTTGGGGGGAGTTGGTGGGTTTTGATTTGTTGTGGGAGGGGTTGTTTGTATTTTAATGTTTCTTTTATATGTTTTATAGCTTATTATATGTTTTTATAGGTTATTATGGGTTACTATATTTGTTTTATTGTGTAAGCCACCCTGAGAATTTTCGAGGGAAGAAATGAATTAAAAAAACAAAAACAAATATTGTGCTCACTTATAACTTAGGCTCCACAGCCCCACAATTTGCCTTGATCTTTCATCCCCAGTTCTCTTCCTGTGCAGGTTGGAGGCAACACTGAAGCTGGGGACAGCAAGCTGCATCTCTGTTGTCCCCTACATGGCATCACATGGCACTATTGGGGCTGAGGGAAACAAGGAGATTCTTAAACCCACAATGTCTGCTGTCTTCACTGAGAGTAGGGCTATGAGTGTGAGAGAACTAATGGGTCACTCTTGGCAATGATGATGAATGGGTTCAGTTTCACCTGCTTTCACACCCATTCTCTTGGAACCCATAGTCCCTGTTGCCTAGTAGCTCACTGTGGGATCAGCATAACTGAGTTTGTTTGTTTTTTTAACTAAGATTAAGAAGAGAGAGTGGTCACTCTTGAAAAATTATTGTAAGCGTAGTGTATTTCCTGCACTCCTAGCCCATTCTCCTTGGCTTCCTGATCCATATTTTTGCTTATTTGTTTGTTACGTTATTAGTTATTTTGTGATTTTGGTTACTTGTTTTAACTACTACCCATGGGCAATAGCACTAATAGTATTGAAATAAGGAAACAACTGAATAGCGTAACAGAATTATTAAAAAGAGATATCCAATGAAACACTTTAGCAGGTCCAGACTAAAGCAGGCAAATTTGATATATAAGATATTCCCTGTAGATATCCATTTCAGCTCTTATCATGGGTGTTAGAAGCTATTATGAATTTTCCTCCTCCTTTGGAAATTATATTAAGGCATTCCTTTCAACCCATGATAAACTGTGTTCTTATGAGGACAATGCACCATTATTCTATGCCATTGTCCCATCATATTTAGTTACAAGGAGCTGTACCCTGGAGCCAACTAGCCAAGCAGGAGCTCATGCATTATTTGGTGTTCTGTTTCTGAATTTGAGTTGCAAACCAAGAACACATTAAACCAGGTCCAATATATTTTGTGGTGAAAGTATTTTTCTTTCCTTAACCAAAAGGCCTGAATGGTTTCTGATCTGGGTATCTAAGAGATCCTCTCTTTTCCCATGGCATGCTACAACCACAACTGAGATTAGTAGGGGAGATTGTGCTAGACCTTCATTGATATAAATGAGAGGAAGCTGCTGGTAGGGCATTTTCTGTGAGGGATTTGTAATTGTCTTTTGTCTGCCAGAGCCCAGCTTTATTAAGTGTCTAGACCTGATGCACAATCCCATGTCCATCTCCTTTCCCTCTTTCTTAAGGTGACTGAACATGGGTGAGGGGAATATGCTCATGAACAGTTCTTTTGTTATTTAACAGATGTGATTATAATTCCTGGGATAGGTGGCCAGAACATTGGATGGGCACCTACAACCACAGTTTTACATATATGAAGAAAGAAAGAAAAAGTTCAACTCAGATTTTGAGTCAATGTCCACAGAAAGAGAAGTTACCCAATTAAACCAAAGACCTTTCCAAGAACACTTATGCACAATGCATTTCTGAATTGTGGATCTGACCCAGAATCTAGTTAAGCCTGTAAAATGACTCATTCATTCATTACAGTTTGTTTTGGATCAATTCCTAATTTATAGTAAAAATCAGGAAATTCTATTTGTACATACAATGGGGCCAATCCCATGTCTCGCAGATCCCACATGCACCCCTGCACTTGTGCCCAGTTTCTGCGTGGCACAATACGCTCACAATAGAGTTGCACACAGTTTCTGCATAGATGTACGTGCATGTGAGTGCACGCGGGATCCGCTGGGCATAGGGTTGGCTCCACCGAGATTACAAAGTCGATAATAATTAAATACATTCCTGATAATCTAAATATTCTTTTTCAATGAGTATATTAAAACTATGAATATGTCAATAAAATGAAGTGTTTATGTTTTTACACCTCTGAAACCAAGGATTGCAAGAAAGAAATGAAATCTAATTATTCTGTCAGTGTCTTATTCTCTGAAAAAGAAGATTGTGTTTATTCCAAAGCTAAAATAATTTCCATTAGAGGATGAAAACCAATTAACGAACTCCAATAATTTGTCTATTATGCATTTCTCATATGTCTATATAGAGTGCTAGTATTTTTAATGGTGGTGTGATATGAATAGAAATGCAATTGTGACAGTGTTAAATTACAGCAGAAAGCAACAAAGTAAATAAACCAAACTCCAGATAAAATGCTATTGATCTTTAGATGTTGTTTACATCACTTGACTTCTTTTCTGCAGTGAATGAGTGATAAATCAATTTATTCCTTCTCCCTTTCCTTGTGTTGAAAAGGCATCAACTAATCTTGATATTTATAAGGTGGTAAAAAATGTATTGCTGAGAACAAATTAGAATTCACACACCCTTGCAAGACAAGATGGAACTAGTATTGTTGGATTGTAACTCATTATTTCCTGATGTTCAGTCATCTCATCTGTCATCATATAACAGATTTAGGCTTTTTAATTTTTTAAGTACTTTCTTCAGTATATCAAATTAACCAAATGTGTGGATCTTTTAAAAAATATTCTGCAGTGTAAATATAAATATAATTCTTCACTTTTTCTTCAAGCTTGGATAGATTTTGGTAACTTTAAGTTGTATCAGAGGAAAAAAAGTGTTGAAAAGATATTACATATACGTTTGATTGTGAAGCTAGGAAATATGTGTGTTTACTCAGTGGGGTCGATCCCAAGCATTGCGTGCACTGCCACAGGGTTTGTGTGCTTGCTGTGGGGTGCGCATGACTTGTGCTTATGTACGTGTGTGTGCATACATATGTACATGCCACATGTGCTCTGAGTTCCAGTCCACATAATTCTGTCCTTTTGTGCAGTATTGCATTGTATACAACTGATTATATAAAGCATTGTCAACATTTCATTGTATAAAGTGTATACAATTTCTACACATGTAAAGGACAGAGTTAAAGCAGTTTGAAAAAAATGTTCATTTTCGACTTGCGATAATAAATAAATGTCCTGTAAAGAAATAATGTAATAAGTTTATTTAGTGGTATATAGTAATAAGAGTAAGCATGTATGATGATAAATTAAGTACATATTGTCCATAAATGTTGATGGTAAATTATGGAATATAGACAGAAAATCTGCAAATAATTTCCATGCTTTTTGGCATTTAATTTTTGTTGTAATGTATGTTGTTAAATGTTTTTTTAATTGGAATTGGAAGCAATTTTCATGTTTTGGGTGGTTAAAGTTAGGGGAAAATGTATTTTGTGAAACAATTTCAAAAAGGAAAGTTTTTTTGTTTTGGAATTGGTTCTGTCTTTAATGTTTTTTAAAACCTTTACGGTTTTTGTTTTAGATTATTATTATTTTTTCATTTTGATAGGATTCCTGGATCTCGACCCTGGATTCAGTTGTTATATACTCTGGAATTTTGTAAATTACTACTTAGGGATGTTTAAGCCAGTCACATGAAAGACCTTGCCTTCTGCGGGCATGGATCTGGCCCCTGGCAGGGCAAACGTTCCCTATCCCTGACTTAAACCATGCGGTAGGTTTGCAGATGTTATTTGAAAAGTTTACTTTGAGTGACAGGAGGGAGCGGGGCTAGGGAAGTTGTGGGGGGGGATATGGGAGGAGAAGCGGGCTTGGGGAAGTCTGTTTCACACTGGGGAAGCTGTGGGGGAGGTGATAGGTGGGAGCAGGGTCTTGGGAAGTTGTGCAGGGGGGAAGGATGAGAGAAGTGAGGCTTGCAGAGGTGCACACAGTACTTTAATATTTCCAGGTGGCCATCAAAACAGGCAGCCCTAAGCAGGTTGAGTTTGTCAAAGTAATGTTGTTGACAGATGCTCCATGCTTTAATAAAAACGGAACCAGCTTCAAATGACCAGCAACAAAAGCTGCCCATAACAGAAGAGCTCCCTCAATGGTCTCACCATCAAAATTCACCAAGCCATCAACTTTTTGAAGTACAGCAATGTTCCAGCAAATACCCCAAGCTGCTTCAGCAGGAGGGATGGGGTATAAATTTATGAAATAAATAAATAAAATAAATATTTCACCATGTCAAGGTGCCCATAATGGTTTACCATGAGAAGTAGTGTGGCACTGGCACCATTGTTTTTTTCTGACATTAGCAAAGCCGTTTCTTCTTTAGTTTTGCTTGACACCAACTTGGTGAGGAGCCACAGCTTGGTATCATGAGCTGCACTGAACACTGCTTTCTTTAAATCCATTTAGTCTGTTCCTCCCTTGAAAGATACGCAACTGCCTTTCTTCAGTATCACAGATAATAAAAATTACTGAAAACAGAATTCAAAGGGTATGTCCATACCTTTTCTTGTTACCCTTTTGTACAAACATGAAGATACTAATAAACTGAATTCAGTTATAACAACACAAAGCACACAGTGTTCAGGAATCTTCCCAAGGCATTGGCCTGCTGGCTCCGTCTCACCAGAGCAGCAAACCTGCTGCTGCCACCACCTCCTCACCCCACACCTCCTACAGCTTCTCCATGACAGGTGGCTTGCCACAACAACTAGCCTTTCCCCAAGCAGCCACTCCAGTACCCGGGCACAGCCAAGATTGCTACTTCACAAAGCCCTGGAGGGGGGTCATTTTCAGGCTGGGAAAGCTGCTGGGGAGGTGACAGGTGAGAATGGGACTTGGGAAGTTGTTAAGGGCGTGCAATTCGTTTTTGTTATTATGATAACGAAAATGAAAAAAACCAAACATTTTCTTTTTCATTATTGTAAAAATGGAAAAGCAACTAATAATAAAAACAAAAATGAAAACAAATATTTGGTTTTGAAATAATGGGAAAAGCCTACCCCCCCCCCCCACACACCCCCACCCCCCCACACACAAACACATTTCTGGCTATAACTTTTTTTTTTTTCCTTATTCAATTCTGATGAAACTAACAAGCAATTGAATGTTGTGATTTTAAGAAAAGATGCATACACATTCCTGGCTACAAATTCTTTATCTTTCATCTAATTTGCATGAAATCTGGGAAGATTATATCATTGTCACACACACACACACACACACACACACACACACACACACAAGATTACCAATCCTGCCAAATTTCAGAAAGATTGGATAAAGGGTCCTGATGTTATAAGACAATAAAGCCATTAACCTGAAAATGTATTTCTGGCTGTAATATTTGTATATTCCATCCGGTTTGCAAAACGTTTAGCAGGAATGTATCCCACACCTTCCCTGTCATCTCTGCCAAAGAACAGGACGATTTGATAAAGGGACCCAATGTTATAAGCAATTGAAGGTGTCCCTTGAAAACCATTATTCAGATAAATAGCACCTGGCATGGCAGGGGGAGGGAGGCTCTAGGAGGGAGAATGGGGAGCAACCCAACAGACTGACAGACATATTCACTGGCCAATTACTGCATGCGTACAACTTTACAGGACCAGTAGGTAGTGGCTTTGAGCATTGGGCATAGGGGGAAGCCCTGAGGTGGGCATAAAAGGGACATAACTGGGACTTTGGGGATAGCATCCCAGCAATCATGAGACATAGTTTACACATCCAGGCTGGGCAATCATCATCACAATCACATCCTGCAGCACTGTGACAGAGGATTAAGAGAATCTCTATTAGCTCTTTCCTAAACAGATGCTTCCAATTTCCCAGTAACAAGTGGGGGAGGATCCCTTCAGCAGCTGGGGAAGGAGCAGTTGAGAGTAGTGTGGTGCTCTGAACTTCCTAGCCCTTATTGGCTAGCCTTCCTTCCCAAAAAGGTACTTATTCAGGGGCTGGGGCCCTCCGGGCATCAGACGAAGAGCAACAGCCAAAGGGTGTCGCCCGTTGGTGGGCCCATTGTGGGGATGGCAGTGGCAGTGCCCAACCCCCTGGCATCCTTAGGACAACACTTCCTACGGAGGGTGAAGGTGAAATCAGAGTCAAGGGAGCAAGCTGGGAGGGGTGGCTGGGACTACCTGATATCATCCCTAGAAGTCTGCAAGCGACAGAACTGTGGTGACTGTACAAGGCGCTAGAGGGTTTTATGATTGGTCTGGGACCTGGGTGACAATTACAGGCATAACCCTGCACTGTGCACTCTCTGCTTGATTGGGAGAATCTGCAACAATAAGATCAGGGGCGGGGTACTTCAGCTGCTGCAGCTGCACTGCGGCCGTGCGGCCTTAGGCAATCAGCCAGGCGAGCCCAGGCACGTCGTTTTTCCTATTCAGTTTTGTGTAGGGTAATCTCACCTGGAGTTATAGCTTTCCCCTGTGGCACTATGGGCAGGAAAAGAGGGCAACAATCTCCCTCAGTTTCCCCCGCTAAGGGGCTTCCATCTAAGAGTAGGAAGAGGATCCCTCTTCCTAGGACTGGATGAGTCTCCATTGAGCACCTACAACAGGTTTGACTGTTTGACTGATAAGGAAGGTGGTTTATTAAATTTGTCCAGGATTGATGCTCAGGGGGGGACTATGAAACCCCCCACTGGCCGATTGCCACAGGGAGCACAGCCAGGAAGCTGCGTTCGAAGAAGTCTTGTGCACCCAGACCAGTTTAATAGCAAAAACAGTGGCTTCTCTGTTTTCCAGTATATTGAGTGACTCTCTAGTTAACGTGAGAGATCAGCTGGGGGAGATCTCCAATAAATTGAATTTGGTAGCAGGTAATACCAGACTGGATATGAAACTAGCCAAGGCCAAGATTGCAGGAACCAGTTAAGGTCTAAACTGGAGAAGGGCAAAACCATTTTTATCCAAAGCCAAAGTAGGAGAGTAATGAGGATATTAGATAACGTAGTTCTCTTTAAGGTAGACCCTGACCAAGATGATAGCATTCCGTCTTGGGATAATGATACTGATATTACCATTAACCTCCTTAAGATACATGTAGAGCCAAGACAAATCAGGAAAGTAGTAGTCATATCGCGCCGGGAACGGTGCCTGCAAATGAAAATCCATTTTACCTCTGATCGTTTGGTAAAGACTGTTTTTTTACTAGAAAATATTTTAAAACCAGGGATAGATCTATTGATAGGGGGATCTTCTATGAGGCATTCATGCAGCCCCTGAGTGGGGGCCATCCAAAGCAGGAACATGCAGCTTCTTCCCCATATCTTTTACCACTGGGACCAAAGAGATCTAAGTCTTACTCTACACGTAAATTAGATAAGGAGGGACATGTACACAAGGGGGCGCTAAGAGAGAATTTGGTAGGTAGTGATACCCCAGAAGTGTGGACGGATAAGAATCCAGGACAAATAAAGGGTAAAGGTCATTTTAATCCTCAGGGGAATAGCCATAGGACAGCTGGTTATACCAACTTGTCCCCTGGATGTGAACAAGAATCTGGGGATCTCATTTATTTCCTAGAAGGATGTCAGACATCCTCATTCGCTGATACTGTTCAGCTGGCTGCAGTAGAGGGTAATATAGCTCCCAGTGCTAAGGATACCCTGAATCCTGGTATGGATAGGTATGATTTAGCCAGTGAAACTGGTACTTTTTTTCAGGCGATATAGGGCTAATAGCTAATTCATCAGTCTCCAACAAATTTATAAATTTGCCTCCTATAGACCAGGATATAATACTACAGAGACTAGATCAACACAGGAATAGCCTACAAATGGGGGAGATTGATTACAAAGCCCCAGGTCCAATGGGTCTAGCAATCGCCTATAAGCCTGAATATTAGGGATGGGCGAACGCGGTTTGGAAGTTCAGAGTCTGGACCGAACTTGAATAGTTAGGTTGACTGAACCAAATGTGTGAACCAAACTCGAATTCGAACGTTTGGTTCGGATGCGTTTGGTGAGTTCGAAATTGAATTTCCATTGGTTTAATGGAAAACACTTTATCAGCTGTAATGTTTTTGTTGTTTATGCTATGTTGATGCAAATTGGCAGGCCTATACCCCCAATAGAAAGCATTATGTGTACCAAATTTTAAAACAATTGGATAAAGGAATCCGATTTTAGAAGCAGTTGAATTATTGTATTTTGCAATATTCTACATATACATTCTTAGCTGTAACGTTTTTGCCTCACATCTAATGTAGGTAAAACGTGTCCAGTTTATACCCCTTCCCATATTTACTATCTTTGTCAAATTTCAGAAGGATTGGAAAAAGGGTCTAGGTGGTATAAGTAATTAACATATAAATGTATGTCTGAGTATAACATCTTTGTAGTCCAACCAGTGCACATGAAATTTGGCAGGGCTATATGTTCTGTACAGCACCAGGTCACACAACTGGCGCTATATAAATGTTTATAATAATAATATTACACTTTCAT
>QEPC01011857.1:371985-403721 GCA_003113815.1 Sphenodon punctatus
ATGTCTTCACAAATAGTTATAGAATTGTAACATGGAATCACCATGCATTGTGAGGGTGTTAATGTGTAATGACTAAATGTTTGAATAAGAAAACAATAAAACTCATTTTTTTAAAAAAATAAAAGAAACAGCCACTCCCGACCCAGGACCAACCGTCAGGGTTCTGGGTCCTACATTCCAGACAGGGAGGGCTGTCGATCCACGTCATCCAGAAGCAATAGGGGTGATGCTGTTGGTGCTGCAACTGCTAGGGCTGGGGGCAGAGACAGACCCCGCAGGCTGAAAGGGGTGGCTGCTCCCACTTCCACCATTCCCAGGGGCATCCTGCTGCTGTTGCAGCCGCACACTCTCTAGAGCCCTCTCTGCCTGCCGAACCCTCTCCACCAGCTCACCCTTCCAGTGCCCATAGAGCGCCAGGAACTCCCATTCTGCCCCATTGTACCCTGGAGGTGCCCCGCTGTCCATCACCATTTGAACCTGATGCAAGGTGGCTTTCTACTCGAGAAGCCGCTCAAGCATCAGTAATGTGGAGGAATTCCACAGGGTGGACGCACCCTGCACCAGCTGGTACACTGGGGAGCTTTGCTTGGCCTGCTTCGCCCAGAGGAGGTCGCTTCACAGCACACTCCAGTTAAAGAAATCGGACAGCTTCCTCCCCCACTTGATCAGGGAAACCAATCCCCTTCTCCCCCAAGCCTAGAGTGTCACTGACCACCAGGTGAAGGAATGCTGAATCCCCCCTTGCGGACTACCCTCAATATGTTAGCTGCATTGTGCATCACCACGCACCCCTTGGTGAAGGGCACACCTGGCGTGACCCACTCCATCACCATGGTGGTCAGGGGTGCCTCAATGTTCCAAGATGTGTGGGGGCCGTGGTGTCCATGACTTCTGCCTAAGGCAGGGCCTAACTATACCTTACTTCGGGACGCCCACCTGCCAATGGCAAATGCTGCCTCCAGGTCCTGCCACCAGTGTGTTGTCACTGCTAGGTAGGTATTCTGCGCATCCCTACTCAACCACAGGTCGGTGGTAAAATGGACGGTGACACCCCCAGCCCCTGCCAGCTGCTCCCTCACCTGCTCCTTTAAAGCCCGGTACAGAGCTGGCACCACCTGCCAACTCAGGGTGGTGCTGGAAGGCCTCCAATTCTTCTCGCTCTATGCTGGGTTCTCCAGTTCTAGTCACCATCATGGCTAGGCATTGCAGGCTGCCAGGCATCAATGGAGCATCAGCAGAAGCCCGGCCAGGACTCGGTGGCTGTCAGCCCTGCTTGGCCAGGCATTGAAAGCTGCTTGCCAGGCATCAGTTGCAGCCTGATTCAGGGTGGTGTGTGAGGGAAGCTTAAACTGGGGGGCCAGAAGGAATCCAATCAGGCACCTATACCCCATGTCCCCGACCACCAAGAAGGGCTGCCCATCGAGCGCAATCCTTCCCCCAACATGCGCGTAGCTTTCATTTGAAAGACAGCTTCCTCCCCTGCTTATGTTTTTTGATATTTTATTGTATTCACCTTTCATGTTGTTACTTGTTAGCTGCCCCGGGTTGCCTGTGGCAAGAGGGGCATGGTATCATTTTTAAAAATAAATAAATAAAATAAATAAATAAAAAGTCACGCCACCCTCCACATCCTGCAGCTGCCAATGGACCTGGCAGCTTCCCCCACCCCAGCTCCTCCATGGTGCACTGATGCTTTCGGGTCTCAACTAACTGCTGCTGCTGCACCACTGACAGTGCTGATGGGAGGGCCAGAACATGATGGCAACACAGCTCTTGAAGGGACAGTCATCACCTTACCACCACCAGACATCTCCGCCACAGGACTAGTATCTGCCTCACTGTCCCCAATCAGAGATATGTCCTGTGAAGGAGAGTACTGGGACCCTGAGGCTGATCAACTGTCACACTGTCAAGTGAGGCTGTCCATGCTGCTGTCACACTCCCTGTGCCCCCTATAGCTTCTGCTGCTACTGCTGCTGCTACTGCTGCTCCTATCCATGTTGCCATTGCCTGGGGATCGGGCCCTGGCTCTAGCAGCCAGGATGGGATCCACCAGCCCTGGAATGCTGGGGATTACATCAATAATGGGGAATGATTGTGGCCCATGATGAACATCCAACCCCGAAGCACCAGAACCTGCAGCTGCTCCTGCAGCTGCAGCAGAGACAGCCGCAGCCTTCTGGACTGCAGGCCTTCCAGTGCCCTGCATGGCAGTGAAGGATGCTGGTAGGAGGTGACACCAAACCACACCCCAGTGCCATGGCTGGGAGCCTCTGAAGCCTGTCTCCCAAAATCAGGCCTGTGCAGTTTGGGGCATGATGATGGGCTCAGGCTGCTGCTGATGCCTGCCACTCCGCTGGCACGGCCCCTGCCACCTCTATCACATGCCCCATTGCCTGCCTTATGGGCAGCAGACCAGCCTCTCCTGCTTCCTTTCTCCATTTCTGCTGCTGCTGTACCACTAAAAGTGATGATGGGAGGGGCAGAACATGGTGGCGACACAGCTCTCGGAGGGACGTGTGGCCGGTCCTGTCCAAAGTGGCCAAGGGTCTCTTGTCCTGCCCACCAATGACTATCCCCAGCGAACGGATGTTCTCTTTGCTGGGAGAAATTTGCTTGCCGCACCACCTGAGACTGGTGGCCAAGTTGGTGGAGCAGTTGCTTTTCATCAAGGTGTCTGTCTGCTGTTGCTGCTATGGGTTCTGCTACCAGGCAATGTCTACCGCTGCTCCACTGATGCCTGGCAGCCTGCAATGCCAGGCTGAGCAGGGGTGCCAGCCACTCCATCCCCACGACCCACTGTCAGGGTTCTGGGGCCGTCATTCCACTCACAGGGAGCCACCACATGGAATCCTTCTCCACTTCGGCCTTCAAAGTTCCCATTTGAATATGGTTATTTGCTACTACCACCAAGATCACTGCTGCCCTGACTGGGCCACTGCTGCTCCCCCGACCATGCCAGTAAAGCCGCACTTACTGTACCCTGGACAATCCTTTTGGCTATTGTGCAGTTTCTGTACCCTGGCAATCCAATGTCCACTTCTGCTGCCTCTGCTGTGCCATGGGTTCTGTGCCCAGTCAATCTAATGTCTACCACTGCTGCCAATGCCGCCTATGCTGTCTGTGCCATGGGTTCTGCCCCAGCAACCCAGTGTCTTCTGCTTCTGCCAATGACCCCTTTGCTGTCTGTGCCATGGGTTCTGCTACAGGGAAATCCAATGTCTGCTGCTGCTGGCAGCAGACAGCAAAGGGGTCATGCTGTTTCCCATGTAGCAGAACCCATGGCACAGACAGCAAAGGGGTCATTGCTGTGCCATGAGTTCTGAGACCGGGCAATCCAATGTTTTCTACTGGGTGTCCACGTGATTCACCACCGGGCAAGGCTTGACCAATTGGCAGTAGAGCTTCTTGAGTTCTGTTAAGTATGAGCCAAGCCTGCAACACCTGGATGAGTGGGGGTACTGCCAGTCACCAAGCCCTGGCTGGACCTCTGCTGCTACTGCTCCACCCATGCCAACAAGCCTGCAAGCATGCTTCTCTTCGTTATTTCCTCACCTGCCTCAGTGATGATGCTGGATACCTCCTCTAAGTCCAGCCGCATCTTGCACCCAGCCCAGAGCCAATCCTTAGCCCAAAGTTACAGATTTTTCAATGGCCAGTGAGACAGCATGCAATGCCCAGCCAAGCAGGGGTGCCCGACACCAAGCCCTGGCCAGGCCTCTGCTGCTCTCCTACCCATGCCAGCCAGCCTATGTTCCCAGTAGGGAGGGATCTCATTGTGCTTTCTTGTCTGCATCTGTAGCACATCCTTTTACGCCAGCCTGCAATGCCTGGCCAAGCAGGGGTGTCCGGCACCGAGTCCTGGATGGGCCTCTGCCACTCCCTCACCAATGTCAGCCAGCCTGCAATGCCCAGACAAGCAGGGGTGCCCGCCACCAAGCCCTGGCTGGGCCTCTGCCACTGCTGCTGGTACTTCACGTCAGCCATTTTCTCCTCATTCTTGTAGATGGGCATAGCTTGGATGAGTGCGCTGGTGGGTGGGGGCTGGTTGTCCATGAGATTTGCCAGCGGGTAAGGCTTGCCCAATTTTCACTAGTGCTTCTTGAGCTCCATTGAGTAGGACCCTGACTAGGGCTGATGCGGCAGCAGCTTTTACCGCGCCGCGATTCCGTTCCGCTATTTCGGAATTGCCCGCGCCACACGGCGACATTTCTGCGGATATTCTGCTAATTCCGCCGGAATTCTGCAAATCGCGGAATTGCGGAAAAATCGTGGAAAAATCGCGGAAATCGCGGAAAACCACTATTCCGCGATTTTTTGGCGCTGGCGGAATTGCGGAAATAGCGAAAATGTCATGTTTCCACGATTCCACTAAGTTGCGGAATTAAATAAACCGCAGAATGAAACCGCGGAATGAAAGCCTCTGCCATGCCATTCCACTAATTGCGAAACACTGTTTCCGCCGGAAATAGCTACCGCTGCGATATTCCGCTACAGCCCTAACCCTGACAGGGCCTCTCCCAGTGCTCCACCGATGCCAGCCTGCAATGCCTGTCCAAGTATGGGTGCCAGTCAGCTACCAAGCCCAAAGCCTTTTTGGCCTCTTCTGCTGCTGCTGCTGCTGGCTCTCAGATGACCAGCCCTGGCACCACAGGCACCCCCTGGGGCCAAGCACCGAGCCTGCCTGCCTGGCGTGCCAAGCGCCAAGCCTTTCCTGTCTCTGCTGCTCCTGTTGCTGTGTCTGAGACAAACTGTCATGCCACCACAGGCAGCTCTGGAGGTCCCTGGAGCACCCCAAGCCTCCTGGCAGATCTGAACTCTACCAAACCGAAGACCAAACTGAACTCGGTTCCCTGGCCGAATGTCCAAACATACGAACCCCGTTCTGTTTGCACATCCCTAATGGTAACCAGGTGATGCATGTGCAAACTGTGCACAACCCATGCATATGTTGTGTTTCGGGCCTCAGCTGTGCTTACATGTGTGGCAACCCACACAATTCCCACACCATTTCCTCTGTCCTCCATGGTGCATGGAGCCCTAGTTGTGTATGTGTGGGTGGGTGGGTGGGAGGGGGGTGGGATCATGTCCAATGGCTCTTGGCTTGTGGCTACTGGAGCTCTACCAGTTCATGACTGCTTCAGTAAGGGGGCTTTAAGAGTTGTGAAATGCCATAGATGTGAGCTAAGCATGGGACTCCAAAAGAACCTGACCAAGGTTCCCTGCAGCAAAAAGTCTCTTTTGCTCAATGTGCAACACTGAGATCCAGCATGCAGAATGTGTTGATAGGGTTCCCCTTCTTCATATAGTGACCAGGGCTTCTTCCCTATCCCTTACTGCCTCTTTCCACAAATAATTAAAAAACCTGATTTTTGCAACAAAAATATCCATTGCACTTGGCTTGAGGGTCTACATTGATCATGAAATGGAGGTGCTTCCTGTCAACCATCTCAGTATCACATGCTTCCTCTGAGCATCAAGGCTTCACAATAGTAAATAGGACAATAAATAGAACAGCAGTGGTTTCCAAGATTTTGGTCTATGTGGCTTCATTTGGAGACAAATATAATTCTGTTTCCCACAGAAAGCAGTGTGGCTATACATAGTATAAAATATCAGTCAAGATTATGAGCCTATCCACAGGTGGCTTGACCCAGCTTGAATTCCCAACCCATGGTTTGGGAACCTTTACATTACATATTGAATAGGGCTGAAACTCGATTCTCCGCTTCTCGTGTTTCTCAATGAGAATCACAATTCTCATCTTGCTCTAGCTTTTGAGAATAAGACAAAAATCAGCTGGATTCTCTTTGAGAAACATAAGAAATCTCAAGAAACAAACTACCCGATGCTGATGGGGAGGAGGGAGGGAGGGAAGGAGGGAGAAATATTGTCTTACCTTGTCTGGGGATGGCAGCTGTCTCAGTGGGGAAAGATTCTTGAGCAAATGTTTTCATGAATAGGAGGGGGGAAGAGAAGGAGGGAGGGGGCAGACTCAGCTGATATCTTAGCATTCTATTAGCCAGCAGGAGTCAAGAGCTAATAGAATGCTGATGAAAAGCTGTTCTGAGCCTGTCTCTTCCCGGATGGGAGGAGGGAGTGCAGAATGGAGGAGGCAGATCTTGAGCGTTCTTTTGGCTTTCCAGATGGGAGGGAGAGAGCTGAACTGAAGAGGTGGTTTTCAATGCATTATGAGAGCAAGGAAACTGACTCATCCATTCCATCATACAAGATAAGACTTTTGAACATAGCAGACCATGCTGTGTTTAATTTTATAGACCAAGGTTATTTATTTTAATCTACTTTTTACCCCACCATTCCCAGTTAGGCTCAGGGAGGCTTACAAGGTATAAAAATGTATTAAAAACATACTCAAAAAATCAATTAGTTCCCCCCCCCCAAAAAAAACCCTTTTCTGTACCCCTCCACCCAACCCTATTCCTGCCTGCCAAAAGTATGGCCAGAAAAAAAGGTCTTAATCTCTTCTAAAAGAGGAGCAGGAGTGGGCTTAGGTAGATTTCCAAGGGGAAGAAGTTCCATAATTGTTGGGCAGCTACCGAGAACGCACCTCTGCATGCCTTGGTGAAAACTTCACGGGCAGACAGTACCCTCAAAAAGGTCTCTACCAGCTGACCTCCCAGGCCATGACTGAACATAAGAAAGAGGCAGTCTTGCAGATACCTGGAATTAAAATAGATATTTTCTGTTCAGGCTAAATCAATTGCACATCAGCATATTATATTTTACTGTAGTGTAATATAAAACTATAATAAAATAAAACTAATAATAAACATCAGTTTAACATAATACAGTATTTAATCAATTAAAATAGTTGATAATTTTCAAGAAAGAATTGCATCTCTCCTTCTCTCACCCCCACCCCCAAACAAAAGACTCTGAGGGGAGGGGGGAGACTTTGTGCATGCTACACTTAAGTGAAAAGGAAGCAGAGGTTGGGGGGAGGTCTGTAAGCTTGCTTTTGCAGATTGTCCAATCCCTAGCTTGGGAGTACTCTCCGGCCCTCTCCCCCTTGACCCCAAGAAGGGAGGGGTCTGCTTTGTGGGATAAAAAAGACTCCAGTCTCCGCCTTCTTGTATTTGCCACTGGATTTGGTTTAGGGGAAATTGAATTGGCTTGTTATTTCCCCTTCATTATACCCAGACCTGGAAATTTGTGTTAATAAACGCTGCAGCCTTGTTTACCCAAATTCTTTGTGTCCATGTTTTCCTTGTCGGCGCACCCCCCCCCTTTCCCCAAAGATGACACGACAACCAAGGTTGGATTTTAAAAGGCCGCACTCTTTATTTAATCAATTCTCTGTCCGAAATTGTAATGGTGGAAGGAAATTCGCTCAAGTGAATTGGGTCCAGCACCCTTAACGAAGTTATCACTACAACTCTGGGATTGGCCCAATATACCATCAGGTACCAATCCCTCTTAACTTTATGAACGTCTCCCCTTCTCACTACGGAATTCATGAGAAGGGGACCAGGGCCCTTGGGCCTGGGAAGGAGAAGAGTACCCTCAAGCCGGGGTCAGTACATGTCCCTACGGCCTTCGCGGTCCCCTCTCCCAAGGGGTTGACTCCTCCGCTTGCCATAACATGCCATTGCGGCTGAGCTCCCCTCATCTCTTATGGAGATGCCCAATCAAGATTCCTAACCTACCTAACCCAGGTGCTGGACCCCTGCAAGAGTGCGACAATTCGAAGTGTGTGGCAGCATAACAGAACATCATAACTGGGAACTTCAATCAGCCAAATTGGTACCCACAACACTATGAGGAAGGCGAAAAAACGAACAACTACAGGCCAATATTGTTGCTCGCCAAAAATTCCTTCCTGGCCCTTCTAAGCGACCGCACAGCCATAGTGTTGAATGGGCGGGTGGGAGGGTGCTGCTCTGATCGCCGCCCGTTTCCAACTGAGGAGACGAGCGGCAAAATTCTTACATTGCACCGCCCCTTCTGGGCGGTGCACCAATCAAATTGCGCTCCAGCGCTTCTCCCGGCCAGGGCTGCCTAGCAACCCTCGCCGGGTCCGGAGAGGATTCCCGCCATGCGGGCAGTTGTGCCGCTCTTCGGCCCCTCCCCCCCCCTCCTCTCCCTCATCCACCGCAGAGCCTCTTGCTGCATGCGGCGACGAGGGGGGGGGTGGGAGTGCATCCTCCGCTGCGGGCTTCAGGGGATGATCCCCCAGCTAACCGTCCCTCGTGGTGGAGGGGGGGGCGAGACAATCACCCTTCGCCGCTAGAGGCGGCGGCGAAGGGTTCCTTGTCGGCGCACCCCTCCCCCCTTTTCCCAAAGATGACACGACAACCGAGGTTGGATTTTAAAAGGCCGCACTCTTTATTTAAACAATTCTCTGTCCGAAATTGTAATGGTGGGGGGAAATTCGCTCAAGTGAATTGGGTCCAGCACCCTTAACGAAGTTATCACTACAACTCTGGGATTGGCCCAATATACCATCAGGTACCAATCCCTCTTAACTTTATGAACGTCTCCCCTTCTCACTACGGAATTCATGAGAAGGGGACCAGGGCCCTTGGGCCTGGGAAGGAGAAGAGTACCCTCAAGCCGGGGTCAGTACATGTCCCTACGGCCTTCGCGGTCCCCTCTCCCAAGGGGTTGACTCCTCCGCTTGCCATAACATGCCATTGCGGCTGAGCTCCCCTCATCTCTTATGGAGATGCCCAATCAAGATTCCTAACCTACCTAACCCAGGTGCTGGACCCCTGCAAGAGTGCGACAATTCGAAGTGTGTGGCAGCATAACAGAACATCATAACTGGGAACTTCAATCAGCCAAATTGGTACCCACAACACTATGAGGAAGGCGAAAAAACGAACAACTACAGGCCAATATTGTTGCTCGCCAAAAATTCCTTCCTGGCCCTTCTAAGCGACCGCACAGCCATAGTGTTGAATGGGCGGGTGGGAGGGTGCTGCTCTGATCGCCGCCCGTTTCCAACTGAGGAGACGAGCGGCAAAATTCTTACATTGCACCGCCCCTTCTGGGCGGTGCACCAATCAAATTGCGCTCCAGCGCTTCTCCCGGCCAGGGCTGCCTAGCAACCCTCGCCGGGTCCGGAGAGGATTCCCGCCATGCGGGCAGTTGTGCCGCTCTTCGGCCCCTCCCCCCCCTTCCACTCATCCACCGCAGAGCCTCTTGCTGCATGCGGCGACGAAGGGGGGTGGGGAGTGTATCCTCCAGCTGCGGGCTTCAGGGGATGATCCCCCAGCTCACCGTCCCTCGTGGTGAAGGGGGGGGCGAGACAATCGCCCTTCACCGCTAGAGGCGGCGGCGAAGGGTTCCTTTTTACATTGTGTGTACAAAGTCCTTTCCAAGGCTTTCTCTTTTCGCGACATTTGTTATGCCTGCTTTTGTATGTTAGATGCATATGTGACATTACTCATCATGCTGTGAGAATTGGCTCCTCTGATAACCAAGCAAGTTCATCTTATTTAATAAGAAAAGTATCTGGTCAAACATGAAAGAGAGATTAAACTAGAATAAGTCATTACAAAAGAAGCCTATATGCTTACCTTGTACTTAATTGATTTCATGAACAACAAAAGGAAAATGAAGTATTTTCAGCATCTAAGAAAACCTTTTGAAGCTGCTCTTCATTTAGGCTTCCTTGAAATGTGCTACAATTGATCTTTCTGCCCTGCAATAAATTGTTGTTCAGAAATGAAATCACACAAAAACTACTCAAATATGTTTTAAGATGGCCCAAGAGCTCAGTGGCAGAGTAAATCTTACCATTACATTCATTCATTTCATTTCATTTATTAGATTTCTATACCGCCCCATCCTGCACAGCAGCTAGTACATGATACTAACATTTTCATTAAATGTTAAATAATCCTTATTAAGATTTTTTTTTTAAAAAATAAAATAAAAAGGATTGTATATATGTCATCAATACTTAAACCTGTTTTCACCAGTTGCTAGAATTCTTGTAAGATTTAAATCTTGTAGGGCTTTAAGGGTGCTTTCCTATGTTTTGAAAATGTGGCTTGAAAAACTGTAAAGCACCATTTGTTGTTTTACCATTTGTGGTTCCAAACGGGTGCTTTGTGATATCTGAATTGTTGTACCATGTGACAATTTAGTAGCAAACACTTCAATAGACACTACAGGTGCTTCTGATGTCTTGGTTAGCATTTATGGAAACCAGTGGCAGTGTGATTTTGTCTCTTTTTTACCCCATGGAGGTTTTTTCTTTCTTTCTAATGTCTGAACAGAGTAGCACTAAGGTGATCAGTTGTAGATCAGGCTACATATTTTACATGATGCCCCTACCACTGATCACCACAGTGATATCACTTGGCAGACCTATCCAGATGTTATTCAAAAAATAAAAGTCAGCACAGGTAAAACTATCATGCCAAAATTGCTGGTGTCCACTAGGCATGGGTGAACGTGGTTCGGAAGTTCGGAGTTCGGCCCAAACTTGGCCTGTTCGGACGACCGAACCTGAACCTGAATCTGAACACGAACTGACCGAACTGAACTCAATTCCGAACGTCGAAATGACTGAACAGTTTGGTCAGTTCAGATGGCGTTTGGGTGAGTTCAGGTGGCAAAAAAAGGGTCACTGGAAGGTCAAATGTGACAGGGAGGGGTAGTCAGCTGAGGAGCAGACTTCCAGGTACCAGGGGTGGAGAGGCTTGCAAGAAACAAAACTATCTGCCTCCCTCCTTCCCAACACCTTCTGAACTAGTCACTGTTCCTGAACAGCAGGCATTTCAGAAGGCTCCCTCTCCCACCATTTCCAAGCTCCCCAATCCATTGCCATCCTCCTCCCATTTCACCCATCCAACCCATCTACCCCCATATTTTCATTCATTTATTTAGCTTAGATTAGATAGATTTAGTGGTTGTTGTTTTTTTTTACCCCTCCCTGTGTTCCCTGTGTTTAATCTTCCTTCCTCCCTCCCCCCTCCATTGAATCCTTTACCTCTCCCATATATTCCATCCCAGATTCCCTTCCCCTGTTTTTTCATTTAGAGTACAATTATTAGATTGCTTTAAGTTTCATTTTAGTTTTGTACTGAAATGAAACTTAAACCTTAAACTGAAACCTTGTGTTGTTTGTGATTCCCCCCCACAGATAGATAGATAGATAGATAGATAGATAGATAGATAGATAGATGTAGGCGTTAGCTTAGTGATAGAGATAGAGTTAGTGATTTAGTTTTAGTGTTTGCAGGAGTAGGCCTGTGTACTTATTGGATAATCCATTTAGTTCATAGCATTTAGAATGGTTAATAGCAGTTATATTTAGTGTAGATAGATAGATAGATAGATATAATATTAGATGAAAAATTTAAATAAAAAAAACCCATATAAAAAGCAAAAAACCAAACAAAAAACTATATATATATATATATATATATATATATATATATATAAACATTTTCTGAATGGCTGAACCCGAACTGAATGGTCGAACCAAATGGCCGAACCTGAACCTGGCGAATGAACCGAACTGATGAACCGAATGCAGCCGAACCAAACGGCCGAACTCGAACCGTGATCTGTTCGGTGATCTCTAGTGTCCACAAGTGTGGTCAGAATGTCTGAAAACAACCGTACATTATCCAGGCCCAGGTGATTGTACAAGTGTTTACCATTGGGTTACCACTTGTTACAATTTTTCAGTTGTCACAAAAGATAAGGCATCCCCCTACACCCCAACATGGTTACTATCTTTTGCTTTCCATGACTTTTCAAGTCACATCATTTGTGATCATAGTCTGAAAAGAATTTGATCTTTCCCTAGGTACCAAGTAGGTGAAAATTCCATTGAAACCAGACAGGTTATGGTTGCAAGATGCAGTGTATAAGGGAGAAAAAGAGTCTGATTGTGCAAATGGAACAGGCTAAAGACGGAAATGAAGCTGAAGCTAGGAGCAGGATAAATAGTGCAAAAAAGAAATATAAGCAGCTCCTAAGACAAAAAAAGAAGGATTTTCAAAAGTTTAACTCGGGTGTTGGTAAAGAAGGATTCCTGTATGTTCTGGAAAATTGTAGCAGGGAAAACCAAGAATAGAGGTGGGCAGCCAGACGTGTTTATAACTGCAGCTGCATGGGAAGATTTCTATACCGTGAAATTTGGAAGAGTGCAGGACCTGGAGGGGGTTGGGTGTGTGCAGTTGAACATCCTCAGGGACCCAGAAGGAATCTCCAGACAAAACTATAAGATCTGGGTTGAGCAAGTACTCTCAGCTATACTGGATCTGAAGCTGGGAAAGGCAGCAGGCCCCAATATTCTCCCGGCTGAACTTTTCAAGGTGGAGCCTGATTTCTGGGCAACCTATTTTAAGGATATTATAAATAAATATATATATAAAATAAGATGGAGTCAGTCCTTCCAGTTTTAACATAGGCCTACACAAGATAATGTGTAAAATACCATGTGCCAGGAATCATATAACAGTTCCCATTCATTCATGTTGTTGAGACTTGGAATTTACACTCCTTGAGATAGCACATCCAAATACATGGAATTATGCTGGACCACAATGTGTTGACAGGGATCAGGAATAAATTTAAGTTGTTCCTCATCAGTACAACTCTTAACACCATAGGAGACTCTTATCAAGGGAGACTAGTCTCTTAAAATTGTGTGCTATCCGATGATGTCTGCTTCTCCAGCTGTTGCTGCTTTATTATGCTCCCAGTGACTGCTCCTAATACTCAGCTCTTCATACCCTTCATTGCAACTCCTTGGATGTGCATCTTATGTTGGAATGGTGCTGCTGATTTTTTAAAAAAAAAATTAAATCCCTTCTTTTCGTCTATTTTTATTATGCAATAGGCCAGTTTCTCTGTCTAGCTTGTCCTTGTTCATGATGTAAATGAAGCTCATACTTTTAAATGCTAGCTGAGTACCATATATAAGCTTTTATGCTTCAAGAAAGGCAGACTCCAGTGCTTTCTTCATTTGTCCCAGGTCACTGACCCAGCTGGTCAAGAGACTTTTCCCAAGACAGCCAAATGGCCAAGAACCCCATGATAATCTACATAATCTCTCTTGTGCCTCTCCACTTCTGAGCAGAATGGAAATTTAATAACTCACTCATGCTGTTAAAGTAGTCCATGATTCTTTTGGTTTAGTAACCCCTGCCTCTTCATACTTTGAATACACCCCTTACATTTCAGTTTGTGCATCCACTCAAGTCTTTTGCAGTTTTAAATTGCAATGGTAACATGGATCCTATTGTTTTGAGCTCTAATTTATTCTCCTGTGAATAATTTTCTTAGCATACTGTTCATTTTGTAAGGCTATTATGGTATAAAATATTCTGTCTGGCATGGTCTGCTCTCAGCATCTTTTACTTTGAAGAATAGTTTTCCTCATTTACATATCTTGCTTCAGCTGCTGCTGCATTAAAAAGTTACCTCACCAGAGATATAACTCTCAGATAATTTGTTCCCAGATAAGATCATTTCATTAAGATACTCTTCAGATAGGGTGACTTTCATTCCAATACTGAAGACCTACCCAACACATTCTACAGCATATATGCTGCGCTGAAATATCTCTCTTATTTTATTTTGCTTTATTTATTTTTTTATTTTACCTCCTTTAGGCGTCAATGTAAAAACTGGTTGTTCTGCCAGAGAGACAGGTAGGAAGAGGGGTGGGATAGGGTTGGGGGGGATGATTGATGGTTTTATTATTGTTATTGTTTTAAGCCATGTTGTATATTTTATTTTATGCTTTTATATTGTACACCACCCTGGGTTGCCTTAGGCAGGAGGGGGAGGGATTATAAATTAATAAATAAATAATCCAAGCCAGCATACTGTTCCCAATTTATGAATCCACCATCATACAGAGTATAATCCTACGGAGGGAGAGTGCCTGTGCTACCATTTAGTTCAATTGAAGTGAATCTGACTCAAGCCCTTGGAAACTGCAAGTGCTAGTAGTATTCAGCTATAGAACTGTACTGTGACCCTTTTATTATGAATAAACTTTAAAACTGCAATGGTGTGGCTCCTTTTAAAGAAAACATCTTTGTACGCTGACTCCCTAACCAGCTCTCAGCCTCTCTCTAACCTCCTGCATTTTAGAGAAGGTTATTGAATGGGTGGTTGCCTAACAGTTTCAAGCTTGTCTCAGTGCTATTGGATTCCTGGACCTGTTTCAGTCTGTTCTTTGTATGGATGTGCGAACAGATCGCGGTTCAGGTTCGGTCATTCGGTTTGTTCCGATTTGGTCCGGTCGTTCGGTTCAGTCATTTCATTTGGTTGCCGAGTTCGGGTTCGGTCGTTTGGTTCGGTTGAGTTTGGTTCGGTCGTTCAGAAAAAGGTATCGCAAGATCCCGTGATTGTGCCAGAAACCAGAAATTCGAGTGCGTGTGGCGCTTGTGTGGGTGAGAGCGTGTGTGTTGTGGCTGACTGGGTATTCACTTTTGTTTTGTATGTTTTGGCTGTGTGGTGTGTTGGTTTGACTGTTGGTTTTGGTTTGGCTGGTTGGTGAGTGTTGGTGGGTGACTGTTGGCTGTCTGTTGTTGGTTTAAACAAAAAATGAAGAAGACTGTTCTAATTAAACAGTGGGGGACCAAGGTGGTGCTCCCGGAGCTGGTGGTGGAGGAGGAGGAGGAAGAAGAGGTCACAGCCCCAGCCCCTGGACCTTCGGTGGTGGTGGCCGGCTCCTCTGATGGAGTGGTGGTGGTGGCCAGCTCCAAGCGGGCACAGAAGGTGCTACCAGGTTTGTGAACTTTTTATTTTACTTTGAGAACAAGAAAGGTTCTATCCATTAGAGCGAGCTCACTGGCATGTGGGTGGGTGCATGGGTGATGGGATCAGTCAGGCACAAACATTGGGCATCAGCGGGTGGCAGCAGATGTCTGCCACAGAGAGAGAGGGTACTGTAGAGTAGGGGCTCTTCCAGCAGTTAGGCACGAGCACGAGCAGCACCCCCACCCAAACATGTTCCTCTCAGCCATACCTAACAAGGATCTCCACTCTCCAGTTGCCATCCCTATGCATCCCCAAGTAAGGACAGGATTTCCACGTGCCAGCCAGAGTCTTTCCAGTTGCCATCCATAGTGGCCCAAGGAGGGCAGGATTTGCATGTGCCAGCAAGGGTTTCTTCATTGCCATCTCTCCCTAGCACCCAAAGAAGGGTAGGATTAATTGCACATGCCAGCAAGGGTCTTTCCGGTTGCCATTGCTACTAGCACCCCAAGGGAAGGATTTTCACATGCCAGCCAGGGTCACCATCTCTGGTTGCCATCCCTACTAGCACCCCAAGGATGGAGGACTAGAGGCATCATCATAAATGCATGATATTGCTTAGGTGTTTTTTATGTGTTCCTGTTTCAGAGAGGGTGAGGATGAGGAATCCTCAAATGCTGGTGCCAGACTCAGGAGGACAACGCCAAGGCAGAGGTCGCCAATGCCACCCCCCGACCATGGGCATGGGCGGACAAGGTCCAATGTCTGGAGGTGGTGTCACAAGGACAATGAATTCGCCATCTTCAAGGTAAGGTACAGGGGCTGGAACAACAGGGTATACATTGCCCTATGACCTGTTAGGAACAGAAGTCCCCTGCAGAGAGAGATTGGCACCCACCCACTTGTGGAGACAGAATGCAGGCATCGCTTGACACAGACCATTGGTCTGATGCAGTATGGCATTCCTTATGTTCCTTCCTATATTTTATGTTCTTTAGGAATATGGCAAAATATTTTAAAGGGCCAGGGAGGGGACTACATCGGTCCTAATCTCCCACATACAGAAACTGCATGGAGAGAAGGTGGCTCAGCTGCAGGACTCTGGCATGGCTTTGGAGCTTGAGCATCAGCACCAGAAGAAGGGGGGGGGAAGGAAACTCAAAAAAGATGCCATCAAAGCCATTCCCCCCTCCTCCAACTCTGATATGGAGTCCCCTGGGTGCTGGGAGTCTGCAGCAGTAAGGGCCTTTCGGGCCGAGGTGGAGAGGCCCAACCGGGACTTCATGGCTGGCCTCTAGCAGCGAGAAGCCACCATGGAGAACCGACTGGTGGAGCAGTTCCAGGCAGTCGAGGTACTACTGGAACAGAAGGTGGAGGTGTGCTCACAGTATGTCTCAAAGTACATCTCCACCGAAATGGCCAACCTGGCCGACCTGGAACTCTTGCACCAGTTGGTCTTCAAGTGGCAGGTGGCCGTGGCAGGGGCCATTGACTATGCCGTCGAACATGGCTACCAAATGCCGGCAGGTACGATGCCCCCTGCCCCTACCTTCCACGCACCCCTTCTGCCCTTTCCCCCAAGTTCCAGGGGGCAGGCCAAAAGACTGAGTACAAGTTGATAAGTTTCCTTTCTAGTTTAAAATGTTTGGTTTTTGTTTTATAATGTTGTTGTTGTTGTTAATAAAAGTTATATTTGTTGTTGTTATGAGCTTCGTTTTACCTGACCAATCTTTTATCCCTCTGTGTTGCAGTTCTGGCTGGCAGGTGGCAAAATCTCATACAGCTTGTCGATCCCTACCAGCAGCACCTAGTACCATATGTAGCGTAGTTAAGGTATTAACCCAAAGATGTGACGGGCATCAGCAGGGTCTCAATTTGCAGACAGCCCCCCAGGAGTGTCAGGGCTTGTGTCTGTGTGAGTGTGCCAGAGAGAAAGAGAGACAGGCTCTTTTGGCAGCAGGCATCCACGGGTGGGTGCAGAGGAGTAGGCTGGTGGGGGGGGAAGGCTTGCAGGTGGGTGCTGGTGGCTACTGATCAGTCAGGCATGAACAGTGGCAGCACCAAGAAGAGAATAACAGCCCCCTGTGACTGGAATGATGGTCCCAGAATCTCATTGATGGTTCCTTGGATGGGCAGGCATGACTGCTTCAGGTACAATGGAATGACAGTCTAAAGACTATGGGAGTTGAATGATGTCCCTAGAATTAGTGCATGGTTGGGCAATGGGCACACTTCATTCAATTGTGCGATAGGTAGGTATAGGAACGCACACAGGCAGGCACATAATACGTTCCACGTTTTGTTATACTCCACTCATTCTGGTTGGTTTGCTGCTGCTGGATGTGGGTATCGGGCACAGAGGGGAATTCTTCCTGGTTCTGGCAGGTGGCAGCTTGAGCTGGCCTCCCATCCATCCCATCTCTCTCATTCTAGCGGGGACTCTCTCTCTCTCTCTCTCTCTCTCTCTCTCTCTCTCTCTCTCTCTCTCTCTCTCCCTCCCCTCTTCTCTCTCTCCCTCTCTCTCTGTGACTATATAGTGCAGGTGACAGCATGGGTGGGATCATGTCTGTCTCTTCTTCTAGCAGTGGGGAGACTTTAACTCTCTCCTCTTATTTCTCTCTCTCTCTCTCTCTCTCTCTTGGTAGCAACCTGGGTGGGCAGACAGGCACCTTGGCATGAGAGGCAGTAAGGTGGGCTGAGGCAGGCTTTGAGCTTGGCAGCAACCTGGGGTACAGAATCCTTGGCACAGACAGCATATAGACCTGGGGGCCATTGGCACAAGCAGCAGCAGACATTGGTTGCCAGGGTACAGAACCCTTGGCACAGAGAACATATAGGCTGGGGCCATTGGAAGCAGCAGACACTGGGTTGCCAGGGTACAGAACCCTTGGCACAGACAGCATATAGGCTTGGGGGACATAAGCAGACATAGGTTGCCCGGGCATGAAGTCTGGTGGTGTGGCATGAACGGCAGTCAGGCAGACTGAGGCAGTGTTCGAGCTTTGCAACCTGGGTGTGCGGGAAGGCAGGCAGCATGGCATGAGAGGCAGTAGGGCATGTGGGCTTGGGCAGGCTTTGAGCTAGGAAATCTGGGTGGGCAGACAGGCACGTTGGCATGGGAGGCAGCAAGGCAGACTGAGGCATGCTTTGAGCTTGAGGGCAAGTTGGTTGGGCAGACAGGCAGCATGACATGAGAGGCAGTAGGGCAGGCAGGCTGGGACATTGGCAGCAGGGCACTCAGATAGGCTAGCACGAAAGAGCGAAAGAGTGAGAGCCAGTCAGTGTCACATAGGGGGGCCGAAATCATGTAGGTATAGCCAGCTGTCAGGCTTACAATTTTCCAATGCCACCCTGTGTCATGAGGTCAGTCAGATAAGGAGGCCGAGGCCACCTAGTATGAGGGGGGGGAGCAGGGCGGGCGCCAGGCATTGGGAGGGAGGGACAACACAGTAGCAACACAGCAGCAGTAGCCCTAGCCCAGATTGAGGAGGAGCCCCCATTCCCAAGACTGCCCCTGGCATGGGATGGCGTGTGCCACTGC
Source organism: Sphenodon punctatus (assembly GCA_003113815.1). NCBI lineage: Eukaryota > Metazoa > Chordata > Lepidosauria > Sphenodontia > Sphenodontidae > Sphenodon > Sphenodon punctatus. Next base: position 390,224 of record QEPC01011857.1, read on the forward strand.
ACCATCAATCCTTGTCCAGGGGCAGCTCAGGGAATCCCAGCAGCGGAAGGTTCACCTTAATGAACAGCAACTGCTCCACCAACTTGGTCTCCAGTCTCAGGTGGTGCGGAGAGCAAATGTCCCCCGCCATCAAGAACACTCACTCGCTGGGGACACTGGTTGGTGAGCAGGACAGTATACCCTTGGCCACTTTTGACTGGACCAGCCACACGTTGGCCTTGCTGGCCCAGTAGGCCAAGGGATCGCTGCTGGGATCAATGCATGGTTTCTCCTCCAGGTAGGTCTCCACGGCTGCTGAGGCGCCATTATACTCCCTCTTGTAGCTCTGCCTGGGCACCACCTCCACCACTGACCTCAGCCACACAGTTTGCCTTATTGTTGTGTGGGATCCCATGCTCCCCAGAGCGGCCTGCACATAGGCTGAGCTGCTTCTACTTCTTCTGGCAACAGGGGTGGTGCTGCTGCTGGTGCTGCTGCTACCGCTAGGGCTGGGGGCAGGGATAGATCCACCTGGCTGAGAGGGGTGGCTGCTCTCACTCCCACCATCCCCAGGGGTGTCCTGCTGCATAGTCCACTCTGCTTGCCAGACCCTCTCCACCAGTGCATCCTTCTGGAGGGCATAGAGTGCTGTCTGCTGTGCCATGCTGTCCTAGACCCTGGGGTCCAGCATTGTTGCCAGGACATATTGCTCCCACGCCTCCAGCCCTAACTTCAACTTCCGCACCAGGTCAAGCACCTCATTGGCCAGCTTCCTGACCACAGGTCCACAATCCTGCCCCTCTAGAATCTCATCGAGCCTCCTCTGGAGACTCTGGACCAGAGGAGTCACCTGGGTGAGGGTGGTTGTGGAGCTGCTCACGATCTCCCTCATGGCCAGGAATGGTCTCAGGACAAAGACCGTTTGAGCGAGGAGTTCCCATTCCACCCCATTAAACCCTTCCTGTGCCCCGTAGTCCCTCTCCAGTTGAACCTGATGAAGGACAGCTTTCTGCTCAGGCATCGGGAAGGTGGAATTCCACCATGTGGTCACATCCAGGCTCAGTTGGTGCTCTGGGGAGCCTTGCTCGGCCTACTTCTCCTGGAGGAGCTCACTGCCCTTCATGCTCCAGTTGAAGAACCCCGCCAGCTTCCTCCCCTGGTCGATCAACAAGCTAAGGTTGCCTTCCCCAATCCCCTTATCCCCCAAGTCCAGAGCATCTCTGACCACCAGGTGAAGGGGGTGTGTGGCGCAAGGGATGCTGGTGAAGCCCCCATCATGGACTGCGTTTAGTAGATTTGCGGCATTGACCATCACCACACACCCCTTGGTGAAGGTCACGTCTGGCATAACCCACTCCCTCACCATGGTGGCCAGGGCTAACTCTATATTCCTGGAGGTGTGGAGGCTGTCCATGACTTGTGCCTGAATTAGGGCCCACTTATACCCTGCTTCAAGACCCCTCCTGCCACTCCCAAAAGCTGCCTTTGGGTCCTGCCACCAGTGCGCTGTTACCTCCAGGTACGCGTGCTGGGCATTCCTGCTGGACCACAGGCCCATGGTGAAGTGGACCATGCCCCGTCCCAGCCCCTGCCACCTGCTCCCTCACCCGCTCCTTCAAAGCCCTGTAAATGTCTGGCACCACAGTTCAACTGAGGGTAGTGTGGGATGGCAGCTTAAACTGGGGGGCCAGGAACCCAATCAGCCACTGAAAGCCCTTGCCCTCTACAATTGAGAAGGGCTGCCCATCCAGTGCAATCATTTCAGTCAACAAGTACTTGGCTTTCTCTTGAAAGCCAGACCGCCCTGCTGCCGATGGCCTTAGCAGCTGCCCCCACCCCAGCTCCTCCATGGTGGACTGATGCTGCTGGCAAGGCTCCTGCTGCTGTTCTTCCTCCGCTGCTCCTGCTGGTAGAGGCAGCAGTTGGTGCAGGATGCTTGCCCACTGAAGGAGCTGGATGACTGTCCGTTGCATTCAGGAATCTGCTGGCATCCACTTCCCCTGCCTTCCCGCTGAGCAGCAGAGCACTGTGGCATGACTTCAGGTGCCTCACAATTGCAGTTGTCCCAAGGTTGGTGAGTACCTCCCCACGCTTCACCAGTTTATTGCACAAAGTGCACAGCACCTCTCTGGGATCATCTGCCTGCACCAGCTTAAAATTTTCCCTGACAGATGATTTTTTCACCCCTCCTGCCTTTTGGCCCGCTCCAGGTGATGCATTGCTGCCAGCGCTGCTGGGATGGGCAGACCTTGGTGGCACTGGTGGCACAGCTCTGGGAGGAGGCTCATCCATCACCTCAGCTCCAGACATTTCCTCTGCAGCACTATGTCTGCCTCTAACTCACTGTCTGCGATCTCGGTGATGTTCCATGAAGGGGAGTAATGGGACCCTGAGGCTACACTACCCATACCTGCCATGCTGCTGGCACCCTCCCTGTGCCCCACTCTATAGCTGCTGCTGCTACTCCTCTCCCTACTGCCATTGCCCGGTGATCGGGCCCTACCTCTAGCAGCCAGGGTGGGATCCACCGGCCCTGGACTGCTGGGGATCGCCTCCACAATGGGGGACATTGGTGGCCCTGGAGGAACATCAAAAGCATCAACACCTGCTCCTGCAGCCACAGCCTCATGTACTGCAGGCTTCCAGTACCCTGCGTGGCAGTGGAGGGCACTGCCAGGAGACAATGCTGAGCCTCTGAAGCCTGTTGCCCTAAAGCAGGCCTGCGGAGTTTGGGGCGTGGTGATGTGCTCTGCCTGCTGCTGCTGCCTGCTGCCACTCCGCGGGCATGGCCCCTACCACCTCTCCCACATGCCCCATTGCCTGTCTTACAGGCAGCAGACCAGCCTCTCCTCCTTCCCTTCTCCATCTTCCAACTCAAACACACACAAAGATTTTACAATTTTAAATTTTTTTTTACTCAATTTTTTAATCTAATATTATATCTATCTCTACACTAAATCTAACTGCTATTAACTATTCTAAAACATATGGAACTAAATGGAATAGCCTAATAACTACAAAGGCCTTGTCCTACAAACACAATATAAACCAAGTATCTTTCTCTATAACTGAGCTAACTACTATGCATATCTATCTATCTATCTATCCAATATTACACAGGGAGAAACACAAAGAACACAGGGAGGGGTACAAAACTGAAATGAAAATCAATCTAATAATAATCCTACTCTAAATAAATACAAAACTTAAAACAGGGGAAGGGAATCAGGAATGGAATAAAAGGGAGAGGGAAAGGATTCAATGGAGGGGGGAGGGAGGAAGGAAGATTGAACACAGGGAACACAGGGAGGGGTAAAAACAAAATATAACACCTAATTTGATGTAATATAATCTATTAGAGTGGATTCATTTGATCAAATATTAGAGTGGATTAATTTGATCTAATATAATCTAGTAAAGCTGGTGCCAAGTGGGACCAGGCCCTGCGAGACCAGAACTGACAGCGCAGGGAGAATAATGGTCCAGCAGCTGTTTGATGAGACCACACTCTGGGCAGATGAGATGTGGGATGCCATCGAAGGGCTGGTAGAGGAACACCAGCATTCCCTGTGGCAAACTGACACCCAGAACAGGGATCTCCTTGCTGAGGCCCACAGGGAACGCTAGATGAAGAGATAGCAAAGCGACCATCACATGCAGCCGATGCTGGACGGCAGAGGTCCATGGAAAGGGAAAGCCTCTGGCTTGGAAAAATCATAATCCCTATGGATTCAACGTGCCCTCCTCCACCATGTGGACACCCGGGGTGTGCAGCAGGCACATAGTTCATTTTCATATCTTTTTTTATTTTCATTTATAAAAAAATCCTTAGTTTTCAGGGGTTTTTGTTAGTGAAAACATTCATTTTCTGATTTTTTAATTATTTTTTTGTTTGATTTTATTAAAAATATATATATTTTAAAATAATTAAAAAACCCTACTGTGCATATGCAAAATGACCACCAGGGCCGTTCTGCACATATGCGCCTTTCCCAAAATGGTGCCAGCAGCATTGGCACCATTTTGGAAAAGGGCAGCCCATCTGTGCATCCACAGAATGGTTTGACACATGTTCAGACGGGCTCCCCTTTTCCAAAATGGCACAGATGCTTCCAGCACCATTTTGTGAAAGGACCAGCATGCCATTTTTCACATTCACATTAATTTTTGTATTTGTATTTTTTATTTTAGTAATGAAAACAAAACATACACTTTTTTCTTCATTTTTATCCGTTGTCATTACCCCTGTCTGTCATTTTCATGTTTTAATTACTAAAATGAATGTGCTATCATTCATTTTAGTAATTAAATAAAATGAGAACTAATTGCACACCCCTAGTGGCTACTACCAGTGTTGCTATCACTGCCACACTGGGTTGGGCCCCTATTGCCAACCTCCCCCAAGAGGCCCTGTCACTGCCCCTCCCAAATCTTGAACTCCCAAGAGAGTCTTACTGACAGTCAGCCTTATGGATATGGGGCCCGAGGGCCCGACTCCATGCACCTGTCCAGAAACAACAGGATCCACAGGCTCAACCCAGCACCAGCTGCTCAAGTGCCCCACCACCGGCTGAAATGACCCCAGACAAGGAACAGGGACTGCCTCAGGATGTGGGCATCATGGCTCCGGCCTGAGTAACTGGCCACCACCACATCTGCCTGCAGAACCATGGAGTGGTGCCCCAGATGCACTCATTACAGCTGTGGGAGGGCAGATGACAGCAAAGTGGATGCCATCAATTGCCCCAGTGCAACTGGGGACACACCCTACACCTGGAAGCATTCCATCACCTGTTCTGGGTCAATAAGTTTCACCACCCTGTCAAGCAGCAGAGCCTTGTTGGCCTCGCAGAACTCATACAGAATGGCAGCCATGTGGGAGGTTCCCCCCCCCTCAGAACTGTTGGACAAAAGAACAGCAGGATTCCAGAGTGGCAAGCATCCAGATGGCAATGGCCATGCACTACTCCATGGGGCTGTGGATCCTCATTGGAGTTAGCTCCCTCTCCAGCTACGGATGGAGGATGTCAGCAATCCTGAAGACCAGACATTGTACGAGGCATTGGATGATGGCCTTGTGTCAAGTGGAGCTGATGGTTACACACTTCAGCAGTAGTGAGAAGAAGTTGGAAGGTAGAAAACTGTGTGTTCATGCTCTATGGCTCTCAATCAGATGGCCATGATGCCTTCAGACATTGTGCCAGAGGCTTTGGCCCTTTTCAAACAGTTGTCCCCCCTCGCACATGTGTGTGGGTGGGTGGGCATCCATAGGCAAGCCATAGGTCACCTCCAGAGGTGGCACCAATGCCGATTGCTCCATGCGTGGAGGTGGGTAGAGATGAATGTGCGTCCAAGGGAACGGGTGCACACCCACCTCCAGCCACCGACACACACCCATCCTTCCACCCACCATGATCCATTTCAAAAGGGCCTTTGAGGTCCTTATATGCTATGTGAAGGCAGCAATCCATCATAACCTGGACTGACTGCAGGCCTAGCTATTGGCTGAGATGGTCTTTGCACTGAGTTGACAGTGTGATTCTGACTCCAGCCTGGGGATGTGTGGGGAAGATGCTGCTCTGTGCTGGCCCTGGACTTCTTGCTCAGATGCAACTTATGGACAAACAGCTGTGTGTGCGTGTGTGTGTGTGTGTGTGTGTGTGTGTGTGTGGGCATGCGTGTGTGGATGTGCGTGTGCACATGTGTGCGTGTGGAGAGAGCTGAATGGGATTGTCCCATCTCAGCTGAATCTGTTTTCTAGACTCAAATGGAGGGGTACCTGCCAGTCCCGCTCCTGTGTTTCCAACTCTGCAGCTTTTGGGCAATGTTGGATCATGCATCTCTCTGGAGAGAGGGGAGGGCAGTAAGTTTCCACATTACATGAATCTCGATGAACGCTCTGCTTTTGATAGAAGCAGCACTCGCTGAGTTTTTTTGTTTCATGTCTACAGTCAGCTTTCAGCAGGGAGGTATAGTCGTTTTCATTTTTTAAATTACTAAAATGAATCATGCCTCATTCGTTTTAGTAATTAAAATATAAAAATGGATGAATAAACAAAGGGTTATTGTTGAATTCATCTGTTTTCATTTCAACAATAAAAATATGAAGACAATAATGTAATTTATGAAAACCTCCACAAATGAAGGGGGTTTTGTAAATGAAAATGAAAACTAAAACGAAAATGGTAGAGGTGCCTTCTGCACATCCCGAGCTTCGGAGGATGGTGACTGGTTCCCCCTGTACTGGCTTGCACTTCCATGTGTCGACAGGGATGCCAGGGTCTGCTTCTCTGGCCTCTGCCCCTGCCCTCCCCCAGCACTGTGAAGGGTGGGCGGAAGGGGGTACTGAGGTTTCTTTTGCCCACAGTTCAACATGTTTGACTGTCAGGCAGAGGATGGAATGGTGGGAGCATGGTGAGGGTGGGGCTTCCTACACATGTGTTTGGTTCCCGACCTCCACCCAACCTGGGATGTAGGAATGGTGGGACAGTTCTCCAGCCACCAGGGGTCACACGCACGTAACAGATCAGTCTGTTGTTCTGTGCCATTCACCGACCCCGGGAGTGGCAGCTGCAGTTGTTTTCCCTGAGGGAATTGGGAAACATCTTGCCATATGCACCTCTGGTTTTTTTTTTACCCTTATTAAAAGTGACTGTAAAAACAGTCACGTTTAAAATGAAGTTAACTTTATCTGCTGAAATTTCAAACATTTACATGTCTTTGTTCTCATGTTTTCCAACATTTTTGGAAAGCTACTGTCAAAATAAATACAGTTGAAGTATTAAGTACAAGAGATACAGACTGATCTGTCATTCAGAACCACGTTTTCAGAGGCTTACTGAGTAATATCAAGTCACATCCATCTACTCCCTGACATATTAGGCTCCCTTGCTTTGATAACCTGGCCCTTTACAATTTTTCCTTATCACCCAGTGCAGTGGGTTCAGTGTTCAAGGAAAAATGAAAAAGAGGAAGCAAAATCTTCCAGATAAAATTGAAGACTGCAGTTCTAGCCGTAAACAGACTGATCCTGTACACTGGGCCCTGATCTTAAAATTGCATACTGAGCAAGTCCTCCCACTAAAAACAATTAGAATAGTAATGCGTTAATTAGATTAAGGAATGCCTTGAATTTCTGTTGAAGCAAACTGTAATACCTGTGAGAGAAAGGGTGTCAGTCCCCCCAGTTTATACATACAGTGTCTACCAACAATAATGAAAGATGCACATTTCACAGAGTCTCAGGAAGTCCTAGATGTTATAGCTGGCTATGTAGATGTGTTTATTGTTTACCAATGAAGATTTGATGTATTTATTTCTTTTATGCCTCCCTTTTATGTATTTTATATATTTTGTGTATATTTTTAAATATTTTAATTTTTGTAAGCCGCCTCGAGCTGCTTAGGCAAGAGAGGTGGGATATAAATGTTGTAAATAAATAACTAAATAAATATGCCCACACAAAGACTTAGGCTCTAGAGAGATTTATTCACAGTTCCAGGCAGTTCTCATGAAGGCTGGCAAAATGAACAGAAGCTTCTCTCTGGGATTTGGGAGAGCACAGCAGAGAGCAGCAAGCTACTTTCAGCAGTTGGACAAAATCAGATGACATCCTCCTCTAGCTCAGTCAGGAGTCATGAGAAATTAAGCCTTTCGTAGTCTCTGACAGAGTCCTAGGGGCTCCTCTCAGGAGAGAGTGAGGTTCTTTCCTCCAAAGCCTCCATCTTGTGAGGGCTTCCATCTTGTGATTGATTTGGCCTGAGACAGATTGGGGCTGCAGCTGGTATACTGTGCACCTACCTGTATGGCAGCATCTCTGCACACTCTAGCCTAGCTGGTGTCAGAAGTGGTCTTCCGGTCCTCCAGAACTTCTGGGGGACTTCAACATCCACAGATGGGGGGGCATACCCTTGACCTAATGTTTTGGACAGGCCTTGAGGTGGGGAATCAGTTGGTGGGGGAAGTGTCAGCTGGGTCCTTGTCATGGACGGACCAGTACCTCCTTCAGGTCAGTTTCCTAGAGCATGTCTGCCCACAGAAAGGTATGGAACGGTTTGGTTGGTTCACGCTCCGAGACTTATGGAACTAGAGAGGTTCCGAAATGCTCTATGGGAATTACCCTCCAATCTTGACAACTGTTCACTCGATGACCTCATGCCTCTTTAGAACACCTTGCTGACCAAGACCATTGACGAAATGGCTCCTGGGTGTCCACTCCCTGGATGCCGACAACACAAGTCCCCCTGGTTTATGGAGGACCTGCGGTGGATGAAGCAGGAAGGGCGGTGGTGCCATTTTTGTACTGAAACTGACAAATTTCAGTATAGAGTTAGTTTATGAACCAATGCTGTGGCTGTGCAGGCAGCAAAGAAGAGGTTCTTACTGCTCTTGTAGCATTTTCAAATTTGCGTTGAGCTGAGCTTTACTGGGTGGTGAGGTGGCTGGTCAGTCCGTCTTCCCTCCGCTTGGAATTGGAATTTTTCAGTGCTCACTGTGACATGTTTGTCAACTTTTTTGTGAATAAAATTTCTCGGATTCCCAACAAATTTGATGCCACACTTGCTGCAGTGGGAGAACCAGAGGTAATGGAAGCCCTGCCTTGTCCTTTTTTAAGGGATCGGTTTCATTGGGGTGACCCACTGATACGGAGAATGTCCTTCAGGCTGTTAGAGCCACCTGTTGTGAACTTGAGCAATGCCCATCCAGGCTGGTTAAGGCCAGCCAGGAGACTCTGGGGCCATTGCTGGCTGGAGTAATCAATGCTTCAGTTAGGGAAGTCAGAGTTCTGCGCTGCCTTAAAGAGGGAGTGGTGCAGCCTCTGCACAAGAAATCATCTTTGGACATTGACTCCCTGGCCAACTATCATTCAGTCTTTAATCTTCCCTTTTTAGGGAAGGTTACTGAATGGGTAGTGACTCAACAGCTTCAGGGGCATCTGGACCATGCCAGTTTTCGGGATCCCTTGTAGTATGGCTTCTGGCCAGGTTTTGGCACTGAGCCTGCACTTCTGGCCTTGGTTGATGACCTCTCCTGAGCTGGATCAAGGTCAGTCGACCTGTTGATCATGTTAGATCTCTTGGCTGCATATGATACCATTGACCACGAGATGTTAGTGGCCAGCTTGTGGGACTGAGCTGGGGTGGACAGGACCTTTCTTGAATGGTTCCATTCCTTCCTGGCCAGGAGAACTCAACGTGTGGTACTAGGTGACTGTTCATTATTTCCCCAGGACCTCATGTATGGAATCCTGCACGGTTCTATTCTGTCTTCTCTCCTGTTCAACATGTACATGCAGCCTTTGGGCGATGTCGTCAGAGGGTTTGGTGTGCAGTGAAGTCTGTGTGGTTACGACACCCAACATTACTTCTCTTTTTCAGTTGATCGAGGCCTGGCAGTCTCAGTGATTACCCATGTTTATTTTATTTATTTAAAAAAATTATTATCCCGCCCCTCCTGCCTCAGACAGTTCGGGGCAGCTCACATAACATAAATATAAAAACACTTAAAAACAACTTAAAACAACTTTAAAAGGAGGTACCAAATATCCACCGCCACCCCCGCTCACCCCACTCAAACCCAAACCCCCATCCATCATCCATTTCCCTCACTAAATGCCTGGCAGAGCAGACAGGTATTACAACTTTGTCGAAATGAGGGGAGATCAGGGCCCAGCTGGGTCCCCACCGGCAGGGAATTCCACACCCGTGGTGCAGCCACCGAGAACACCCTCTCCTGTGTTTGACAGCTGCGGGAGATTGGATGAGCGTGAGCCATCTGAAGTTGAATGCCGATATGTAGGACGTGTTGCTGATGGGAGGGACTGAGGGAGTGGTGGCACCCATTATTGATGGGGTCCTCCGTCTGTTGGTTACTCAGGTTCGGAGTCTGGGGGTGCTTCTAGACTCGCATTTCTTCCTGGATGCCCAGGTGGTGACTATGGCAAGGGGAGCATTTCGTCAACTGCATCTGGTATGACAGATTCAGCCGTACATCTCAGACTCTGACCTAGCCAACATCATCCATGTGTTAACCATCTCAAGATTGGCATGCACTTTACGTGGGGCTACCCTTGTTGATGGTCCAGAGACTGCAGTTGGTGCAGAACATGGTGGCTCCCCTTCTTACAGGAACAGGTCACCATGTGCACATTATACCAGTGCTCCGGTCTCTGTACTAGTTGCCTATAGTCTTCCGGACCCAATTCAAGGTGTTGTTTTTGACCTATAAAGCCCTATATGGCCTGGATCCTGAATCAGACCCTGTGGTCAGCTGGGAGTGCCTTCCTTGGGGTTCCCCGAGTATCTCAGGTGGCGACAATGAGGAGGGCATTTTCGGTGGCCACACCAAAGCTGTGGAACTCTCTTACGACGGAGGTCCATTTGGTCCCAGACCTTCCCTCTTTCCGTAGACAGTGTAAGATCTGGCTGTTCCACCAGGCTTTTGGTTAGGGAGATGGGTGGTCGGTTGGGACCTGGGAATGGAGGGGTTTTATCTCCACCCCAGGGGTATTTTATTGTACTTTTATAGTGTTATTTGTATTTTTGTTTTTATTGATGTTGTTTTATATTTTTAATGTTTAATACATTGTGAGCTGCCCTGAGCTGCAGTAGCAGGAGGGGGAGGCCTATAAATCGAAGAAATAAATTAAAAGCCAACTGGGGAGATGTAAACCTTCAATATGCTCCTCTCTCGGCTCCTGCTGTGCTAGAGGACAACTTGCATCACACAGAAGGTACAGGAGCACTCCCAGCAGGGTCCTCCTCCCTTGGACTTATTTTAGGAAGAAGCCCGTTTAGGCACAATCTCCTTAATCCTCATACGAAGGGCAGACCTTACTCACAGTTTCCATATCCTTGCCCCAACTGAAACTAAGTGACATGAGTGGCAGGGTTAATGGGAAATCAGAGGAATCAGAGGAAAGAATGTTCCAGATTTCCCTCCCATTTCTCATCCCTCAAAACCTGTTCTTGACCCTAAGACCTGGCAGAAATGGCAATTCAGTGTCCTATTTTCAAGGGCACTGCATTAACACATAAAACATTCACATCAGATTCATTGGATATTTTTGAATGGGTGACCCATTATATTAAATCCTATGCAAAATTTTGCATTATTTCCAGATTGTAATTAAATTCTCCAATTTAGTGTGGCACTCGTTGATTTAATATTAATCCAAACTGAAGAAAATGAGATATCAAAAGATACAAAATCAAGGAGTAAAGAGGATCCCAGTACATCTTCTTATCTGCTGAATCTGCTAAAGGGAACTGAATCAACCCAATATTTGGTGAAAATGAGGAATGAGACCGTAAAATACTATCAATGAAAGAAGCAATGACATGGAAGAAACAATATAATTCTGAATTTTAAGGTTTAGTTTCAGGTCCTCAGAATTTACAAATTTGGTCAAAATAATCCTTCAGATTTTGGAGTCTGTCCAAAGCTCATTTTAATCTCCTCATTTAACTCTTTGTCATCTACCTTATTAAACATGAATCTATGTGAAAAGTGAAGGTAGAAGGCTTCTGCTAGAATAACTCAGAATGCCATTGGGAGGAGAAAAGAATGGATAACTAATTTTCTATTTATGAAAAATCTCTAAACAAAGAGCAGCCAATGCAGCAGATGGAGAGAAGACATTGACAGCTGTCATAAGGGTAAACAATTGAGCATTGTTATTACAGTTGTCATGCTAATAGCTCTCAAGAACAAGAAGCATCTTCAAGGGCTGTAGGGAAATCTATTTGGCCCTTTTGAACAATGGTGCTTCATCTATTTCACAGGGAAGCATCTGAATGTAACAAGCTAAGATTAGAGTGACCTCTATTTAGGACCAGTAGAAAGAGACTTTTAACGATTAGCTGTTTTATGATTGAGAGACATGAATTATTATGTTTGGGTGCATTTCATGGAAATATTTCATCATTACAAAAGACCACCTCATCTGGAACCCTTAATGGCACCCTTTAGCCCAGGCATGGGTACTGAACTAGCCTCTCATAACTAATGGAGGTTGCTTCAGGCACTGTGAGAAAATTTGCACTGCCACCAACTGTGCTGTATTTGCTATGCCAGTTTTGTGGATTAACAGAGAGCTTCATGCTCTGGAACTGTCAATCTAACAGCTCTTGCAGGCACTCATGTCAATTGGAAAGAAAAAAACAAGATGAAAATGCAATTGTTTCTGACCACATAGAACCAGACTCTAGTAACCAACTCCAGAATTGCAAAAATTCAAATTTTAATCAGCTTCATAAGAGAAATTCAAGCAAATGTTTCCTACAACAACAACAACAACAAAAACAGTTGAAGGCTCTCCAAAATATTTCAGTTTGACATGTCATAAAAGCAAAAATCCCATTCAGCAGTACATTTGTGTGACCAGAGAGGCAAGAAATAGGATTACAAAAGTTAGTCAAAGAAAAAGATTTTAGTCATGACTTTTATTGAGAAAAGCAACCTTTTGCTGATATCCATGAGAGGTTGAGAGTATGCAGGGAATAATATAGTACTGGGGCACTGTTCATTCATTCCTAATGTGGTTCCCCTTGCACAAGTGCTCTTAGGATCATAGCCTTAGTCAAATTTACTGTGCTTTCCTATGATGACTTTATATTTTGTTAGTTCTTTACCATATTCTGAGCAATAAAAGAAGTCAACTTATGTGGGCAGGAATGCTTTTCTTGTGTTTAGCTGTACTCTGGAAATTGTTTTCAAAAACCAACAGAATTGATCATTAACTTTTTATCATGATACACACACAAATACTATGTCTGTTTTGATTAGGCAGGGAAATGCGGTTACTTTTCCCATATCTATTGCCTCTAGCAAAATTTCTAGCAACACTTAAAGTCACCTTTAAGTAGAAGGTCTTGTCTTGCAGGCCAGAGTCCCATAGCTATTAAGCCTCCAGCATAAGGTTTGCAGAAGGTTTGCATTCTGGGGAATGTAATTGGTAAACACTATAGGGATGTGCGAATGCAGTTTGGACGTTCGGTGTTTGTCCAGAACTCAGTCTATTCAGATGGCTGAACCAAACGGCCAAACTGAATGCCAGAACCCCCAAACACTTTGGCTGCATTCGGATGAGTTTGGGTGGGAAAAACAGGGCTGGAAGGCCCGGGGGGGGGGCAGCTGAGCAGTAGACTTCCTGGTGCCAGGGGTGGAGAGGCTTGGACTAGCATCCAACCTGCCCAATCACCATCCCTCCTTTCCTCAGACCACTAGCTTCACAGTCTACGATTGGCCATGGGCTAGATTGCACGGAGCCAATGGGGCTTGTGGTAAGGCGAGCACGGCAAATAACAGCAGTCATTGCCCTCCCCCCTTCCAACTCCTTCTGAGCTAGCCACTGATCCTGCCATCAGGCGTTTTCAGAAGTTGCCTTCTCCCAGCAGCTTCTTTCCTCCCAATCCCTTGCCATCCTCCTCCTATTTCACCCATTTCCACACATTTACCTCCATAGTTTCATTTATTTAGATTAGATTAGATAGATTTAGGTGTTATTTTTATTTTTTAC
>QEPC01011857.1:403821-434090 GCA_003113815.1 Sphenodon punctatus
TTTGCTAAGCTAAACACAGGGCATGTGTAATACTAGTGCAGCTGATGTAGGAATGAAGAAGCCTTACTGTAGGATGCATAGCAAGGGACAGAGTGATTTTTTTGGTTGGGGGCCACTGAGCACTGAAATGGAGTGATTTGGGGAGCCAGAGCACTGAAATGAGGGCCAGTATCCACCCAGTGGCAGTCTCCCCCCTGCCATCCCCCCATAACCTCCCGCTCACCCCTGCCAGGCTGCTGAGGATCTGAGTCTGGGGACTCAGCTCCGATAGGCCACAAATCTGGTGCACTCTGCCCACCCCAAGCCACGCCTCCCAAGCCACGCCCCTTGGCCCATTTCTGGTGCGCCGGCGGCAAAGCCGCTGGCACAGGGCCACTAACACTATATTTTCCCAGGCCACTTTGATTTCCCAATCCGCCCCTACCTGATTCCCTACCCCTCTTTTTGGATTTAGTTAGAGTAGCATTAGATTGATTTATGTTTAATTTCGGTTTTGTATCCCTCCCTATGTTATTTGTTGTGAGCTTTCTGTGTTTCCCACACACACCTGTTCCTGTGTAGATAGATAGATAGATCGATAGATAGATGTAGGAGTTAGCTTAGTTATAGAGATAGATAGAGCTAGTGTGTAGTGATTCAGTTTTAATATTTTATATTGTGTTTGTAGGACGAAGTCTTTGTAGATATCAGATAATATTCCATTTAGTTACATAGGTTTTAGAATAGTTAATAGCGATTAGAGTTAGAGTAGATATGATATATATAACATTAGATTACAAATTTGAATGAATGAATGAATGAATCTTCCTGTGCATTCTTTGGGTGGGAGAAATGGAGAAGGGAATCAGGAGAGGTCAGTCTGTTGCCCATAAGGCGGGCAATGGGGCACGTGGCAGAGGTGGCAGGGGCCATGCCAGCGGGGTGCCAGTAGGTATCAGCAGCAGTCCGAACCCATCACCATGTCCCAAACTGCACAGGTGTGATTTTGAATGAATATGAATATGAATATGAATATGAATATATTTTATTATGCATTGTTAGCCACATGGTTATCACAACAATTAAACATGTAATGACCAAAACATAAATTAAATAATTAACAAAACATTCAATCATGCGACACCTATCAACGTATAAAACTTTACATGAGGTCAAACAGAGCAGCCCCATAGGGGCATGTTCTATAGACTACACAGTCTGTAAGATATATACTCAATAAAATACAGCAACTCTCAACCTTCATATATCCTGATGAGGCACAGAGTCTAGAACAAACTTTCTATGGATATTTTCACATCTGTGGGCAAAAATGGCCACCGACTTAGTTCTTAAATGATCAGAATCTCCCAGTAAATAAATCAGCTGCTGGATCTTAGACCTGTCCAAGTCCCAGCCAATAGAGGTACGTAAAACATTTCGGTATAAATCATATAAAGGACAAGTAATCAAATAATGAGTCAAGTCCTGTATCCCCACTCCACATGGGCATGTCCGCTAAGCATAGTAAATACCCTGGTATCTTCCTAGAAAAACAGCTGTAACCATTGTCTGAAATCTCAGGGATGTAAACACTTTATGAAGCTTTGGATCTGTGAGTAAATCCAAATAAGGAGCACACACACACACCACACACACACACACACACACGTTGGAATTAGATATTTATAAAAGGGAGAGGCAATATTTCTGGTAGCTAAAATTCTCATTTGTGGCAATCAATATCGATAACTTGCTGATTAATAAGTTTAATTATTTGAGAACTAGGATATCCAGATAAGGTTTCTGAAGAACCCAAAGAAGCAAAATGAGCTCTAACTGCAATCCACCAGGTATCTGGGTTTGATTTTGACAGTCAGGCTTCAGAGGCTCCCATCAGTGGCACTAGGGGTGTGGTTCGGCGGCGCCTCCTGCCAGCGTCCTCCACTGCCATGCAGGGCACTGGAAGGCCGGCACTCCAGGAGGCTGCAGCTGTCTCTGCTGCGGTTGCAGGAGCAGGTGCAGGTGCTTCAGGGTTGGATGTTCCTCCAGGGCCACCAATGTCCCCGACCCCCACTGTTGAGGTGATCCCCAGCAGTTCAGGGCTGGTGGATTCCATCCCAGCTGCTAAAGGCAGGTCCCAATCCCCGGGCAATGGCAGCAGGGAGACGAGCAGCAGTAGCAGCAGCAGCAGCAGCAGCTATTGGGGACATAGGGAGAATGGCAGCAGTATGGTGGGCAGTTGATCAGCCTCGGGGTCCCAGTACTCCCTTTCACAGGACATCACTCTGATTGGGGACAGAAAGGCAGACACTAGTCCTCTGGAAGAGATGTCTGCCAGTGCTGAGGTGATGGCTGTCCCTCCGAGAGCTGTGCCACCACCATGTTCTTCCCCTCTCAGCAGTGCTGTCAGTGGTGTGTCACCCGGTGCGGGCCAGAAGGCAGGAGGGGGCAGAAAATCCTCCGTCTGGGCACATTTTAAGTTAGTGCAGGTGGATGATCCCAGGGAGGTGCAGTGCAGTTTGTGCCAGAAGGTGGTGAAGTGTGGGCAAATCCTCACCAACCTTGGCACTACTGCCATGGCAAAGCACCTGAAGGAATGTCACAGTGCTGTGCTGCTAAGCAGGCAGGCAGGGGCAGTGGACGCCAGCGGATTCCCGACTGTAGTGGCCAGTCGTTCACCTCCATCAGTGGCCAAGCATCCTGCTCAAATAGCTGCCTCTAGCAGCAGGAGCGATATTGCTGTTAGGGGGGAGCAGCAGCAGCAGCGTCAGTGCACCATGGAGGAGCTCGGGTGGGGGCAGCTGCAAAGTCCATCGGCAGCTGCAGGACATGGAGGGTGGTGTGGCTTTCAACTGAAAACCACGTGCATGTTGGGGGAAATTATTTTTTATTTTATTTTATTTTTTGCATTTCTTAGCTGCCCCCTCATGCCCATGGCATCTCGGGGCAGCTTACAGCACAGAAACAACAATAAGTTAAAATAACAATTAAAATACAGATATTAAAAAATGAAACTTCATACCAAAAAAACACCCCTACCCAACCCCCAACCATTCTTAACCCAGCCCACCCTCCCCTCCTCTGAAGGCTGGGGGAACAGCCAGGTTTTGCAGACCTGGTGGAAAGCCAACAAACTCAGGGCCAAATGGGCATCCTATGGGAGGGAGTTCCATAATTGGGGCCCGGCCACTGAGAACACCCTCTCCATCATGGCCCCCTGTTTTTCAAGGGAGACCTCCAGAAAGGCACCGCCGTTTGACCAAAGAAGTTGCTCTGGGGCACGAAGGGTGAGGCAGTACCTGAGGTATGAGGGACCAAGACCATGTAGGGCTTTATAGGCCAAAACCAGAACCTTGAATCTGACTCGATACACTATAGGCAGCCAGTGCAGCACGCGGAGCACAGGAGTGATATGGTCCCGTCGGCTTGTCCCTGTAAGGAGACGAGCCGCCGCATTCTGCACCAGCTGCAGCCTCTGAACCAGTATCAAGGGAAGCCCCACATAGAGTGTGTTGCAGTAGTCCAGCCTCAAGGTGATGAAAGCATGGATGAGGGTGGCCAGGTTGGGTCTGGAGACATAAGAACGCAGCCTCCATACCAGATACAGCTAGCAAAAGGCGGTTTTAGCCACCGCCTCCACCTGCTGATCCAGATGGAGATCCACGTCCAATAATACCCCCAGACTCCGAACCTGTGGGGCTACGGGAGGGCGGACCCCCTCTACGAGGGGAGCCATCACCTCCCTCGCCCTACCACCACCATCACCTCCGTCTTATCAGGATTGAGCTTCAGTCTGCTCTGCCACAACCAATCCACCACGGCCTCCAAACATTGGGACAGTACTGAGACAGCAGGATCTGGGTCAGTTGAAAAGGAGAGATAAAGCTGGGTGTCATCAGCGTATTGGTGACAATGCACACCAAACTCTCTCAGGATCTCCCCGAAGGGTTGACTATATACTTTAAACAATAACGGAGACAGAATGGAACTTTGCAAAACACCACATTCCAGGGCCCAGGGGATAGAATATTCAGTCCCCAGGACAACCCATTGGCTTCTCCCTGAGAGGAATGAGTAGATCCATCCAAGGACAATTCCGTCCAGACCCCCCAGGGCTCGCAACCATCTCAACAGCAGCCCATGGTTCACTGTATCAAAAGCAGCCAAGAGATCTAGCAGGACGAAGAATGTCAACATCCTCCATACATCTCCCAGCGGAGATCATCCACCAAAACCACCAGCGCCATCTCTGTGCCATAGCCAGGGCAGAACCCAGATGGGTCAAGGAAAGGAAAGGAATTCTGTCAAGATGCATCTGGAGCTTTAGTGCCAACGCCCGTTCAATAATCTTCCCTAAAAAGGGACAGGTCGATGACTGGCGAGTGCGTCCACATCCAGAGATGGCTTCTCCAGCAGGGGCCGCACAACAGCCACCTTGAGACTGGAGGACAGACTCCCCTGCCGAAAGGACACATTGATTACCCTTGCCAGCACCGTCCCTAATGTCTCCCTGGAGGTTTTCACCAACTAGGACGGGCATGGATCTAATTTGCAACTAGTGGCTCTAACAGTCCCCAGAACATCCACAGCATTGGCTGGCATCACTTCCCAAAACTCATCCCATAAAGATGGACCAGACAGGGCTTCCATCACCTCACGCTCTCACTCTACTGCCCCCAATCCAGTGTCAAAGTTGTTCTGGATCCGAGCGATCTTATCTGCAAATTAGATTGCAAACTCCCCACAGCGGGCCTGTGAAATGATAGTGCTGGATGGGCAGCCCTTCTTGGTTGTCGTGCACATGAGGTTTAGGTGCCTGATTGGCTTCCTGGCCCCCCAGGTTAAGTTGTCCTCTTGCACCACCCTGAGTGGACAAGTGGTGCCAGCACTGTATCAGGCTTTAAAGGAGCGGGTGAGGGAACAGCTGGCTGGCAAGGTCTGGGGATGTCACCATCCACTTCACCACAGACCTGTAGTCGAGTAGGAACATGCAGCATGCCTACCTGGCAATGAAGGTGCACTGGTGGCAGGACACAGAGGCAGCTTTTGGCAGTGACAGGAGGGGTCCCGAAGTAGGGTATAAGTGGGCCCTGCTTCAGGCAGAAATAATGGACCACCCCCATACTTCTCGGAACATCGAGGCAGCCCTGACTGCCATGGTGAGGGAGTGAGTCATACTAGGCATCTCTCACCTCGATTACTGTAACCTCCTTCTTTCTGGCCTCCCCTGGTCTCACCTTTCTCCCCTCATCTCTGTCCAAAACTCTGCTGCCACGGTCATCCATCTTGTCCGTCGCTTTGACCATGTGCAGTCCCTCCTCTCTTCGCTTCACTGGCTTCCCCTTCCTGAACGAATCCTGCACAAGTTCCCCCCTACCTCTGTGCACTTATCGCCCTCCTCAATCCAGCCTCTGCTGCTGTATGGGAGCTCTTCCCTGGCAAATCCTACCATCCTGGCTCCATGGGTGCTGTGCAAAGGCAAATCCTGCTGCTGCCATCTCTGCTGTTGCACGGCTTCTGTGCCAGATCAATCCAATGTCTGCTGCTGCTGCCAATGCCGCCTCTGCTGTCTGTGGCATGGGTTCTGCAACCGGTCAATCTAATGTCTGCTGCTGCTGCTGTGAACACCATCTCTGCTGTCTGTGCCATAGGTTCTACTTCCAGGCAATCTAATGTCTGCTGCTGCTGCCAATGCTGCCTCTGCGGTCAGTGCCATGGGTTCTGTGCCCCGGAAATCCAATGTCCGCTGCTGCTGCCAATGCCACCTCTACTGTCTGTGGCATGGGTTCTGTTACCAGGAAATTCAATGTCTGCTGCTGTTTCCAATGCCACCTCTACTGTCTGTGCCATGGGTTCTACTACCAGGCAATCTGATGTCTATTGCTGCTGCCAATGCTACTTCTGGTGTCTTTGCCATGGGTTCTGTGCTACAGCAACCCAATACCTGCTTCTGCTGCCTCTGTTGTGCCATGGGTACTGTACCCCTGAAATCCAATGTCTGCTAGCAGGTGACCAAATGATTCGCCACTGGGTAAGGCTTGATAAATTGGTGGAATAGCTTGTTCAGATCCAAGCCTGCAATGCCCAGCCAAAAAGGGGGGGCACCAGCCCATGAGCCCTGGCCGGGCCTCTGCCACTGTTCTGCCAATGCCAGCATTCAACCCCCAGCCAAGCAGGGGTGCCAGTCACCCAGACCTGGCTGGGCCTCTGACGCTGCTCTGCCGATGCCAGCCTGCAATGTCCGGCCAAGAAGGGGTGCCAGCCACTCCAGCCCAGGGACCCACCATCAGGGTTCTGGGGCCTACGTTCCAGGCAGGGAGGGCTGTCATTCTATTTGTCTGCAAGTGTCCCACAGAGATGCCAGCCAGCCTGCAGCACCCAGCCAAGTAGGGGTGCCAGCCACCGAGCCCTGGCCGGGCCTCTGCTGCTGCTCCACCGATACCAGCCAGCCTGCAACACCCAACCGAGTAAGGGTGCCAGACACCATGCCCTGGATGGACCTTTGCTACTGCTTGACCGATGCCTGGCTGGAAGCCTGCAATGCCAGGCCAAGTTGGGGTGCCAGCCACTCCAGCTCCAGGACCCACCATCAGGGTTCTGGGGCCTGCATTCCAGGCAGAGAGGGCTGTTGTTCCACTTCATCCATAACCTGCCACTCTAGTCCCAGGATCCACTGTCAGGGTTCTGGGGCTGTAATTCCGATCATGGGGAGCCATCATTCCACTTAATCTAGAAGCTGCCACTCTAGTCCCAGGACCCACCATCAGCATTCTGGGGCTGTCATTCTGCTTTGGGGAACTGTCATTCCACCTGCATCAAGAAGAAGCCAACCACTCCAGCCCCAGGGCCCACCATCAGGGTTCTCGGGCCTACATTACAGGCATGGGGGCTGTCCATCCACGTCATTTAGAAGCTGCCACTCTAGTCCCAGGATCCACCAGCAGGGTTCTGGGGGCATCATTCCGCTCATGGGGAGATGTCATTCCACTTCATCTAGAAGCTGCCACTCTTCTCCCAGAACCCATTGTCAGGGTTCTGGGGCCATCATTCCACTTCATCTAGAAGCTGCCACTCTAGTCCCAGGACCCACCATCAGAGTTCTGGAGCTGTCATTCTGTTCATGGAGAGCCATCATTCCACTTCATCTAGAAGCTGCCACTCTACTCCCAGGGCTCACCAATAGGGTTCTGGAGCCGTAATTCTGCTCACAGGGAGCCCTCATTCCACTTCATCTAGAAGATTCCACTCTAGTCCCAGGATCCACCAGCAGGGTTCTGGGGCTGTCATTCTGATCATGGGGAGCCATCATTCCACTTAATCTAGAAGCTGCCACTCTAGTCCCAGGACCCACCAGCAGGGTTCTGGTACCGTCATTTTGATCATGGGAAGCCCTCATTCCACTTCATGTAGAAGCTGCCATTTCTGTCCCAGGACCCACCATTACAGTTCTGGGGCCATCATTCCACTCATGGGGAGCCATCTTTCCACTTCATCTAGAAGCTGCCACTGTAGTCCCAGGACCCACCAGCAGGGTTCTGGGGCCGTCATTCTGGTCATGGTGAGCTGTCATTCCACCACAACAAAAATCAGCCAGCCACTCCAGTGCCAGGACCCACCATCAGGATTCTGAGGTTGTCATTCTGCTCACAGGGAACTGTCATTCCATCAAATCAAGAAACAACCAGCCACTCCAGTCCCAGGACCCACCCCCAGGGTTCTGGGGCCTACATTACAGGCACAGGGGGCTGTCCATCCACATCATCTAGAAGCTGCCACTCTAGTCCCAGGACCCACCATCAGAGTTCTGGAGCTGTCATTCTGTTCATGGAGAGCCATCATTCCACTTCATCTAGAAGCTGCCACTCTACTCCCAGGGCTCACCAATAGGGTTCTGGAGCCGTAATTCTGCTCACAGGGAGCCCTCATTCCACTTCATCTAGAAGATTCCACTCTAGTCCCAGGATCCACCAGCAGGGTTCTGGGGCTGTCATTCTGATCATGGGGAGCCATCATTCCACTTAATCTAGAAGCTGCCACTCTAGTCCCAGGACCCACCAGCAGGGTTCTGGTACCGTCATTTTGATCATGGGAAGCCCTCATTCCACTTCATGTAGAAGCTGCCATTTCTGTCCCAGGACCCACCATTACAGTTCTGGGGCCATCATTCCACTCATGGGGAGCCATCTTTCCACTTCATCTAGAAGCTGCCACTGTAGTCCCAGGACCCACCAGCAGGGTTCTGGGGCCGTCATTCTGGTCATGGTGAGCTGTCATTCCACCACAACAAAAATCAGCCAGCCACTCCAGTGCCAGGACCCACCATCAGGATTCTGAGGTTGTCATTCTGCTCACAGGGAACTGTCATTCCATCAAATCAAGAAACAACCAGCCACTCCAGTCCCAGGACCCACCCCCAGGGTTCTGGGGCCTACATTACAGGCACAGGGGGCTGTCCATCCACATCATCTAGAAGCTGCCACTCTAGTCCCAGGACCCACCATCAGGGTTCTGGCACCATCATTCCACTCACAGGGAGCTGTCATTCCACCACATCAAGAAGCAGTCAGCCACTCCAGTCCCAGGACCCACCATCAGGGTTCTGGGGTCTATGTTACAGGCACTCCGGTATTTCCATTCAAGTCATCTAGACGCTGCTTCTCTCATCCCAGGACCCACCATCAGGGTTCTGGGGCTGTCATTCCACTCACGGGCAGTTGTCATTCCACCTCATCAAGAAGCAGCCAGCCACTCCAGCCTCAGGACCCACTGTCAGGGTTCTGGGGCCTACGTTCCAGGCGGGGGGGGGGCTGTCATTCCACTTCATTGTTTGCAGCTGACCCAGTGGTGCCTTGAAGCCTTTAACACCAGCCAAGCAGGGGTTCCAGCCACCAAGCCCTGTCTGGGCCTCTGCTGCTCCACCGATGCCAGCCTGCAGTGCCTGGTCAAGTAGGGGTGCCAGCCACCAAGCCTTGGCCAGGCCTCTGCCACCGCTCCACTGATGCCAGCCTGCAATGTCCTGCCCCCTATGGGTGCCAGACACCAAGCCCCAAGCCTTCCCAGCGTCTGCTGCTGCAGCTGCTGCTGCCGCTGCTGCCGCTGGGTCTCAGATGGCTAGTTGTGGTGCCACGGGCACACCCAGGGACCTAGCGC
Source organism: Sphenodon punctatus (assembly GCA_003113815.1). NCBI lineage: Eukaryota > Metazoa > Chordata > Lepidosauria > Sphenodontia > Sphenodontidae > Sphenodon > Sphenodon punctatus. Next base: position 412,951 of record QEPC01011857.1, read on the forward strand.
TGAGCCTTCCTGCCCGGGAAACCTGAGGTACCAAATGTCAAGTCTTCCTGGTCTCTGCTGCTGCTGCTGGGTCTCAGACAGCCTGCCAGCCCTGGCACCAAGGGCACCCTCAGGAGTCAAGCACTATGCTTGCCTTCCTGGGCAACCCAGGATGCCAAGCACCAAGCCTTCCCGGTCTCTGCTGTTGCTGCTGCCACTGGGATTCCAACGGCCAGCCCTGGTGCCACGGGCACCCTCAGGGGTCAAGTAACGAGCTTGCCTTCCCAGGCAACTCAGGGTGCCAAGCGCCAAGCCTTCCCAGTCTCTGATGCTGCTGCTTCTGGGTCTCTGATGACCTGCCATGTTACCACAGCCACCCCCCCGGGGGTCCCTGGAGCACCACAAGCCTCCCGGCAGTGCCAACCACCGCTGAACATTCAGGGTGTCCAAACTCCACCAGACAGAACCCATGAACCCAAACTAAGCTTTTAGTCTGAAGGGCTGAACGGCCAAAAATCCGAACTCCGTCCTGTTCGCACATTCCTATAACACTATTTACACTTGATGTAATATATTTCACAACACATTCTTCTTGCATTCCCTCCTTCCAAAAAAGGTAGCAGACACATTGCTAATGCCAACTGTTAAACCTAACGAACCTGGATTACAATTATGACTGACATTTGGTGTAGTCTACAGATCTCCTTTTCATCTGACCCAGATCCTGCGATCTCGGTGCTTACCCAGTGCCTGACTGTGTCCAGGGACTGGATGAGGCTGAACTGACTGAAGCTGAATCCTGATAAAATTGAAGTGATGATGATTAGCCAACCTTATGACTTGGAGGAGATTAGGACTCCAGTTATTGATGGAGTCTGCCCCCCTCTGGTCAATCAAGTTCACAACATTGGAGTGCTTCTGGATCTTTTGCTGTACCTGGATCTTCAGGTTGTGGTAGTGGCCAGGAGCACTTTTCATCGAACTCATCTGGTCATTCTGCAACCTTTTCTTTCTGACTCAGATCTGGCCACTGTCATCCATCCTTTTATCACTTCAAGGCTAGATTACTTCAATGGGCTCTATGTGAGACTGCTTTGATGACTGTTCAAAAGCTGCAGCTGGTGCAGAACATGGCCGTTCACAGGAAGCACATTACACTAGTGCTCCAAAGTCTGCACTGGCTGCCTATGGTCTTCTGGGCACAATTCAAGGTGCTGGTGTTGATCCTTAAGGACCCAAATGGTCAGGGCACCACATATCTGAAGGATAGTCTGTCCTCTCATGTTCCATTACAACCCCTGTGGTTGGCTGGGACCCGGGAGTGTCCTCTTGCAGGTTCCATCTGCTATTCTATCTGTAGGATAGGGGTGAGAAAGAGGGCATTCTCGGTCACTGCCTTACTGCCCTAAACCAATGGCATGTTAAAAGGACTGGAGAAAGAGGAAGAATTGTGTTACAGAGACAGCATAGCCTCACCGAACACAAGAACAGTGAGTTCTCACTGAAAATTTAATTTCAGTCTCAGCAGTGAGGGAACAAGCAGGAACTGCTGCTGCATTGGTTGAATCAAAAGATGCCAAGATTTCAGTCTTTAGTTTTACTGAACAAGATATATCAAACCATAGGTCAAGGCCACTGGTCCGTCTTCTTGGGGAAAGTAATTTATATGCACCAATAGAAGTGAATATATTGTCTCATATAAAATGATAATAATTTTAAGGAAGCTAATTATGATCTAATTAGAAATGCCTCTAATTCATACAGTGAAAGAACACTGCTCCAATAACTTCTGAATTAGGTTTGGTGTCATTCAGCTTAGAGTTTGAACAAGTTATCACTCTCTCTCTCTATGGGGGAAAATGACTAATAAAACATATCACAATGTGATGTGTGATACTTTTAAATATTGAATGGTCTTATATTAGAAATTGAATTTCTGCAATGTGGATCTTTGCTGATAAAAGAACAAATGAGATGACAGAGTCAAATGATTATTTAAGATTTAAAAGCTGAAAAATATAACAAAATGATTTTTACATAAATAATACTTTTGACTTGAATAAATGTAATTTATTAAAATATGTTTTACTTTAAACTCACCAGGGGAGGAACGTTCGCCCTCTCCGGTTCTGACAAGACATTGTGAGAGGGTGGGGTTGGAAGCTGGGGATCCTGGCCCCTATTTCCACCCAGCTAGGATTTTGATTACAGCTCGTGCCCCACCCCATGACAGACTCCCCAATTGGTCCAATACTAGGCATATAGCTCGGAACTTAACCCAGCTGCTTAGGGCTACTGTTCGTATAAGTCATCTTAGGAAGGTTAATTGGTGGCCAGCTACCAGTAACCAGGCTAGGTTAGAAATAGAATTCCCAGATGCCAGGTTAGTTGGGAGCTTATTCCAGACACAGAAGCATTTGATAGGCAGGGTGGTCTCTATAGACCGTCTTCCCCATATAAAGGAGAGAATAGATCACGACAAAATGACTCAAGAAGTAAAGGAGCCTACTTCTTCCCCGTTTTGTGATAGTTCCCACAAGCCCAAGCAAAGGGTTAGGACCCAGGGAATGCGGGGGAATGCAGGTATGTTAAAATCAACCACAAGACAGACTATCGGGGCTGGGGTGGGAGGTGAAAATGCCACTACTCCATACTCCCCACACTCTCAATGGAGAGATAGAGCCCAGTTTGACTTCTTGCTGAGGCCAGCGCCCAGAGATAACAGTGATGAGGAGTTTATCACAGAATTTGAGTCGCTTCCAATGATAGAGAAGGAGTTAGTTTTTCAGCGATTTCATGCTCTTTCAAACAAATTGGCAACTAACCTTCAGGCTTACACTCAGCCGCCAGTTGAAGCAGTACAACCTGCTCTGAGGCCTGTCCCAAACAATGATCCACAGGACAAAGAAGAAGAACATCTTATGGATTTTGTGGTGGCTGCTTCTTCCCAGGAACAGCTGATCCCACAGTTCCCACCTCCAGCTTCCCAGACACAGTGACTTAGCTTTTCCCCACGGGTATCAACTGGCATTTATCCAAGTACCATCATGTCTTGGAATGTAAACAGGTGGTATTCTAGTCAAGCATATGTGGATGCACAGGATTTACAGAATTGTGACATTATTTGCCTACAGGAAACGTGGGTTCAAAACTGGAGCGGTCCCCTAATCCCGAACTTTAGTACCTGGGTGGTTCCTGCAGTGTGCTTAGGAAAGGGGGGAAGACCTGTGGGGGGCTTGGCAGTTCTGATGAAAAACTCTGGTGGTTTTGATGTGACCCATTTAGCAAGCAGTGACATCATGCTTGCAGTCAAAATCTGCAAAGGTCTCCATTTTGTCTGTATTATAGTAAATGTTTATTTACCTCCCTCTATGGACTTATTCACAAGGCACAAATTCTGGCGAACCCTTGGGATGCTTTCCATCTTTGGGAGGCAGATTACCCATGTGATCCTATAATCCTTGTAAGTGACTTTAATGCCCGGACAGGGCATTCAGATGCCATACAGGCTACCGTAATGGGGCTTGAGCTATACGAGGAACCTTTTTTCTGGCCCCCTAGGTACTCTAGGGATTTAGTGCTCAATCCATATGGGCTGCAATTCTTACACTTTTTATATAAATATAACTATAGACTCCTGAATGGGAGCCTTAAGTCTGATCCGAACTGAGAATTTACTTTTGTATCATTTCAGGGATCAAGTGTATCTGATTATATTGCAATCTCTTCTAGTTTTTTCCCTAGAGTATTGGGCTGTGCAGTGTTTCTAACTGGCCCAAGTGTCCACTTCCCTCTTGTGGCTGCAGTAGACCTGGGGATGGGGGGTGGCCGGAGCCTGCAGAAGGAACCCCTGGCAAAGGAAACAGAGCTCACTAGAGTCAGGGTAATTAAGTGGAGAAATATGACTGTAACGCAGGCGAATATCTTGTTTGCCTCTCCTGAGATGGAGCACAGGAAGGTCTCTTTTTGTCAGTCCGAGCTTGTGACATGTATCCCACAGTTCCAGAGCCTGGTGAGATTTGTGAGGGATACTCTCGCCTCGTCCATCAGAGCCCCAAGCCATGAAAATTTAAACCCCTGGTTTGATAGTGAATGCAGGTATCTGAGAACTCAGTGCAGGAAACTGGCCAGAGCTGTTACTGAGCAAGGAACTGCTATTCAATGAATCAAGTTCGTTGCCGCACGGACTAAGTATAGGGAAGCCTTGAGGAACAAATGACAGATTCACTGTCAAACTTTGTGGGACAAACTTGAGAGGGCTATTTCTGAGGGAGACAGTGCATCTTTCTGGGCAATTGTAAATGGGGGCTCAGAGGGAAGTTTCCCCTCCATGGACCCCCCCAGTAAGTAGCGTCATATGGCAGGCACAACTCCTAGGAATCTTTAAAAAATATACAGAGGAGAATGCCTCTCTTATGATGCGTGTTCCCTTCCCCCAGGGGATGGTGATAACCGAGACAAAGGTGGAGGAATTATTGCGTTCTCTCCCCTTTAAAAAGGCAGCAGGGGAGGATGGCATTCCCTCCGACCTACTTCACGCCCATAGGCATGTTATTCAATAACATTACTGAGGCCGGTGACATCCCTCCGGGATGGAACACAAGATTAGTAGTGCTTATCTATAAGAAGGGGGATAGGTGAGACCCCGCCAACTACAGACTCATAAGTCTTATAGATGTTGCGGCAAAGGTGTTTGCACAGTTTCTCCTGGCCAGACTAGAGTGCTGGGCAGAGGAGAATGTGCTCCTTGCAGAGGAACAGGCGGGTTTTAGGCCCACTAGGTCCATTTTGGACCATTGTTTTACTTTGGACCATATTGTTGCCAAGTATGTTTCCTTGAGGATAGGCACAGTATACGCCCTCTTTGTGGACCTCAAAGTGGCATTTAATAGCATCGACTGAGCTATCCTGTGGCGGAAATTGCTGGACAATAATATAAAACCCCCAGCTGTTCCATCTGATCCATCTTTTATATACCAACACCTCACTCAGGGTCCGAGTGGGCACACAGGGAAACATACAGGCCCCATGCCTGCAATGAATGGCGTCAAGCAGGGGTGTGTGTTGGCCCCCCTGCTTTTCACCTTATTTATAAATGATATAGTGGGTAACCTGGTGGGACAGGACGGGCATCCCCCAGCTGTCAGTGGTCGTCCGGTTAACATCCTCCTATATGCGGATGACATAATCATTCTTTTGACGTCAAGGGTGGGCATTAGACGTCAGCTATTTAGAGTTAACAAGTACTGTGATGAAAATCACTTAACTATCAATAGAGACAAGACCAAGGTCATGGTCTTCTCTAGAAGGCCAAGGGAATATGTCTGGACCCTGGGGCTCCACCGTATAAATCAGGTATCCTCATATAGGTACCTGGGTATCATGTTTAGAAGTAATGGCAGCTGGAAGAGTCACCTGGAAGCAGCTAAGGTGAAAGGAACCCAAACAGTTGCTGGCCTGCTTAAATACCAAGTTTCAGCACAAATGTACATAAAAGTCCACCCAATAAAAGAGATCATTTGAATTGCACTTGGGCCAACATGACAACCACACTTTCTCTAGACTGCATTTTTGTTGTTGTTGTTTTTGCAAATTCTGCTTTTAGATTTGCTTTTGTTTTCTGGGATTGCTTTTGGGGTTTTTTGCTCTTGTTGTTTTGGGTTTTTTTGTGTGGGAAGGATCGCTCACCTGCCTGCCTGCCTGCCTGCCACGCTGATCCATCTGCTGCCGGGGAGGAGGGGGGTCCCTGCCACCACCACTGCTCTGCTCCACCTGTGGGGGACAAAAAAGACCTGTTGTGAGTGTCGAGGGGTGGGGGGAATGCAGAAGCCGGTCGTGAGGGTTGGCTTGTCCTCTCCCCCACCCGGAAGAAGCCAGGGCTAGAAAGCCCCAGCAGCCAGCAGCTCCTGTCAGGATCACTCACTTGCCTGCCTGCCTGCCCACCGCACTGATCCACCTGCTGCCGGGGAGGAGGGGGTCCCTGTCACTGCCGCTGCTCTGCTCTACTGTGCTCCACCTGTGGGGGACAAAAAAGACCTGTTGTGAGTGTCAGGGGGTAGGGGGTGCGCAGAAGCCAGTAGTGAGGGCCGGCTTGTGCCCTCCCCCACCCGGAAGTAGCCAGGATTAAAAAGTCTAGTGGCCAGCAACTCCCACTGCAGGCTGCAAACCACAGGCTGTGAGCTAAAGTCTGCGAGCCGAAGGGCCACGGCAAAAGGGCACGGCATTTTGGGGCACTTCAGGGCGGCAGGGGATGTTTTGGTGGGGTTCTTTTTGTTCAGGACTAGGGAGGAAGGGTGGGGGTGTAGGAGGGGTGGTTAGAGGGAGGGGGTGGGGAGTATCCCAGTGACTGACCGTGGTGGCAGCAGCGGGAGTATTGGGATGGTTATTGGTGGGGACCGAACCCGGTGAGAGAGGGAAGTCGGGCGGGGGAGGGGGGAATGGTCCATACCAGCCCCTGGTGGCAGCAGGATGGCCATGAGGACAGGAGGAAGGTTTTAGGCGTGGGGGTGGGGTGGGGGAAGGCCACAGGGCAATCAGCCAGGTTGGGGGGGCAGGATCTGGTGGACAGGGGGAGGGTGCAGCTATTGGGGTGGTTCTTGGGCGAGAACGGTATGGTCCATGGGGTCAGATGGTTTGCACCCCTAGGGGACCAAGGTGCCTGAGGGAGGTGCAGGTTGCCATCCCCCCACTGGAGGTGAGAGAGGAGCCAGTTCCAAGGTCCACATGTGGGGAGCTGTTGTTGCTAAATGCGAGGTCCATTGTTAACAAGGCCCCAATTGTCTGGGATATAATCTCAGATGGGGCCATGGAGCTCACATGTATTACAGAGACCTGGCTGGACGAGCTGGACGATCTCGTTCCGATTGGGTATGTCATGCAGCATCAGCCCCACACGGATGGCCGGGGAGGTGGTGTAGCAATTATTTTTAGAGAGGACTGGCCTGTTAGGAGGTATCCAGTCCAGGAAATTGTGGGTATTGAGGCCCTTCACATGGTGTTCGATTTGGCTGGGGGCAAGCTAGGGGTGCTGCTGGTATACCGGGCCCCTTCCTGTCCGGCGGCATCCCTTACTACTCTAGCAGAGCTGGCCTCGGAGGCGGTGCTGGGCTCCTCTAGGACCTTGGTTCTGGGGGACTTCAACATTCACGCCGATGCCGGTCTTGTCGGGGTGGAGCGAGAATTCATGGCCGCCATGACCCAAGTGGCCAGTGTCTTAGCCAACGCCAGGGCATTGAGGGACCTCCAGCAGCATCCCACCTGCCCAGCTTCATAAGGGGGTGGGGAAAGACCATCTGATCTGCCCTCCGTGCTGGCCCCAAAGTGTATCAACAGTGAATGTGTGTCATGGGCTGCACGGGTAGTGTGCCCGCCCCAGTTTATGTGGCTTCACCCAGAGAGAGGCTACAGGATATACTTCCCATTTCACACACATCCATCTGATCCCACAATCACTCCCAAAACATCCATCAGCATTAATTCATTCAACTCTCTTTTTCTTCAAAATATCATGTGATCTACCTCACCCCACCCCCCAAAAAAATATTTCTGTGCCCAGGGACCCTTCCTTCCTAAACACCCACATACCCCCTAATACATTCCTTCTAGCACAACTCATGCACCCCCCGACACACTCTCCAAAATATGCATCCATTCTCCTCAGGTTCTTCCTAAACATACATCTACCAAATCATGTCCACTTTTTCTCCCCAAGCCCCCAAATACTCCCCCCAAAGCTATCTTCTCCCAAACCACCATAACTATCATAAAAATGCATTTACATTTACATTGAATGTGACCAGACCATTTTCAAATTGCTAATATGCACTCCCCCCGACCAAAGAAGGTTCCCCACCCCAATGTTCAAATTGCCTCTGATGCCTGAAAGGGGGCGTATGGCCCACTACTTAAATTCTCACGTGTCATCTTGGAGGAAATTTCTATTTATGTGTGCTCGCTTCAATGCCATTCCATCTCTGATTTTGGAGGGACACTTGCACGATATCCAATTCTCAGACAGGCTCTGTCCATTCGCCCATCTTGGGGCCGAAACTGTGATCCATAAGTTATTCACCTGCCATCTCTCTGATAGTTTACGAGATTAATTATTATCCCCCCTGTTGCTTTTATATCCTGGAAGGACTGACTGTAATTTAGTTGTTTTGGTCGTAGCTGATAGCGATCCTACGAACACATTGTTGGTATCAAAATTTCTAGCCCAAGCCTTGAACCATTGTCAGCTTTTTTTGCAGTTTAAATGTCAGCCTAGGGCACTGGGTGGGGAGCCTTGGCATGCAGTTTGATTTCTTTTTTATTTTATTTAGTCTGGGTGATGTTTTGTTGTAAAATTTTAGTGTATTTCTATGAATTGCATTTATGTTATAGAGTTAATTTTTTGAGCTGCTTGATTATGATACTCCTTAAGTATAAGGATATAGGGGACTTTTTGTACTATCCCTTGTGCAGACCACAAGTATATTTCATTCCATTATTTTATATTTTTTGTATATTTCCTGTATATATTACCATTGCAAATGGCCTTTGGCCGTATAAATAAAGATTTGAAATTCATTATATTGCACTGCCATAATAATGATGTTTTTTTCAAAGCTATTTAAATGTCTGAAAGGATATTCAAGCTTTGTGTGCAATAGTATCTGTGTTTTACACTGATAATATCAAAAATATCATGCTATGAAATAATCCAAGTCTCTCCAAATTGCATGGTTGCTTGAGCTATATTTCACCCTTTACTTGAATATTTTCCAACAGTCTAATGAGATGGTTGGAAAGGCTGCCCAGATAATGTTTAGTCTATTTGGAACAATTTTCAAACCATATGTTTTTTCTAGTGGTCCAATATTTTCCACTAGATCTTTGTTGTACGCCAAACATGATTTCCACAGAGAAAATTATTGGCGAGCTGAAGCGTATCAATTTCATTGCGTACACCCAACTACTTTTTGGAGCCATCTGCACTGTATCCTACGGCATGATTCATGTCTCATTTAGTTCAAGGACTAGAGTCAGGTAGCAATGCAGTTTGTTGCCTAATGCGTCTACACTGAACTGTGCTCTTGTTTGAGCTTATTTCAGTGAACCTGTCAAATACAACATCAGTTCTTGTCATTGTCTCATGAGCAATGAGGTATAGCTTTGATTGATCTGCATAGTTACCAACTGCTTGACACTACTCAGCTTTTCTCTGTGTTTGAATGAGTTCATAGCTATCAATCAATGCATACATGGCAAACGTTTCATCTGGAAAGCCTGGTGGTATAAATATTGCTGAAACTGCTGTGGACTGAGCCAACTATGATGTGTTTGGTACCAATTTGTTTCTCATTCTATACAAGGAAAACATATATATACTGAAAATTTGCATTGTAAAGTTAGTATCAACCAGAAAATGTATTTGTTTGCTTGTTTGTTTTCATCTTTTATACCCTGCCTTTCCTGCCTAGGCAGCTCGAGGTGGGGTACAAAAGTTTAAAACATCATTTTAAAATATACATAAAATACACATAAAAGGGAAACATAAGAATAAGAAAATAAAAACACCATCCTCCTCACCCACCCTTCACCCATCTCCCTCACCAAAGGCTTGGTGGAACAGACAGGTCTTGTACTGTCGTCAAAATGAGGCAAGGTCCAGGGCCACCTGGGTCTCCACTGTAAGAGAGTTCCACAGCCTTGATACCACCACCGAGAACGCCCTCTCCATTGTAGCCCCCCGCACCACAATGGGACATCAAGAAGGAAGCTCCTAGCAGACAGCAGGGGTCGATCCAGGGCATGGAGAGTGAGGTAATCTCACAGATGGGGGGCATACTGTATAAGAATTTATAGGTAAGCACCAACACTTTGAATTGGGCTTAGAAGACTATCGGCAGCCAGTGCAGAGCTTGGAGCACTGGTGTAATGTGCTCATGACGACCCGTTCTGGTAAGGAGATGGGCCGCCACATTCTGCACCAGCTGCAGTCCCCAGACCATCACCAAAGGTAGCCCCACATAGAGCATGTTATAACAGTCAAGTCTTGAGGTGAAAAAGGCATGGATTACAGTGGTCAGGTCAGAGTCCGAGACATACGTCCGAATCCGTCACACCAGATGTAATTGTCAGAAAGCACGCCTTGCCATAGCTTCAACCTGGAAATCCAGGTGAAGCTGAGGATTGGGATGTACCCCCAGACTCCGAACCTGAGAGACCAGTGTGGGACAAACCCCATCAATAATGGGAGACGTCAAACCCACTGCCCTCCCAACCGTCTTGTCAGGATATTAGTTTCACATGGCCTGCTCTCATCCAATCCCCCACAGCCACCAGACATCAGGTAAGCACCAAGATTTCCAGGTCTGGATCAGATGAAAAAGAGAGATAGAGCTGTGTGTCATCAGCGTACTGATGGCACTGAACCCCATACCGTCTCACGACCTTGCCGAGCAGCTGCATGTACTCACTGAACAAGAGAGGGGACAGGTTAGATCCTTGCAGGACTCCACACATGAGGTCCTGGGGAAAAGATGAACAATCCCTGAACACCATGTGCTGAGTTCTCCCAGCCAGGAAGGAGCAGAACCATTCAAGAACAATTCTGCCCACCCTGGCATAGTCTCACAGGTGAGTCACCAGCATCTCATGATCAATGGTATCAAATACAGCTGACAGATCTAATAGGAATAGCAGGGTCAAACGATCCAGTTCCTGGTGAAGCTAGTTGGCCAAAGTCGCTAATACAGTCTCAGTGCCATAACCCGAATGAAAGCCAGACTGCGAGAGAGCAAGAAAACCAGTGCGGTCCAGATGCTCTCTCAGCTGCTGAGCTACCACCTGCTCAATAACCTTCCCTAAAAAGGGAAGTTTAGAGACTGACCAAATAACTTGTGGGGGAGTCAATGTCAAGCAATGTTTTTTTGAGCAGGGGCCGCACCACTGGCTCTTTGAGACAGTCTGGCACCCTGCCCTCCCACAGGGAGGCATTGGGTGTCTTCAGACGTTACGAGATCACGGTGAACCACGGTGAATACCCACCTGTGGTCACCGTGTCTCGAACGTCTGTTTGCGGCGCGCCAGATGTTGGCCACGGTGAATCCCCACATGGGGTCCGTTTGAACCACGCTTCCCGGGCTAGCCGGGGGAAGGTCCCGGGAAGCGTGGTCAAACGGACCCCGGGCCGTGACCAATGAAAAGTCACATCTGGCCGTGTGCCACAGCCCGGGATCCCCGGCGGGACCCTGGGCCGTGGCACATTCGGCCGGACGCGGCGGCTGCATTGGCCCCGCCGCCCGCCCGTCTCCTCGGAGGGTGGGCGGCGGGGTGCGTGGAGGGGGCGGGGCTGTGCGGCCGCACATTGCACCATGTGGCCCCGGCCCCTCCCACTTTCCCCACCGGGATCCCCCCGGCACGTCTGTTGTGCCGTTACGGGGTGACCCCGGCGGGGAACGAAGCCGGTGGTTCCGGTACGGGGCCAACGGGCCCCGTATCGTCTGAAATCACCCATTGACAACACCCGCCAGCAATGACCCCAGCGTCTCCAGGCTGGCCTTGACTAGCCAGGACGAGCATGGGTCTAGTGCACAAAATGTGGCTTTAAGAGCCCCAAGAACATCTGCCGCAGCGGCGGGCATCACCCACCGAAAAAGATCCCATAAAACCGGATAACACAGACTCCATAACCCCTTGGTTCTCCTCTTGTCATAAGCGTGGAGTCAAAGTCATGGTAAATCTGAGTGATTTTATTTGCGAAGTACTCAACAAACATGTTACAGCGGGCACCGGAAGACTCCAGTCCCAGGCAGAGGGAGGCTTGACTGACCAACCACCTCACCACCCAGAAAAGCTCTGCTGGATGAGACTTTACAGATGCTATCAGCGAAACTCCTTTTTCACTGCCATGACAGACATGGCATAGGCCTGTAAACTGGCTCCATGCTCAATCAATCAGCTTCAGCAGAAGATTGGCACCACCATCACTCCAACTGCAACCTTTCCTGATTCAACAGTCTCAGGGCCTCCACAAATGGTGGTCTGAAGTGCCAGTGCTGAGGGAGTGGATGCCTAGGAGCCATCTGGTTGATGGCCTCAGTCAACAGAGTGTTCCACAAAACCATGAGGTCATTGAGTGCACAGCCGTCAAGATCAGAGGGTAACTCCTCTAGAGGATTCTGGAATGTCTCAGGTTCCATCAGTCTCTGGGGGTGAAACAACTGAACCGGTTCCACACCCTTCCAGGGGCAGACGTGTGACAGGAGTCAGGGAAAACAGTTTGATGGCAAGTTGTTTCAGTGTAAGGTCCTTTGAAAACAGACACAGGAGTAAGGGGCTTTTATTTCCTTCTACAATCCAAAGTGGAATCAAGAGCATACACTTTCAAATCAATTTGTTATATCTACTGTCTTGGATACTTCATAATATAATTAACAAATAAAGGTCAGATCAAGACAATGGGAGTAGAACTGAAACAAATAGTGCATTTTGTATTTTTAGATATTATTCAGATATTCAGATATCTGAATAGCTCTGAATATCTGAATAACATCTACAACCAAAATGGATATTTGCATATTTGTTCATTTGGGTACTTCATTCAGACTCTGAGCATGTTGCAATAGTGCAAATAGTGCTGGAATAACCAAACAACTGAACAACCAATCTGAAACAGCCAAACTTTTTTTCTGAGGAAGTAGGAATCGAGTCACTGTTATTATCTGATCTGGTTCAAAGCAGGTGAATTCAGTGAATAAGTTCTTCACCAAAGATATTTGTTTCAGCTCTGAATGGGAGTCTCTCAGCAGCCCTCAACAGATTCTTGATTTTTGACCTAAGATATATTCTGAATTCACACTCTCTTAAGAGTTACTTGTCTCGAAAAAGACACCTCTGCCACCTGGGATACCACCCCTCATTCGTCTTCTATTGAATGCAGAAAAGATAAAACACAGAGACAGAAAATGTTGCTGCGCAAATGTTGTCTAGATATGAATGCCATACTTTGTGACCCATGGAGTAGAAGTGGAAACTAGGGTATATTAAAGTAACTTAAAATCACTATATAATGAGGGCAAAAAGGATGGAATGAATTTCAGGATTCTGGAAGTCATTTCAGGGTTCAAATGACACAAACTCACAATCTATATTTAAGGACAAAGGCAATTCTCCATTATAAAAAACTGCTTTAAAATAAGGTACTTCAAAACAGAAGTAGTGCTCTTTTATGGGACAATGATGAGTTAAAAACCGTCAAGCCCTGAGGCTATATCTAGTTTAAAGTGTGCTTATACTCTGAAGGCTGACATTATAGATGACATTGTAACTGTTTTGTTTTGTTTTTGTTTTTCTTTCTTAAGGTTTAATCCTGCAAAGTGGTGAGTTTATGGTACAGTCTAGCACAGAATTAAAACATGTATTTAACTTTAAGAACATGGATATTCCCACTGGAGTCGATAGTAAGTCACGCGTGTGCTTAGCGTGCACACTGTAGGCCCCGTGAATAGGCCCAGCATGAGTGTTTCATGCAGAATCCTTGCCACTTCCAGTTACATTTTTTTCTATTTCCTAGCAGAGAAAACATTGGGACTATCGCTTTAGAAGGACTTAGTATGAATTCTTTCATTTTCTTTTTCTTGGCACAGAATCGTTCTTAGGGATGAAACAAAATTCAAAATGATTCTTGCCAGAATTGAGAGCTGTTCTTGCTAATGGTTTGAGATCTTGTGAGATTCTCAAAGAAATTTAAAAATTCCCTGTGCATGCACAAAATGACTGCTGCAGCCATCTGCACATGCATGGCTCTTTTCCAAGATGGTGTGAGCCACATCAGTGCCATTTTGGAAAGGGCTTCTGGTTTGCACATGTGCAGAATTGACTGCCGTTTTCCAAAATGATGTCAATGTGTCTGCACCATTTTGGGGAAAGGCGGCACACATGCAGAATGACTGCAGTGACCATTTTGCACAAATATAGGACTTCTTTTTATTTTTTTCAAGAATCTTGTGAGAATGAATGGCCGATTAGCGGCTCTTTGTTGATCTCAAAAATTTCATCAAGAGCCTGGTTTTTGATGAGATTTTTGAGATATGCGAGATCTTGGTACACAGCTTTTTAAAGGTGTTGCTATGAACCAAAGGGGGGAAACCTGACTCCTTTGATGTCAATGGGAATTTTGATTTCCCTTACTCTGGTCAAACAGTTTAGAAGTAGGGTTGGTACCTTTCACAGTTTGACCCTGAGACTCCCATAGGCCAAAATGTCAGTCTTAGGGTCAAAATTCAAGACCTAACCCTTTTTAGAAGGCAAATCGCCCAAATGAAAGTAGGCCATTGTAAAAGAAATGCTACTCTGTCACTTGAATGTGAGGATTGCATGGATGTGCATGTACACACACACACACACACACACATTGGGGCATGTAAGAGAGGAATTCTAGAGATAGTTAATGGTGGCATCCCATCCCTGGGCTTTCCTGCTATTGCAAAACAAGTGTTCTCATGAGATGCAGGAGCATTCAGTGAAAATAAAAGGACTTACCAAGTTGACATGCAGCTGTTGACATCTGGGGGCCAGTGAATGCAGTGGAAACTGCGTATGCCCAACCCCCTTTGGTCTGGTCATTGCAAGTCTTTCAGACAAATTGTCTACCCGATCTGTGTCCAGCCCTGTCTGCATTCTGTCTCCACAAGTGGGTGGGTGGCTAATCTCTCTCTGCAGGGGACTTCCATTCCTAACAGGTCATAGGGCAATTAATTCCCTATTGTTCCAGCCCTCGTGCCTTACTGTGCAAACGGCAAATCCTTTCTCCTTCTCATACCACCACCAGACATCGGACCTTGTCTGCCCGCTGTATGGGGGTGGCACTGGCGAACTCCGCCTCGGTGTCCTGCGTGCACTGGCACCAGCGCCGGCATCTGATTCCTCCTCACCCTTTCTGAAACAGGAACGCATAAACAACACCTAAGTAATATCATGCATTTACGATGATGCCTCTAGTCCTCTTTGGGGTGTTAGGGATGGCAACAGGAAATGGTGATCCTGACTGGCATGTGAAAATTCAAAAGACCCTGGCTGGCATGTGCAAATTCTGCCCTTCTTTGGGTGCTAGGGGATGCTAGGGATGGCAAATGGAGAGACCCTGGCTGGCACGTGCAAATCCTGCCCTTCTTTGGGTGCTAGGGAGGGATGGCAATGGAGAGACACTGACTGGCATGTGCAAATCCTGCCCTCCTTGGGGTGCTAGGGATGGCAACTAGAAAGACCCTGACTGGCACGTGCAAATCCTGCCCTTCTTGGGGTACTAGGGATGGGAACGGGAGACCCTTAATGAATGGATGGCACATATTGGGTGGGTGCTTCCTTCAGCTCATGCCTGACTGCTGGAAGAGCCCCCAACAGTACCCTCTCTCTCTGTGGCAGACATCCTCTGCCACCCGCCTATGCCCACTGTTTGTGCCTGACTGCCCACCACCAACACACCTGCATGCCAGTGAGCTCGCTCTAAAGGATAGTGTTCTATTCTTCTTGCCCTCAAAATAAAAATAAAGTTTACAAACCTGGCAGCACCTCCTGTGCCCGGCTCTTGCTCCTCTAAGGGCGTTTTTAGACGAGACGCAAATGGCGGCTGAGTCCATTATCAGCCGCCATTGTTGCCGCTCGTCTAAATCCCCGGCGCGCTCGAACGCCGGATCTCTGCCCCATGAAGCCAGCCTGGCGATCCTGCCCCCTTCAAGGCGGATCACCACTGTGTCGTCTTTATGCCTCACTTCCGGGTTCTTTGCCTGAATGCGCACGTGCAGAAGGGCGCACATGCGCACAAACACTCCACGCCATGTCTGATGCTCTTCTGAACATCAGATATGGCGTAGAGAGGAAGGCAGGTGCCCGATGCCGGCACTGAATGATCCCGCTTGTGAGCAGAATTGTCTAAAAGCACCCTAAGGAGCTGGCCTCCACCACCGAAGGTCCAGTGGCAACCTCTTCCTCCACCACCAGCTCTGCCACCTTGGCCCAGGTCCCTCTATTAAGCCTGACCCTCTTCATTTTTTTTTCAAAGTCCCACACAAAAAAACAACCCACACAAACAACCAAACAAAACACACCCACCAACACTCCCCAACCAACCAAACCAACACAGCCAAACCAACACACAGTACAACACAGCCAAAATAGACCAAACGAAACCAAACAGTCAGCCAACCACAACACACATGCTCTCTCTCCACACAAGCTCTGCACACACTCAAATTTCCGGTTTCCAGTTTCTGATGCGATCACAGGATCACGCGATACCTAGACAGATTTCCGAACGACCGAACTGAACTGAACTCTACCGAACCTGAACTCGGTTCCTGGACCAAACGACCGAACCCAAACTTGGCTCCTGAACCAAACGACGGAACCGCGATCTGTTCACACATCCCTATAGTTTAATAAAGGGTTTCTGTTCTGTTTCCAACATTTCTGTAGCTTGCATCCTTTGTCTTATCAGTGAGGGTGCAAACTGTTAGTTGGTCATGAAGTCTGAGGTTAGGCACACATGTTTCTCTGTCATCAGATGACACCCATGGAAAAAAATTAATCTCATTTAGAGAGGAAAAAAAGTTAGCAGTATGATTTTGAATGTGACTGCCCAACTGTTGACAGTAAATTTAAGTCTGGTATGACTAGTGTTTGCGTCGGTGGGATAAGAGCAGTTAGTAAAGTGGTTGCTACATTTTTGTGGAAGTTCTTCATGCTGCCATCAATGCCTGGGGGCCAGGGGGAGGGTTGGTGTGATTTTTTTGTAGTTCTTCCTGCTATATTTTTCCTGCCACACAGAAGGCAATGTTGGAAGGTCAAGTGTGGTGGGAAAATGTTCATTAATTATTTTCTATCTAAATTCCATGAAAATTAAAGAAAGAAAAAGTGCAGAAGGCAATTTAAATAATTAAAACATGATCATTTGCCTTCCCTGTGCCTTTCACTCCATTACTTTATTTCAAGAGATGTGAGAGAAAACTCCCTATCTTTTTAATTTACTCAAGCTATTTTACAACTTCTCTACTGCAAAGAATGCTAAGGTTACTTTGGCCTTTGGAGAAAGGATCATTTTGAAGATCAGTGTGGCAAGTATAAGTCATGGCCAGATTAGCTCCTGGCCTAAGCAGCACACAATAGACTTACACTGTGGCTAATTACACTACCCAATTAAATGGGAAGAACTCCCAGAAGGACAACGACTGGTGAGTGCCAGAGGCAGCTCTGAGGGGAGAGGAGTATATAGGGAGATAGGGTCTGCAGCTCAGGAATTTCATGGATACTTGTACGTGTAACATAGAAGAACTGTAGACAAAGAGCAGTTCAAGACTAGTCATTTGGGCAAAATAATGAGACTGATCCTGAGGGGACTTATTTTCTGATGGGCCAAACCATTACAATAAAGGATTGGTGTATGTGTGTGTGTGTGTAAGTTTGGGTTTTGTTCTTAACACTATCAATTACCTGTTTGGGATACAAACTGTTTGTCCAGAAGAAGACGCTCCCCATTTGTAACATACTGTAAGCCAGGGATCTCTGTCTTTAACATATAGTCCATAACTAAGAGAAAGTGACTTGATATTTCCGTATATCTGCACTTCATCTGCACTATAAGTTACCATTTCTCTACATTATAAGGGTGTTTTGAAGATAAATCCATTTAGGATGGAGGCACTCAGGAAACAGAATGATGGGACCTGTATAAAAAGATATCCATGTGAGGAAAGAGACATGGGAGAACAGTAAGAGGATGTTGTTGATCATATTCTTCCTCAAAACACAAAGGCCTGGCTTGAAGATGAAGACTTTGGGGCAAAGGCATAACTATAATAGGAACAGGTGGTGCGGCTGCACGAGAGCCTGAAGGGCCCACGCTCCCTGATCTAGGTGTGTCCCATGTTGCTAGGAGGTTGGGGGAGGAAGGCCCCATTCCATCTTTTGTAATAGGACTAGGGCTGAAATTCACTATCAATATTCTTGCAAATCTTGTCAAGAACCAGGTTCCTTCTCAACAAGATTTACGAAAACAAGAATGAGCTGAGAATCGGCCAGTTCTCAACCCATTCTCGTGAGATTCTCGAGAAACTAAAAAAAAAAATGCTCTGCACATGTGTAAAATGACAGCTGTGGCTGTTCTGCACATGCATGGGCTTTTTCCAAGATGATGTGCATCGTGTCAGCACCATTTTGGAAAAGGACAGCTGGTTTTAAGCATGTGCAGACCAGCTGCCCTTTTCTAAAATGTCACTGAAGCAGCCTGCGTCATATTGGAAATGAGAAGCATATGCACAGAATGGCCATGTTGGCCATTTTCCACACGCACAGAGAATCATTTTCTTGAGATTCTCATGAGATCATGAAATGTTACTAAGATCTTGTTAAGACCTTGCTAATATTTTTCAATTCTTGAGAGAATTTCATGAGAATCAGAATAATTATCTTCAGCCCTAACCAGGACCCATTCCAACCTAGCTATGCCTGTATTTTGGGGGCAGAGGGAAGGGGTATGTGAGAGCGGAATTTTACAATCTTGTACAACACTACAACTTGTCCCAGGTTCCTGATCATTTAAAAAGAATCAGCTGTTGTACATGTTGTTGTTTTTACAAATATCATGGGAAGCTTTTCTTCTTTTTGCTAAGGAAGATCATTGTTACCAATAAATATGACATGATGGAATGCCAAAGGAAATAATGCCAGTGCAAAGAAGATCAGTCCATCCTAGACGCCAACCACTGACTTGGTGGGGACACATCATACCTGAGGAAATGCCAAAACTCAACAGTTGGAGGAACAGGAAATACACAGAAATGTACGGTGATGGTACACTGCTCCCTTTCTCTGCAAAGAGCTTTTGGGATGAAAAGACGCTAAAAAAAGATGGTTCTTCAATAATTTTGCAATGTACAGTATTTGTGATGAGATGTTCTAGGATGAATTGCTTTGTCAAACTCAAACAGCCATTTTAAATCTTGGCAACTACTGCAGGGGAGGCAGTACGTGTTAAATGCTAGGTGAAATGCTAAGCGCAATGGCAAACGCTACTGTAACGTTTTTTTAAAAGGCCTTCATTTTAGTTTACTAAACTATTTAGAGGTTTAATATCATGGCAGTGCCACTTAGGGATATTTTGACTAATAGAGCATCACAGACTGAATAGTGTGCAGTCTTCTGGATAGTAAGGCAATAGAGTCAGCAGAGAAAATATTCTGCATTAAAAATTAATCTGGATATTGTCTCCTTAAGTCTCTGAAAGGAGCAGCAGGGAAAAAAAAATAAGGGACTGAATTACTAAATATCACCATCGAGATGTACATCAGTATATTTGAAATGAATATTTAATATTAACTTTAATCTAGTAGATTAGATTAGCAAGAAAGGAATCAAAGAATTCATAAACCACTGATTAAAGTGATTAAATGATTAAATTAAGTGATTAAATGCAAGTTGTAATGCTGAAAGAACCACTTTCTGCAGCTTTGGAGTAAAAACAGGCATTATGTGGGCCCACTATGGTCCTCCTGGGCTGGGGACTCAGCCATATGTCTGTTCCCTGGCCTCCAGATGTTGGCCCACTAATGCCCCAAGGTGGTTTTTCCAGAATGTAGGGATGGGCAAACCGATCGGGGTTCGGGTTTGGAAGTTTGGATCGGTCCCATTCGGTTCAGGCTTTTGGTTTGGTCGTTCGGGCCGGTCACTGAGTTCGGGTTCGGATGTTCAGTTGGGTCAAGTTAGGTTCAGCCGTTCGGAAAAAGTATCGCGAGAACTCGTGATCATGCCAGAAACATGAAATTTGAGTTTGTGTGGAGCTTGTGTGGGTGAGAGCATGTGTGTGTGTGGCTGTTTGGTTCGTGTGTTCTGTGTTTGGTTTGGCTGGCTGTGTTTGTTTTGACGTGTTGTTGGTGCATGTTTGTGGTGGGTGATTGACTTGACTGTGTGGCTGGTGTTGGCTTGGTTAAAATAATTAAATAATAATAATGCAGAAAATGCCGGTCATTCTGATTAAATGCCGGGGGGCCAAGTTGGTGGTCCCGGAGCTGGTGGTGGAGGAGGAATAGGTCACTGCCCCAGCCCCTGGACCTTCAGTGGCGGAGGTCCCAGAGCCGGTGGTGGAAGAGCAAGTGGCGGGCACAGGAGGTGCTGCCAGGTTTGTAAACTTTTTTTTTACTTTGAGGGCAAGAAAGGCTCTATCCATTAGAGCAAGCCCACTGGCATGCAGATGAGTGCGTGGGTGGTGTGGGCATCAGTCGGGCACAAACAGTGGGCATCAGTGGGTGGCAGCAGATGTCTGCCACAGAGAGGGTACTGTAGTGTGGGGGACTCTTCCAGCAGTCAGGCACGAGCACGAGCAGCACCCCCCACCCAAACATGTGCCAGGCTAGCAAGGGTCTCCACTTTCAGTTCCCATCCCATTCCCTATGCACCCCCAAATAAGGGCAAGATTTGCATGTGCCAACCACCAGGGTCTTTCCAGTTGCCATCCATAGCGCCCCAAGGAGGGCAGGATTTTCACGTGCCAACCAGACAGGGTCTCTTCATTGCCATCCCAAGCACCCAAAGAAGGGCAGGATTTGCATGTTCCAGCCAGGGCCTTTCTAGTTGCAATTAGGCATGGGCGAACAGATCGCGGTTCGTGTTCGGCCGTTCGGTTTGGGCGCGTTCGGTTCTTGTGTTCATGTTCGGCTGTTCAGTTTGGCCGCGTTCATGTCACGTGTTTGTGTTTGGCCATTCGGGTGGATCATGCGTTCGTTTTTGGCCGTTCGGTTCGGTCGCGGTCGGGTCGTGTGTTCGTGTTCGGTCGTTTGGTGTTCGGGTGGTTCACGCGTTCGCATTCAGCCATTCGGCATTCGGCCAGAAATATCGCGAGAGGAGGAATCGGTGGCGGCCGCTGCCCCTCCCGTGGCAACGGTGGTGTCTTCCTCCTCAGACGATTCTACTGCGATTCCTGCCAGGTTTGTAAACCATTTTTTAAAATTGTAAGACAAGAAAGGCTGTATTAGTTTTTTAGTTAGACTGTGACAGCCGGGGAGGATTTCTAGTTGCACTATCTAGCATCCCCTAGCACCCCTGGGATGGGAGTATTTGCACGTGACAGCAAGGGGCGACTTTCTAGTTGCACTATCTAGCATCCCCTAGCACCCCTGGGATGGCAG
>QEPC01011857.1:448700-563447 GCA_003113815.1 Sphenodon punctatus
AAAAAAACTTTTTTGCTGGGGCAGTTTTTTTACATTGCAGCCATTTTTAAATGGCTGCAATGCAAAAAAAATCCGGTACCCCGGAATCCGGTACCCGGTCCGGATTATCGGATACCGGATTCTACCGGTTTCCCACCCCTACTTAGCACTTGGTAGGTACTACTATAATACAGAAATATACAGTGCTAGCTCTCAGGGCTGGTGCACATCACATTCTTTTCAATGGCAATAAGAGATAGTGCTTGCACTAAACAATGCGATGATTGCTTCCATAAGGTTAAGTGTATTTGCCTAAGTGTAGAAGCTAAACTTATAATACACTGTGTTCTAGTGCTTCCCAAAAGTTTTGTCTGCATGGCCCATCCTGAAACTATATCCCTGTATCCTCAGATAGAAAGAACAACATGCAATTGCAATGATCAGTCATAATTGTGAATTGCGACCCCATCTACAGATGTAAGGAGCTGCCTAACTGAGCCAATGATTCATCTTAGCCTAGTATTTTCACAACCTGACACAGCAGCTGGGTTTCAAATCTGGCTCTCCAGGGTCTCTGGCAGACGCCTCACCCAGGCATGATACCTGAGACCCTCCAGGATCCCTGGAAGATGCCTCACCTCACTCAGGCATGCTACCAGAGAGCTTGAATTGGAGCTGCCAGGGATTGAACTTGGCACCTTATACATGCAGAGCAGGTACTTTACATTGTAAATTCCTAGAAAGTGAAGAAAAAATGTTGGAAACGTGAAATCACTGGAAACTGTTGAAATATCAATGGACACTCACAAGCACTCCCAAAAGATTGGTATTTTCCTTCAGAATGGGAACACTTGCTCTTATCTCAGCTCTAGTCACAAAGCACAAGTGCAGTCTTAGTGCCATGCTTAGGATGAAATCCTGAATGACATGGGTCCAGGAATCAAATAGCATGAAAATGTGCCTGAAGCTGTGCAGCAACCACCCATTCAATAACCTTCCCTAAAAGGGGAAAATCGAAATTAAAGATGGAGTGATAGCTGGGAGGGAAGTCAACATCAAGAGATTTTGTTTCAACAGAGGTCAGACAACCACAGTTTTAAGACTATCAGGCACCCTCCTCTCCCTAAGAGATTGATAACCCCAGTCAGCAATAGCTACAAAGTCTCCTGGCTAGCTTTCACCAACCAGGATGTGCATGGATCTAATTCACAACTGGTCACCTGCACCAATTCAAGGCCAGCACATCCTCTGCCTCGGTGGGCAAGATTGATTGACATTGATTTAAGCAAAATGGACAAGACCAAGCCTCCCCGACCCCAAACTCTGACTCTGCACCCAAACAAGAAGTTCTCAAGTTAAGACAAACATGAGCAACTTTATCTGCATAGTAATCACAATGACTAACTGTGACCGGGGTGGGTGCAGAGGGGGTCCACACGCACAAGTTCACTCGCGACCACGGGTTCAAGTTCGGAGCTAGGGGCACGCGCCCAGCGGAGAGGAAGCCCATCAGGATAGTGAGTGGACCACTGGGATCTAGTGCAAACAGCGCACTGCCCGGGTCCCTATCATCATAGGGCGAGTGACGACCAGAAGCCCGTGGTACACCCTGCCACTCAGACCGCACGTGCACCTGGGGGTCCTGGGGGGGGAACAGGAAGACACGTGAGGGCGGTGTGGGGGCCAGGGAAAGGGAACCCCGAGGGGTAAGGGGAACAGGGGGCACTCACGCCAGGGGGAAGACGGCCCAGGAAAGGAAGGGGGGAACACACTCACAGGATGCACGCTCACTTACTGCCAAACTCACACTCTTCAAGGGATATGTCTCAGGAAGGAAGGTCCACACGTTCCACAGCCACACTCTGTCACCACTCATCAAAAAGGCACTCAAAGGCAATCTCTAGGGGGGCCGGTCTCTTGGAAATCACCAGCGCCGCTGCCTCTGCGGCGCTGGTTTATCTACTGTGAGCCCCACCCCTGTGCGTGCCTGAAGGCGTTCTGAATGCCGTGGCAGGGGCGGGGGCATCCCCACAATGCACGCCGGCCTTTGAGGTGTGGCCAGCGTGCATATCTCTGCTGCTGTGGGGCTGTCTATGGCCTGAGGGGCTTCCCCGACATCAGCCAGCATCGGGGGCGTGGCTGACGAGTCTGCCTCCACCTGCGGCGCTGATGGGGTTTCCCCAAGTCGGGGTTCTACGGGGGGCAAAGCCGAGTCTCCCCGTGGTGCCGTGCTGCTTCACCGGGTGGGTCTTCCCTGTAACTGACCCCTCCGGCGGGCCCTGTGCCTCACAATACCCCCCCCCCAAGGCTGCCGAAAGGAGGCCGCAAATGGTCCTGGGCTGCGTGGGTGGCACAGATGGAAGGTGCGCAAAAGACGAGGCGTGGAAACCTGTGCAGCGGGTTCCCAAGAGCGCTCGTCCGGGCCATAGCCTGCCCAATCAACGAGGTAATAGAGCCTACCGCAGAGTACCCGGGAATCTAAAATAGCCCATACTTCGTATTCAGGTCCCAAGGGGGTTTGGGAAACAGGTCCCGGGGCAGGGGCCAATTATGCAGGACGGCAGCCGGTGGCCTTTTTTAAAAGGGAAATGTGAAAGGTGGGGTGGATACGCACATGTGGAGGGAGCTGCACCATGTAAGTAATGTCATTAACGCGTCGCAGTACCGGATAGGGACCAATGAACTTGCCCGCTAGTTTGGCCGAGGACGCGAGGAGGGATAGTGGCGTTGATCGACCCAGACTAAATCTCCTGGGTGAAGGGGAGGTGTGTCTTGCCGGTGTTTGTCGGCCTGGGTCTTATATTTGTGTCGGGCCTCTTGGAGGATACATTTAGTTAGGGTCTGAACCTCCTGAATCTGTTGCACAAGGGCTCCTGTGGCCGGCACCAAAGGCGAAGGAGTTTCTATTGTCCCGAGCTGCGGATGATAGCCGTACGTTACATAAAAAGGTGAGTTCCCAATGGACGCATTGGGGGCATTATTGTACATAAACTCTGCCAAGGGAAGCCATCGATACCAGTCGTCTTGTAGGTAAATCACATAGCAATGCAGATATTGCTCTAAATTTTGGTTAACTCTTTCTACTTTACCGTTGGCCTGTGGGTGGTAGGCCATCGTAGGGCTTAGTGCTACTTGAAGGGCTTGAAACAGGGCTCTCCAAAATCGGGAGGTAAATTGCGTTCCCTGGTCGCTTACTAGTGGGGCTCCGTGAAGTTTGAGAACATGTCGTATAAACAGCAAGGCCGTTTTCCTAGCGGTGGGCAGGCCTTTGCAGGCAATAAAATTGCCCATCTTGGAGAAATGGTCAACCACCACTAATATGGAGGTGTATTGACGGGAGGGTGGGAGCTCCACAATGAAATCCAAGCCTACCCGCTGCCACGGTCCCATAGGTACGGGACGTAATTGAAGTAGGCCTTGCAGCCTTTGGCGAGAAACTTTGGTTTGGGCACACATGGTGCAGCTAGTTACATGATTCTTGGTGTTGTGTGCCCACGATGGCCACCAAAAGGTCCTCTGAATCATCTGCTGGGTTCACTCAATTCCTGGGTGGCCTGCCGTTGGTGCATCATGGTGCGCCCAGAGGACCTGGGCTAGACACGAAGGGGGCACAACAATGAGTCCCGACGGTGGACCCCATCTTGGATGGTTACTTCGGGGTCCTCCCCCACGGGGAGTTCTTGGATCGATGCTTCACGGAGGGCTGCAAGAGAGAGAAAGGTGGCCGCAAAAGTCTTGTCAAGGAGAATATGACCTTGAGTCAGGCGCTGGCCTGGACGTTCCTCATAGTAGCGAGACAAAGCGTTGGCTAATACTTGCAGGTGTCCGGGTTGGTATTTAATTTTGAAGTCAAAACGGAAGAAGAACAAAGCCCACTGTGCATGGCGGGCATTCGCAATGTGAGCCGTTTGCAAGAAGGTGAGGTTCTTATGATCGGTGATTACCGTGACATGGTGGTTTGCCCCTTCAAGGTAGTGGCGCCATACTTCAAATGCCATCTTGATCGCGAGAAGCTCGCGATCCAGGATGTTATAATTTCTCTCGGTGGGCGTCAATTGCCTTGAAGAGTACGCACAGGGCAGTAACTTCTCGGTGGCCGGGGTGACTTGGAGTAAGACGGCTCCAATAGCTTGTCCGGATGCATCTGCCTCTACATGAAATGGTCGAGTAAAGTTCGGATGCTGGACATGAAAGCCTTCTTCAAAAATTCGAAGCTGCCTTGCTGGGCTGTTCCCCATTGGTATATGGCATTTTTCTTCAGGAGTTGGGTGAGGGGGGTGGTAATTTCGGCGTAGTGGGGGATATATTGGCGGTAATAGTTTGTACTCCCCAAAAATCATTGCAAGGCCTTTACCGTTTTCGGGGGTGGCCACTTTCGTAATGCCTCAACCTTCTGTGGATTCATCATAACCCCTGCGGGGCTAATGATGAATCCTAAGAAGCCCACCGACGTGATGTGAAACAAACACTTCTCCTGTTTACAGTAGAGCCGGTTGACTCACAGACGTCGCAGGACCTCCCGAACGTGTTGCACATGTTGTTCCTTCGTAGAGGAATAGATAAGGATATCGTCTAGATAGGCGATGATGTACACATCTAGAATGTCGTGAAAGATGTCATTGATAAAATGCTGAAAGGTCGCCGGTGCATTTGCAAGACCGAAGGGCATCACTCAATATTCAAACAGTCCATAACGCGTACGGAAGGCGGTCTTCCACTCGTCTCCGGCTCGGACTCAGAGCAGGTTATAAGCCCCTCGTAGATCGAGCTTCGTAAACAGCTGAGCTCCTTGAAGACGGTCCAAGAGTTCAGGGATGAGGGGTAGTGGGTAGCGGTTCTTAATGGTGATGCTCTTGAGGCCCCGGAAGTCGACGCAGGGCTGGAGCCCCCAATACTTCTTAGCAACAAAAAAGATTGGAGCCCCGGCGGGGGAATTCGAGTGACAAATAAATCCTTGATGAAGACTGTCGTCCAAGTGTTGTCGCAAGGCACGCAGCTCCGGTTCCGCCAGGGCGTAGATTCGTCCAAATGGAGGCTCGGTTCCTGGACGGAGTTCAATGGGACAGTCGTACGGCCGGTGCGGGGGAAGTTCTAGGGCCTGGACCTTGCTAAAAACATCCTGGAAGTCCCGGTATTCCTCCGGGATCGGTTCCGGGTTCTCGGTCCCTGTTGATAGAGGAGTACTTAGGGTGGCACAGCCTTGCGCCTGGGGATTCGACCACAGGCAGCCCTTGGCACACTGGGGGGCCAAAAACTGGATTGTTTTCGTGGACAAAACAATGTGGGGATCATGGGCACGGAGCCACGAGGCTCCTAAGAGCACATGGAAGAGGGGGGTACATACGAGGTCGAAGGAAATGAATTCAGTGTGCCGTCCGATGTCATAGTGAACCAGGGAAGTGGCGGTCATTATAGGCCCTGAAACTAAAGGGGACCCATCAATGGAATGAACGGACTCCAGGAGGTTCTTGGCCCGGGTAGGGAATCCCCGGGCATGGGCGAAATCCCTATCCATAAAGTTTTCAGATGCTCCAGAGTCTATAAGTGCCCAAGTTACCAGGGAACTATGGGGAGACATGGAGAGGGTAACAGGTACTTGAAAATGGGAATTGCCTTTTGGGGTTCGCGCGAGGTTTGTAAACAGGCTCAGAACCGAAACGGCCCTGGTCCGTCTCGGTTCCTGGCATTTCCTGGGTCCCGTCGGTGTGGCGGCAAGGTGGGGCATTCGCCTATGAAGTGTGAGGGTTCCCCGCAATAGCAGCATGAGCGCGAGGCACGACGGCGTTCGCGCTCCTCCTTCGTTAACGGGCCTTGGGACACCCCTAATCACATGGGCTAAGCCTCAGGGGATTTGGGAGTTCCTGGGAGAGGAAAGGGCTTACTAGGGAAGGTTCTCGTGTCTTGGCATCGTTCCCTTCTACGTTCGGTTAACCGTTCCTCAAACTGTAACGCTAAATGCGCAATAGCCTCCCAAGTCTCGGGGAGGGCTACAAGAGTAAGCTGGTCCTTAATCTCATCACACAGGCCTTTACGGAACATTACCCGTAACATGTTATTGGGCCAGTGTAATTCTAGTGCCAGCTGTTGGAATCGCGTGACATAGTCCAACATATTCCCCTTACTTTGGCGGAGGGACATAATTAGGCTCTCCGCATCTTGGGTGCGGTGAGGGTGATCAAAGAGGAAGGTGAATTATTTCACAAAGTCCTCATAGACCTCCAATAGAGGGCTATTTCCCTTTAATAATGTCATAGCCCATTCCAGGGCAGTACCCCCCAAATTCCCAATAATAAAGGCTACCTTAATTTTATCAGAATTATAGGTGTTAGGCTGCAGAGTGAACGTAAGACGGCATAGGGCCATGAATCCCTGGAACAGCCGCCTATCCCCCAGGAACTTGTCCATTTGGGGGGCTCTAGGCTCCCGGGGGGCCGCCAGAATGGGAGCCGGGGGTGCTACTACTACTGGAGGAGGTGGGACAGGGGCCGCGGCACCTTGGATCTGATTAACTACCGTAGCAATCTCTCCCTGCTTGGTCTTAAGGTCCTTGACCTCCATCGCCAGGGACTGCACGGAGTGGATTAGCTGCTTAATCTTGCTGGCGATGTCCATTTTACTCAAGCCCGGGGTAGGGCCAATTACGGGCTGGTGATTTGTGACCGGGGTGGGGGCAGAGGGGGTCCACATGCACAAGTTCACTCGCGACCACGGTTCAAGTTCGGAGCTAGGGGCACGCGCCCAGCGGAGAGGAAGTCCGTCAGGATAGTGAGTGGACCAATGGGATCTAGTGCAAACAGCTCACTGCCCAGGTCCCTATCATCATAGGGCGAGTGACAACCAGAAGCCCGTGGTACACCCTGCCACTCAGACCGCACGTGCACCTGGGGGTCCTGGGGGGGAACAGGAAGACACGTGAGGGCAGTGCGGGGGCCAGGGAAAGGGAACCCCAAGGGGTAAGGGGAACAGGGGGCACTCACGCCAGGGGGAGGACGGCCCAGGAAAGGAAGGGGGGAACACACTCACAGGATGCACGTTCACTTACTGCCAAACTCACACTCTTCAGGGGCTTCCCCGATGTCAGCCAGCATCGGGGGCATGGCTGACGAGTGTGCCTCCACCTGCGGCGCTGACGGGGTTTCCCCGAGTCGGGGTTCTACGGGGGGCGAAGCCAAGTCTCCCCGTGGTGCCGTGCTGCTTCACCAGGCGGGTCTTCCCTGTAACTGACCCCTCCAGCGGGCCCTGTGCCTCACACTCACTCAAGGTGGGTACAGCCTGGATTTAACAGGCTATTCACCACCTGTAAGAGCTCCACTGGACAGCACTTTACAGACGTTATGGCAGCATCAAAGAAAGGTTTATTTGCTGCTGCAACCACCACTGCATAGTCCTTAAAAAAAACAAAAAACAATCTATGCTGCTGTCAGTCTGCATGCCTATACCCCCTCTCAAAATGGGGTCATGGCATAACCCTTCTCCCTGAGTGCCTGCTTGTGTCCCCCTCTTTGTGCCTGCTTGCATCCCCCTCACCAGGGATCATGGCGCAACACGTCTCCCCTCCACCCCTGACTGTACTGCCCTCTTACTGGGGGGTCATGTAACTGTTGCCATCACCCCCCCATTCCCAACCTTACTTGACGTTTTGAACGTTTAGTCTTTTCTTGCTATTTAGGAAAGAATTACATAGACTGAAAACCACACGTATTATATTCAAACCCAGAATTTAGAAGGCAACAGCTCTCATTCAAATTCAGGTACAGTACCACATAGTTTATTTTATTATTATTTGCTAGAGGTACACTTTGTTTCTAGTCTAGAGATAGTGTGGAGATTGCTGTGCTAGTCTAGATGATAGCTTGCATCAGACAGACTTTAGGTGGGTGGAGAGCATATGCAAGCTTTGGGACTATAAAGGGCCCTTCTTCAGGCATGTAAAACTCAGCTTTTGGCATGCCTGAAGAAGGGCCTTGTGTGGCCCAAAAGCATGCATAATCTCACCAATAGAAGATTGTCCTATTAAAAAAAAATCATTTGGACTACTTTGTTTCTTTACATAAAACATTGTGAAGCTGTAGTTGGAATAGTCTTAACAGGTTTTATTTATTTGTTTATTTTCGGCAGAAGATCTTACCTGCAAAGCTATTTTCTACACATTTTTGTAACACTTTCCATTCTTGAAATGGTATTTATGATAGCAACATTTGCATTGCACTGTCTCAGTTGAACATTCACGTCTATGCATTTGGCACAAACCTACGAGCACATTCTTTTCCTCCTGCTCCTTTATTTTAGTGATAATTTAGAAAAATACAGTCTTTCTTCGGAGTTTGAAAAATGATTCAGTTATCTCGGTCAATAAACAAAGTCTGTTGGCTCAGCTAACGGCACTCAAGTTTTAGGTTAATCAAGGACAGACTTTTCATCATGTGAGATAGAAAATGACTAAGCCTGTAAAAATATTACAGGGCTGGAAAATAACCCTGTGTCTCTGTGCTTATCTCAGCAGTAGCTAGTGAGTAAGAGAGATTTTCACTTGCAGCACGCCATACAGATTTTAGTCTAGCCTCAGTGGCTGATGCAACCTCTGTCCTTGAACCATTCAAACTGATTTCTTTCATCTTAAGGTTCAATGAAACCTACATCTATAGGAAGATTCCACCCCGGGATTTCTATAGGTTCACTGAGCTAAAAAAATCCAAACTTCTGCAGCCATTAAAAGTCATATAGAAGAAGCTCACTGTGAGCAGGAAAAAACTGCATGCCTTGTATATTTGCATAATAATTATTCAAATTTTATGCATGGAAATCTGCTTCAGGACATGAAGTTCCAACATATTTTCACCATTAGAAAACTTAAACCACACCCCAGCTTTCTCTATCCCCCAAAGACATGATGTACTGCCCCTAGAATCAAATGAAAAGCAAAAACACAACCACCTCCCTCCTCAAAACATCATCAAATGTACAGGAGCAACTTCCACAAATTGTAAAGATATATTCCCACAAATCATGTTGATCTCCAGTAGCTCTAGCCCCATTTGCTGGTCTCCTTGTAGGATTTCCTACACTTACGATGGCAGCCTGAATGGGTTCTACCCTTCCTCCTTTCCCTCTTCTTCGGGACTGGCTGAGGTCCACCCTTTCACTGAAGCATTAGCTGCAGCACAGAGGATACTCACCAGTCATCAGACTTCCCCTTTTCCATAGGCTTCATAGAAGGAACTGAGCGAGTGAGTGGGGTGGCAGGCTGGTGGGCTGGCCCTTTCACCTTACTGCTAATTAGCAGTGGGACTATTGGCAAAATCTCAGTTCTCGGTTTTCTCGATTCTCGGTGCTCTGTCTATTTGGTTTTCTACAAGTTCTCGATTCTCTCAGTATCGGATTTGTAACATTGCGGTTTTCTCCATTGACTTCAATGACTTCAATTTCCCCATTGACTTCAATGGGGAAAACCGCAATGTTAAAAATCAAATTAAAAAATCAATGTAAAAGATCCAATACCACTGGGATACTGCTGAGAACCAAGATACCGGCTACTTTTGGATCTTGGTAATTTATTTATTTATTTATTTATTTAAAGCATTTTTTGAGTTGCCCCACCCCCCCATGCCTACGGGATCTCAGGGCGATGTACAATTTCATAAAAACACATAATTTTTCTTTTAAAAAACAACACAATAATTTCAAACTAAAACAGGATCGGGAAACAAAGTTAATAAAAATTAAAATAAAAGGTAGGGGAGAGCCAAAACCCTAACCCCCCCCTTCCCCGCTCCTCCCCAAAGTCCTGGGTGAACAGTCAGGTTTTACAAGCCTGCCGGAATGTCAAAAGGCTTGGGGCCAGGCAAGCTTCCTCTGGGAGGAAATTCCAAAGACGCGGCCTGGCCACCAAGAATGCCGTCTCCATTGTGGCCCCCCGCTTAATACGGGGGACCTCCAAGAAGGCACCCCTGGCAGACCAAAGGAGTCACTATGGGGCACAGAGAGTGAGGTGGTCCCTGAGGTATGAGGGGCCCAAACCATGAAGGACCTTATAGATCAACACCAAAACCCTGAACCTGGCTTGACACGCTATTGGCAACCAGTACAGAGTCTGGAGCACACGTGTTATATGCTCCCGATGACCCATCCTCATCAGGAGCTGGGCCGTCACATTCTTCACTAGCTGCAGCCTCTGGACCAGGAACAAGGGCAGCCCCACATAGAGCGCATTACAGTAGTCTAGCCTCGAGGTGATGAAGGCATGGATGAGGGAGCTCAGGTCCGGCCCTAGAGATGTATGGACGTAGCCTCTGCTCTAGATACAACTGGCAGAAGGCGGCCTTCGCCACCACCTCCACCTGTCGATCCAGGCAGAAATCTGAGTCCAATACCACCCCCAGACTCCAAACCTGCTGAGCTATAGGAGGGTGAACCCCCCCGATCAGGGAGGCCGACACCTCCCTCACCCTCCCCACCACCATCACCTCTGTATTATCGGGGTTGAGCTTCAGTCTGCTCTGCCACATCCACTCCACCACGGCCTCCAAACACTGGGATAGCAACGAGACAGCAGGGTCTGGGTCAGTTGAAAAAGAGAGGTACAGCTGAGTATCATCAGCATATTGGTGACATTGCACCCTGAACCCTCTCACGACCTCCACCAAGGGCAGCATATATACATTAAATAATAGTGGAGACAAGATGGAACCCTGCGGAACCCACAGGACAAAGCGCGGGGGCAAGATGTTCCAGCTCCCAACACCATCCACTGGCTTCTCCTCGAGAGGAATGAGCGGGACCATTCAAGAACAGTCCCATTCAGACACCCCAGGTCACGCAGCTGCCTCAACAGCAACCCATGGTCCACGGTATCAAAAGCGGCCGAGAGATCTATCATGATAAGAAATGTAGAACATCCTGCGTCCATCTCCTGGTGGAGATCATCAACCAAGGTCACCAATGCTGTCTCAGTGCCATAGCCAGGATGGAACCCCCATTGAAAAGGGTCTAGGAAACCGATGCTGTCCAGAATCACCTGGAGCTGGATCATCACCGCCCGTTCAATAACCTTCCCTAAAAAGGGAAGGTTAGAGACAGGTCAGTAGCTGGCAAATGCGTCCACATCCAATGATGGTTTCTTCATCAGGGGGTGCACCACAGCCTCCTTGAGGCTAGGCAACAACCTCCTCTGCTGAAGGGACGCTTTAACCACCCTCACCAGCACTGTCCCCAATGTCTCCCTGGAGGCTTTCACCAACCAGGACGGACAAGGATCAAGTTCACAACTGGTGGTTCTCACAGACCCCAGGACATCCACCGCATCAGCTGGTGTTACTTTCTGAAACTGCCCCCACAAAGTTGGACCAGATGGGGCCTCCATCACCTCACGCTCTCCGCCTACTGCCCCCAACNCTGAAACTCCCCCCACAAAGTTGGACCAGATGGGGCCTCCATCACCTCACGCTCTCCGCCTACTGCCCCCAACCCGGTGTCAAAGTTTCTCTGAATCCAAGCAATCTTGTCTGCAAAGTAGGTGACAATCTCCTCACAGTGGACCTGGGACAAGTGTCCGTCCAGGTGGAGGGAGGTCGGACTGACCAGCCCTCATACCACCCGAAACAGCTCTACGGGGTGTGACTTTATAGATGCTATGATGGAAGCAAAGAGCTCCTTCTTTGCTGTCCTCACAGCCTCAACATAGGACTGCAAATGGGTCCTATGGAGAAGTCGATCAGAGTCAGATACCGAGATTCTCATCCCTACTGCTGATGCAATGCACTTGGGACTGTCCACAACCAACCATTATCTTCTAATAACTGCATTCTCTACTAATCATCATGAATATTGGCTGAATCTCTGAGAAGGAGCAGGATCACAGTGATTGCAGTAGACAAATCCCTGTGTATACGTCTTTCTATTTTGAATTAGAGTCCCAATGATGGTATACAAAACCTCATATTAATGAGCTTTGCTTCTGTTCTTTTTAACTTGTGCAGAGTCCAGTTCAGGGCACAATTATCCTGGAAGAGAACATGCTAGCATTTAACAAGGTATTTTTCATTTCATTTCATTTTTAAATTATACCCCGTATTCTCCGGCCCAAGTCAGCTCAAGGCGGCTTCCAACATATCAAAATACAAACAAAATAAAGTCCACAAAAGGCCCATCATGGACAATCCATCATAAACAAAAACAAACCATAACAGTTTACAATAATCCTATTTCTTAACAATTTAATATAGTATAACACCCTCCCTCCTACCCCTTAAGCACTTTCCATCACAACTGCACAACTCACTGTCCCCCACCCTGCTGTCACCAGGGGAGGGGGCTCCTTCCCCCTCCTACTACTCTCACTAAGAGGAGGGGTACCCTCACATATCAAATAATATAATAACATGGCAAACATTTCTCAGAAACCCAAAATCCCTATACAAATAAATACAACAACAGCAAGATATCATAACCCTTTATAAAAAGGGTATGAGTCCTGATGAAGTGGATGAGATCCATGGATGATACCTTGCTACAGGCTTTCATTGGGTAAAAAAACAACAACAGAAAGTTGGGCCACTGTGGCCCGCTTTGACACACTTTTCACTGGACATCAACTGCACGTTTGTGCAGGCGCCACCAGATGGTGGTCCAGGATTGTCCCAGGCCATGTCAGCAGCTAGTCTGGGCTCTCACCCCTGGACTATGTCCAGGTCACAGCCTGAGATAAGGACTGGCCGATCTGACCAAAGCAGGCCCCAGCAGACACAGCCTGGATCAGATCTGCCGTGGTTGGTCATCTTGGTTGGATGTCATTGGCCACCATTGCTGCCCATCATAGTGGAGGGTAGGGGCTAGGTGTATCACAGAGGCAGGGCCAGCCACATGTTTGTGCATCTCTCCACCCATTTGTTTTCTGGCTTGACCCAGTCTGGGCTTTGTCCAGTCGCTTCCCAACCCGGGTCAGGCTACAGTCATGCAGCCATTGTGTCTGTTTCCACTCATTGCTACCATAGTTAACACTAAGAAAAAATTCTATAGTCTTTGCAGCCTTTAACAAGCAATCATTATTTCAACCAATTCCCAGCTGACAGGAAAAGACTGGTACAGGAACTCACAACTGAAACCAACAGATTAGTAGCAAATAATCATGAACTTGGTCTTTAACTTCTGTTTTATAACTTTCTCCTTCCTGAAGTTATAGTGGTTAAGGTGTCAGATTACAGAATAATAGGCTTGGAAGGAGCCTTAAAGATCGGTTAATCTTACTACTCCAAGTAAGGATGAAGCACATATGAGGAAAGGGATGAAAGTGAGGTCCCAGGACTTACAAATTTGCAGCACTGAACACCAGGTTGGACCAGGGTGGGAAAACAAGGAAACGGTAAAATTGATAGCAGGAGACCCCCTTCCACTGGTGACTATTAGGGGGCTGGTACCCCAATATACACCCGGTTCTTAAATTTAGGCGAATTAGTCAAATGAGTTGAAATAGGAGTTCCTGCGTGCCACAAGGATCTGTCAGAGGTATGGGGTGAGCTTCTGGTCATCTGGACTATCCCACCCAGTTCCCAGATACACAGACAACTGCTTGAATACAGAGGGGGGTTTTATTACAAAAGTCTGTAACTGCCTTGTTTTCCCAAGAATTAGGGAGTTCAGTGCCAATCCACCAAGCTTCCGGCATGCGCATATGCCTCCCTGTCAAATGGAGTATGACCATGGATGGCCTTGGACCCTCATAAAGCCATTAGAATCAGAGGCAGCTTCTCATCCCGATTTTTCCCAGTTGTGCTGACCTGTTTGTGCAGTGCTTCTTTTAGCATCCTATTGGTTCTCTCCACTAGCCCTGAGGAGACGGGGTGCCCAGCAATGTGAAAGCTTTGCTTAATTCTCAAGGCTTTGCATACCTCTTGCATGACATCCCCACAAAGTGTGATTCCTTGTCCAAATCTATGACCTTAGGGATCCCCCATCTTGAAAGACAATGTTAAAGAGCATTTTCGCCATTACAGCTGCTGTGTTGGTCTTACAAAGGAGGGCCTCGGTCCATTTACTGAAGGCATCGATGACAACGAGACAATATTTATTTCCTCTGACAGTAGCTGGAAGGGACCCTATTTGGATCCTGGCCCAAGGTCCCTCAATGTGCTGATGCTGGATTGGAGCCTTGACAGTCTGGGGATCTGCGTTTACCATGGCACATGCTAGACAATTATTACACCATTGTGCCACATCTGTCTTCATGTGGGGCCACTATCCCATTTCCTTAACCCAACTTAAAGTGTCTTGTTTTCCCTTATGTGCCTGCTCATGTATGAATTGTATCAGTTCCCCCCGTATCTTACTGGGGACTATCCAATGTCTGTCTCCCCCAGGATCGATAGCCCACCAAACCTCATTGTCTCTAAGAATTGTGAACCTTCCAGTGGGATCTTTTCCCATGTTTGCCAGATCTTCTATTTCTCTGTCTCCCTGCTGAAGTGTTCCTAGATCCAAAATGGTGACTCCTACCCCCGGGGGATGGGCCCTGGTGGTGACGGGGGCTAGGGTCTGTTCTGGGGTTGGTTCCTCTAAGAGCTCGAAGGTGGGGCTTGTTTTTGCTGCTTCTTTTGCTAGCCGATCTGCCTGGCTGTTCCAAATATCCTTGCTCCCTGGAGTGTCCTGGCATGTGTGCCACCCAAGTTAAACCTGTTCTAGCTTGGATGAGCTCCGCCACCCGCTTCCATTTGCTGGTGTGGGCTACCGGTCTCCCATCCGAAACTGTCATGTCTCTACCCAGCCCGATTGGAAGACAGATCGTGGCGGTGCGAGCGGTCCAATCTGAGTCTGTGTAGATTATCAAATGAACCTCTAGGGGTTCAAACTTGAGGATAGCCAGTACTGCTTGTACCTCGCCAACTTGGGATGAGTGAAGGCGAGCCGTTCCTTGTAATACCCTCCCATCTAACACCCGCACAGCTGCCCATCCAGTTTTAGGCTCCCTCCGATGATAAAAAGAAAACCCATCTGCATACCACTTAGTGAACCCCTGTTTTACTGTTTTACTGCCTCCTCATGATTCTTTCCCCCCTGCACTGGCCAGTCTATTGTATTCAAATCTGGGAGCGGACACTCGTGCTTCTCCCCTTCCACTATCAGGCCGTATGGAGTGGGGGTGTCTTTCTGTTCTTTGCTGAAACTCATCCCTCTCTGTTCTTTGCTGAAACTCATCCCTCTATTTATTAGGGCCAAAGTCCACTGGGCTATTCTAGGGTTGCTGACCTACCTATCTTGTACCTTTCCAGAGATGATATAATTAAGGGGAGAGTGGGGTGTCTGAACTATCACTTTGGATCCTACTGTGAATTCCCAGTGCTCCAGGCTCCACACCAGAGTCAGGCATGCTTTCTCACAAGAGATGAACCGCTGCTCCACCTCACTGAGGAGCCTAGAAGTGTACGCGATCACTCTCTGTTTTCCCATGTGGTGCTGTGCCAAGGTAGCTCCTATGCAAGTCTCAGTTGCTGCTAGCTGTATTAGAAAGGGTAGCTTGGGATCTGGGTGTGCCAGTGCTGAGGCTGTGGCTAAATCTTGTTTCAGGGTGGCTAGGGCTTCCTGCTGCTCAGGACCCCACTCCCATACACATCCCTTCTTCAGGAGCTTTTATAGGGGTCTGGCGTTTTTGGCTCTATAAAGTCCATGGAGAAATTCATGGTGCCCAAGACGGCTCGGAGGGAGGGTATATCAGTAGGAGCATGTATTTTTAAAACCACCTCTACTCTCTGCTCATCTGGGGACCTCCCCTCTTCTCCTATACTAATGCCCAGATATTTCACCTGTTTTTGGTCTAGCTGTGCCTTTTCCCTGTTCACCGTGAACCCAGTGTGCTGAACAATGGACAATACCTCCCTAGTAATTTCCCAGGTCATCCCTTCCTCTGGAGAGTGGACTAAAATGTCATCCACATAGAGATGACCGAGTTTCTGAATTCTGGCCTCAGTTTCTCCCACATCTTGCAGACTACTGAATGGCAAATGCTGGGGGAAGAATGAAATCCTTGGGGTGTCCTGTTAAAAGTGTACTGCTGATTCTTGTACGTGAATGCAAATTTGTGAAATGGTGAAAAAGGCATTGGCTAAATCTATCATGGAATAGACTACCACTGGGGCAAAAGGGAGAGGGGGGGGGTGACAGCGTTTAAAGCTCGGTAATCCAGTCATTCTGTAAGTCACCCCATCAGCTTTAAGAACCCGCCAGATAGGTGCATTACAGATAGACTGCATTTGAACTATAATTCCCTATTCTAGCAAGCTATCTATGATCGCCTGAATCCCTTTCTCAGCCTCCACTGGATACTTATACTGTTTCTGGGGAGGAGGATCTCCTCCTATCAGCACCACGTCTTCCACCCTCCCACGTTCTGCCTTGTCCTTGACTCACACTCGGGGAAACTCTTGAGTCCATGGATCATGGGTTAAAGGAAGTACTGGGAGGGGGGCCTTAAGGGTTGCACACCAGTGAATTGCTGAAGTCTCGGGGGGGGGGGCTCCTGGAAATTGCCACAGGAGCCCATTGGCCAAATCAACAGTTAGCTGGAAGCTTCTTAAAAAGGGAACCCTAATGATACCCCTCTCCTTGCCCCGGTGAACACAACTTTCTAATTTCCTAACCAATTTTCCTAATTCAAAAGGGATATCCTGCCATACGTGGGCAGCCTGGACTTCACTCCCATACCCACTGAGTGCTACCTGCTTACCCATGGGCTTCCCTGCATTTACTCATCAGGGTCCAAGATGTTCACAGATGCACCTCTGTCCACTAAGAGTTGGGCTGCTGTTCCTGGATTCCCAATACTAGCCCTGGTAGTAGGTCTCCCCCATGTATCTGCCTGCAATTTGGCAATAATCTGAGGGGGACCCACAGGAATCAGGCCTCCCTAGCAGATGTTGTACACTTCCTTAAGCGTGCGCTCCTGCTCCAGGGTTCGGGTGCTTGAGCCCATATCAGGGGGTCTAACTGTGGCTACTGTCTCAGACTGAGGAACCCGTGCCTGCTATTTTTAGATTTCTGCTAGTGCAGCCATTATGACATGAGTGGGCTGAAGGTGATATTGCCTCTTATCTACTCCAGTTGCCTTGAGCTAACTCCAAAGTTGCCCACAAAGAGTGATCCCACCCTCCCAGTTAGGGGCTCAGGGGGGGGACTGACTAACTGCCCCTTTTCTCTCACTGTTTTGGGGGCCTTCCTGTGGGGGACCTGAAGCCTGTCCAGGGGGGCTAGAGGAGTGTGGGCCATTATTAACAAAAGTAATGGCCTGAACTGGTTCTAGCGGGGATTTCTTGACTTGTCGCCTCCTTTCTCCCATGTCCCTCATGATATCTGCTACCTGCCGAATACCCATTGCTAACTCATCCCACGTGACCTGCGCTATGTCCATTCTCCCTAAAGCCAATCTGGTTGTTGCAGTTAACCCCTCATAGACTACCTCTATAAAGTCCCATTTATCATATTTATTTATATTTTTTATTTTACAAATTTCTACCCCGCCCCTCCTGCAATGCAGCTCGGGGTGGCTTCCATCATTTTATGGTTATAAAATACAATAAAATCAATCCAAAACATTCAAAAAAAATACTTAAAATATTAAATATTAAATATAAATATAAATATAAATATAACTATAAACAGGGCTAGCAAAACCAAACACAGATGGGTAGGGGACTAAACACCTCCCTCCCCACCCTCCCACCCAAAGGCCTGGGCAAACAGCCAGGTCTTACAGTTCCGCCGAAATGTTATAAGGCTTGGGGCCAGGCGAGCTTCCTCCGGAAGGGAGTTCCACAACCGCGGTCCCACCACCGAGAATGCCCTCTCCATCGTGGCCCCCCGTTTAACACGGGGGACCTCCAGGAGGGCACCCCCGGCAGACCGCAGGAGCCGCTCTGGGGCGCGAAGGGCGAGGCGGTCCCTAAGGTTGCCATAAGCCATGAGCATTTACCTTTTTTTCCAACTCACTTCTCTAGTTTAGATATTCCTCCCTCCTTCTTAAGTAGGGAATCTACCACTGTTTTTCCATCTCCTGCCATCACTGACTCATAGTTCATAACCTGGTGCCTTCCTCCCTGTACCGGGGCTACTACCTCAGCTATAGCCCCTAACAACTTCTTTCTAATCACATAGGCTTCCGGTGGCTCCTCCGGGACATAGGCCTCCAGAGGAAATAACTTGTGGGGACTCTGCCCTGGGAGCATAACCTTGATCACCATTCTCATCCACTGACTACAATTTAAACCCTGGAGATCTGCCATACTGAGTCCTGCTTCTAAAGTCTGTGCCTCCATGAGGGGAGTACTGGCCCAGGCTAGGTGGGTCAGATCCATCCCATCCACGATTGGGTACATTTGTCACACTCTAGCCAGCCACGATATTACTGTATCCTGCTTTAGTGGACCCAACTGTTCCGCTATGGCCTTTGTCTGAGTGGGGGACCATCTAACTGTCTCCTGCACTTCCTCCCGCACTTGCACACTTCCCCTGTATGATGTTCAACTTGGTGGGTTACCACAGGGGCTAGGGGCTCTGGCTCCTTCCAATCTGGATTGAAAGGGCCCTTTGGAATGGCATCTGAGGGCCACTTGGACTCGGGGAATTCTTCCACCCACATTGCGGCTACTAAGCCACGGTGCACGTGGAGTTCCTCCCTCAGCTGCTGTATGGTCTGCTCACAAGCTTCATGACTGACTGCTGCCTTCACTGTCCTGTTTTGGTCTGCCAGGAAGTGTGCTGCTGACCGAGCTTCTTCTAATTGAGATTTCAACCCCTCCAGTTCCCTTTCTGCTTGTTCAGCCCTTGACACAGCATTAAATTTCCCTTCCTGTGCTTTCTTAAGGACAGTTGTAAGCTTCCAAGCCTCACTATTGACTCACACTTTTCCCTGTCCATCTCTATGCATTTCCCCTCTAGTCCCTTTATCCTCACACCTTCCTTTTCCAACTGATTCCTGAGATCCTGCACTAGTTCCTTTAGCTCTTGCACTTCTCTTTCCTGTCTGCCTTGGCCTTCCCTTAGCATCTCCTGCATGTCACAGCAGGCACACCAGAGAGCCCAAGCTTAAACTTCTGCATATACTCCTCATAAGCCTTACACACATAGACAGCCGGGTCCTGAGTTTTAAAGCACCCTGGCTGCCATGAGCATTTACCTTTTTTTCCAACTCACTTCTCTAGTTTAGATATTCCTCCCTCCTTCTTAAGTAGGGAATCTACCACTGTTTTTCCATCTCTTGCCATCACTGACTCATGAAGTCTCTCCACTGCCAACTACAGTGCCAAGACGCTGCTTCCAAATCCCAAAAGCTGTTTCTTACAACTTCAAGACAAACTCAAATCTAGACTCCAAATTTCAAAACTATCTATTTAAATCTCACAAGGGGTTCCAGAACCAACTTTATGATTCTCAGATCAGCTCAACTCTAAATCTCAAAGCTATCTCTTATAGCTCCAAGACTAACCTGAATCCAAGTCTCACAGACTGTTTCTCACAGCTTCAAGACTAACTTCTCAAAAGGGAGTCCCAGAACCACCTTTATGATTCTCAGACCAGCTCAACTCTTAATCTCAAAGCTATCTCTTATAGCTCCAAAATTAACTTAAATCCAAATCTCACAAACGGTTTCGCATAGCTTCAAGACTAACTTATCTTTCCTGATTTTCTAAGGCTAAAACACTTAGCAGCTAGAGTGGGCCCATTGGACTTGGCATTCTTCCTAAATGCACACAGATTCCTCCCACCAACCCACTATTGTTCAGGGAAGGTGGGTTTCCAGCTAACCAGAGCTACACGCTCCGATTGTACACCCGTGTTTTACATGGGTGCCCACATGACTGCCCACATTATGCACCAATTTGTTAGCAGTAGACCCCCTTCCACTGGTGACTATTAGGGGGTTACACCTGATTCTTAAATGTAGGGGAATTAGCTGAATGAGTTGAACTAGGGGTCCCCACATGCCACAAGGATCTGTCAGAGGTATGAGGTGTGCTCCGGGTCAGCTGGATTATCCCACCCACTTCCCAGATACACAGACAACTGCTTGAATACAGAGGGGGTTTTTTATTACAAAAAGGATACACAGATACACACACCTACCCTCCCATGCACAAATACACACCCACAGGCCAATTCGTAGGTGCTATATAGTTTAAAATACCCAACCTCCCTTACACAGATATACCACCCACCCACTAACAATCCACCCCACTCCCAATCTGGTATACTTCAGGGCTGGTGCACACTACATTGGAGGAAGAGGAAGAAACAGGGAACAGAGAGACAGAGGTATGAAAGGTTACCTTGCTGAGCCTGTAGATAGAGGGAGAGACAGGCAACCCTCAGACGGCGGGGCGGGGGCGGTTGAAGAGGTGGAGAGGGGTGAGGAACACAGACCAAAGTCTGGGAGAGGTGTCCGTTGGTGTGGTCAGAAACTATTCTGCTCTTGGGGGCCAGGGTTTGGATTATTATAGGATGATGTCCATGTGCTCAGGGGGAGGGACCCTTGGGGGTCTCTTAGGGTGGAACGGAGGGGCTGGAGGGGGCATCACCTCTCTGACTTCCTGCGCTTAGGAGTAAATTCTAGAAAGTCCTAGCTCCAGTGATGACCTAATTCTGAGGGGGGGAAAAGGGGCCTGGGTGTGACAATGGAATTCAATGAAGGGTTGAGAGGGTGCTCAAGGTGTCTTTAAAAAAATAGGATGAGTCCTGTCAGGATGTTGTTGGGACAACAAATCTTGCAGGGGACAAGGGGCTTTTCTATAGGGGAACAGGGAAGATTGGCTCCATCCAGGTGGGCATGGGTGGGCCCACCATTGTGCTTATTTTGATAATCTGGAGGTCCAAGCTAGGGTCTTTGTTCAAAACCGGGAGTAGCCTCTCTTTCCTGTGCCCCTGTGATAACTGGAAGAGGCTCTTTCCTTATCTAATTGCTGCTTTTTTCAGGTTTTGTGATTTACCTGATGGGCCTTTGAGTTTCAAGGGTTCAACTGGCTCTCAAATGCCTCTCTGACCTTTGTCACTTGGGAACCCCAGAATCTGTATTCCTTATGGAGTGATGTTTCACCCAAGGGGTGGTGGTAATATTCTATGGGAAAAGGCTTGTTACCCAACAACATATAGAGACACGGTGACACATTCAAGACTTTTAGAAAGTGTACACATGCCTTGCCTAGCTACTTGTATTTTAAATTTTTGTTTAGCCATTAGTACTGGGGTAGAGAACCTTTTCCCATTCAGGGGCCACTTTGAAAATTAGTACAAGATCTGAGAACCACATAGACATGGGTGTGGGAATACTTAAGGGGTGTGCTTAGGGAGAGGAAGGTCCAGATTCTAGATCTGTGTTCTGGATCTGTCCCATATCCTTGCATGCAATGCATGCCCTCATCTCTGCTTCCTTAACCTGAGCTCAGACTTTCAGTGCTTGGGGGTAGGAAGTGGAACCAGGGGTCAGATCCAGAAACAGAGAAGGGGCCAAATATAAACTATCCATGGGTTGGATTTGGCTCCCAGACCTGAGGATCCCCACCTTTGCATTAGTGTATTCTAGCTCTCCCATCTGTGTAAAGGCGGGTCACCAGACCAGCTCTACTGGCACATACAGTGCTCCAGAACATCCAGGAGCACACAAGCAGAACAG
This sequence comes from Sphenodon punctatus, assembly GCA_003113815.1. Lineage (NCBI taxonomy): Eukaryota > Metazoa > Chordata > Lepidosauria > Sphenodontia > Sphenodontidae > Sphenodon > Sphenodon punctatus. The sequence continues at coordinate 470,326 of QEPC01011857.1, forward strand.
GCTTCCAGAACCCAAAGCCCTGGCTGGGGGCAGAGCAGCAGTCCATCTACCCACAGAAGGGCCATTGCCGATTTGCTTCAGGATTGGGATTGCCCCAGCAATGCCATTGAGCTGCTGGCATCAATCTAGTGTGGCTGGTGATCTAAACCTCTGTGGNAACTCACTTCTCTAGTTTAGATATTCCTCCCTCCTTCTTAAGTAGGGAATCTACCACTGTTTTTCCATCTCTTGCCATCACTGACTCATGAAGTCTCTCCACTGCCAACTACAGTGCCAAGACGCTGCTTCCAAATCCCAAAAGCTGTTTCTTACAACTTCAAGACAAACTCAAATCTAGACTCCAAATTTCAAAACTATCTATTTAAATCTCACAAGGGGTTCCAGAACCAACTTTATGATTCTCAGATCAGCTCAACTCTAAATCTCAAAGCTATCTCTTATAGCTCCAAGACTAACCTGAATCCAAGTCTCACAGACTGTTTCTCACAGCTTCAAGACTAACTTCTCAAAAGGGAGTCCCAGAACCACCTTTATGATTCTCAGACCAGCTCAACTCTTAATCTCAAAGCTATCTCTTATAGCTCCAAAATTAACTTAAATCCAAATCTCACAAACGGTTTCGCATAGCTTCAAGACTAACTTATCTTTCCTGATTTTCTAAGGCTAAAACACTTAGCAGCTAGAGTGGGCACATTGGACTTGGCATTCTTCCTAAATGCACACAGATTCCTCCCACCAACCCACTATTGTTCAGGGAAGGTGGGTTTCCAGCTAACCAGAGCTACACGCTCCGATTGTACACCCGTGTTTTACATGGGTGCCCACATGACTGCCCACATTATGCACCAATTTGTTAGCAGTAGACCCCCTTCCACTGGTGACTATTAGGGGGTTACACCTGATTCTTAAATGTAGGGGAATTAGCTGAATGAGTTGAACTAGGGGTCCCCACATGCCACAAGGATCTGTCAGAGGTATGAGGTGTGCTCCGGGTCAGCTGGATTATCCCACCCACTTCCCAGATACACAGACAACTGCTTGAATACAGAGGGGGTTTTTTATTACAAAAAGGATACACAGATACACACACCTACCCTCCCATGCACAAATACACACCCACAGGCCAATTCGTAGGTGCTATATAGTTTAAAATACCCAACCTCCCTTACACAGATATACCACCCACCCACTAACAATCCACCCCACTCCCAATCTGGTATACTTCAGGGCTGGTGCACACTACATTGGAGGAAGAGGAAGAAACAGGGAACAGAGAGACAGAGGTATGAAAGGTTACCTTGCTGAGCCTGTAGATAGAGGGAGAGACAGGCAACCCTCAGACGGCGGGGCGGGGGCGGTTGAAGAGGTGGAGAGGGGTGAGGAACACAGACCAAAGTCTGGGAGAGGTGTCCGTTGGTGTGGTCAGAAACTATTCTGCTCTTGGGGGCCAGGGTTTGGATTATTATAGGATGATGTCCATGTGCTCAGGGGGAGGGACCCTTGGGGGTCTCTTAGGGTGGAACGGAGGGGCTGGAGGGGGCATCACCTCTCTGACTTCCTGCGCTTAGGAGTAAATTCTAGAAAGTCCTAGCTCCAGTGATGACCTAATTCTGAGGGGGGGAAAAGGGGCCTGGGTGTGACAATGGAATTCAATGAAGGGTTGAGAGGGTGCTCAAGGTGTCTTTAAAAAAATAGGATGAGTCCTGTCAGGATGTTGTTGGGACAACAAATCTTGCAGGGGACAAGGGGCTTTTCTATAGGGGAACAGGGAAGATTGGCTCCATCCAGGTGGGCATGGGTGGGCCCACCATTGTGCTTATTTTGATAATCTGGAGGTCCAAGCTAGGGTCTTTGTTCAAAACCGGGAGTAGCCTCTCTTTCCTGTGCCCCTGTGATAACTGGAAGAGGCTCTTTCCTTATCTAATTGCTGCTTTTTTCAGGTTTTGTGATTTACCTGATGGGCCTTTGAGTTTCAAGGGTTCAACTGGCTCTCAAATGCCTCTCTGACCTTTGTCACTTGGGAACCCCAGAATCTGTATTCCTTATGGAGTGATGTTTCACCCAAGGGGTGGTGGTAATATTCTATGGGAAAAGGCTTGTTACCCAACAACATATAGAGACACGGTGACACATTCAAGACTTTTAGAAAGTGTACACATGCCTTGCCTAGCTACTTGTATTTTAAATTTTTGTTTAGCCATTAGTACTGGGGTAGAGAACCTTTTCCCATTCAGGGGCCACTTTGAAAATTAGTACAAGATCTGAGAACCACATAGACATGGGTGTGGGAATACTTAAGGGGTGTGCTTAGGGAGAGGAAGGTCCAGATTCTAGATCTGTGTTCTGGATCTGTCCCATATCCTTGCATGCAATGCATGCCCTCATCTCTGCTTCCTTAACCTGAGCTCAGACTTTCAGTGCTTGGGGGTAGGAAGTGGAACCAGGGGTCAGATCCAGAAACAGAGAAGGGGCCAAATATAAACTATCCATGGGTTGGATTTGGCTCCCAGACCTGAGGATCCCCACCTTTGCATTAGTGTATTCTAGCTCTCCCATCTGTGTAAAGGCGGGTCACCAGACCAGCTCTACTGGCACATACAGTGCTCCAGAACATCCAGGAGCACACAAGCAGAACAGGCTTCCAGAACCCAAAGCCCTGGCTGGGGGCAGAGCAGCAGTCCATCTACCCACAGAAGGGCCATTGCCGATTTGCTTCAGGATTGGGATTGCCCCAGCAATGCCATTGAGCTGCTGGCATCAATCTAGTGTGGCTGGTGATCTAAACCTCTGTGGGATAGGGTAGGAGGCTGCCTAGCCATAATAGACCCATAATCTGCTATGGTAGAATAGTCATAGTGGACCCAAGGTGTTCCCCTCTGTCACAGAGTCCCACTTGACTGTGGAGTAAGTGTATGCAGGATCTGGCCCAAATGCAAGAGTCATATAGCTCTTATATAAAAGATAGTTTATTTATTACACAGTTCTCAGGCCAGGTGCCAGACCTCTGGCCCTTCTCAGTTAAACATACAGTCAGTCACATCAGATCTAGCCTAGCACAACATAGTCCTCAGGCTATCTATAATTAACTTACATCTAGGATTTTTTAATCAGCTCCAGGGTTGCCTTTCCTCGGGGCCCTTCAGGAAGTCTAGCCAAGATAATAATAATAATAATAATAATAATGAATAATATAGTGCAAGCGACGTACCTGGTACTTTACAAAAAACAAGAGATACAAGGTTCCTGCCCGAGACCTTACAATCTAAAGACAGGGGGAGGGGAGATAGGGAAGGGGGAACAGAGGGAGAGACAATTCATGAGGATGCAAAATTCATGAGGATGCGAGAACTCAGGTACATGTTCTTGGCTTGGTTACAGCAAATTGGGAGTATACAGATAACAGGTGGGGGATGATCCTGGGTGGGGATGATTAGCAGGAGTTAGGAAGGGCGGAGCGGAAGAGGTGGGTTTTGAGGAGGGACTTGAAGGTGTGGAGGGTGGGGGCAAGGCAGAAGAGGGCAGGGAGGGAGTTCCAGGTGTGCGGAGCAGCGAGGGAGAAGGGACGAAGGTGGTTGGGGGAGCAGGGGAGGGGTGGGAGGGTAAGGAAGGGGCTAGAAAAGGAGCAGAGTGCTCAAACAGGGGTTCAGAGGGAGATCAGGGCAGAGACATGGGGGGTGGGGGGTAGTGAAGGCCTTTGTAAGTGAAGACAAGGAGCTTGTACAGAATACGCTCAGGAAGAAGGAGCCAGTGGAGAGGGGGGATAAGAGGCTGCACATGGTCAAAGCAACGGGCTAGGTGGATGATCCTGGCAGCAGAGTTTTGAACAGAGCTGAGGGAAGAAAGGGCCAGTAAGGAGGAGATTACAATAGTCGAAGCATGAGATGACTAGGGCATGAATGAGCATTCTGGCAGAGGAGACAGACAGAAAAGGGCAGATCTTAGCAATGTTGTGGAGGGAGAAATGTCAGGATTTGGCAACGGAGCCAATGTACGGTTTGAAGGTAAGGTGAGAGTCAAAGATGAAGCCCAAGCTATGGACTTGGGGGACAGGGAGGATGGAGACCCCATCAATGGCAATTGACAGGGAATAGGGAGAGGAAGGATTGTGAGGGAAGATAAGGAGTTCAGTTTTTGCCATGTTCAGTTCAAGTATGCATTGAGACATCCAGGCGCAGATATCAGAGACAGTTGGTGAGACAAGCTTGAACAGAGGGGGAGAGGGAAAGAGTGGAGAGATAGAGTTGAGACTCATCAGTGTATAGGTGGTATTGGAAAGCATGGGAGGCAATGAGTTTGCTATGGGATAGGGTGTAGATAGAGAAGAGGAGAGGACCAAGGACAGAGCATTGGGGAACTCCGACTGAGAGGGGTAGGGAGGAGGAAGGGGAGGAGTTAGGAAGAGATATTTTCAGACATGACGGGAACGCTGCTCACCACACTGAACCACAGTGTATCTGGTGTGTAGGATGTGATCCCGTACACATCTATTTGCTCCTGGCCAGATGTTCACCACAGTGAACATGCAGCTGGGATCAAATTGACCATGCTTCTTGAGGTGAGGCCTGCCTAACCTCCAGAACCATGGTTAGTTTGGCCACGATCCAGGATGCGGCTGGGAATGGCTGCAGGTAACGACTGTTACCCAACCCCGTTGCGGAATCAGGTCCCAACCATGGGATGGGATCAGGTGCAGTGGCCTAATTTGCTACTGCGCCCACCCATTTCCCCGAGGGCAGGCGGCCATGGGAGCACGGGGCTGAGCAGCCACACACGCTGCACAGCTCCGCCCTCTCCCCGATTCCCCACTGTGATCAGCCTGGCATGTCTAAAGGACGACTGGCCAGATCACGGACTGGGATCCAGAATGAATCCCAGTCCGGGTTTCAGTGTGTTGGGCCTGGAGGCCCAGCACATCTGAAATTACCCATTGTAAACATCCAATATATTTTTTTTAAGTATTAGAGTCCATCAGATAATTATGTTAAAGATATGAAATGCTTTTCTCACCTTGAATCTCATGGTCTGAAACACATTTTTAAACTGTCAGTTCAGGCATTATAAATATAAGATTCTTTTTCAGGGGGAAGGGAGATTTTTTTATTAATTATTTTGAAAAGTTAAATTATTCTATAACTCGACTACATGTCTTCCTCAACTTAAATTACAGCTAGATACACATAAATATAATAAAACATATAAAATAAATTTTAACTGTGTGATAAGACAAAAAAATTAGAACTTTTGATTAGAATTAGAACATAGCATCCAAAGAAATGCTTTAAAATTCATGTTTGCCACTAAAAAGAGACTTTTGGGGCATGAACATGCAGCTGAGGAGACCACTGACTGAGCCACCCTGTGGTGGAAGATCCCAGTCAACATGGCACGGGTCAGGTCAGCAGACGGCTCCGCCCATGTTTATACTCCCAGTCCCCCGTCCTCCATCATAACAGCCATGACAGCAGCCATGGTGACCGATGGGGCCTATCCCATGCTCTGTGTGCACTGCACGCAATCTGTGTACATTCTGGGTACATTGTGTCATGCGAGATCTGTGTGTATGTGGGGGGTTGAGATTGTGGCCAATGAGGCATAGCCATGGCTGCTGGCCAGTTTGGGTATTCTACGGCCACACAGATGTGCTAGCCCACTTTGGCATGCTTAGGTGAGCCTTAGTCCGAGCTGTGACGTCGGAGATTTTCTGAGGTCACAGCCTGGGCTAGCTGCCAATATGGTCCTGGAAAGAACAGGCCAATATCTGGCAGTGCAAAAACAGGCATGTTGGTGGATTGCGAGCCAAAGCGAGCCACCATTATATCTGTTTTTGTATCCATAGAGGGTTGCAAAACTTCACAGCTTTCAAGAGTTATTCTGTAACCATCATCATTTGGGAGAGCTTCATATCACACCTGTTTTGTCTCAGTAAATTAACAGGAAGCCTATTTTCTAAGAAGCTGTTAGAACACTGACTTTGCAATCATGTGAAGCGCTGTATTCATACTTGAGAAGATCATCTACAGACTTCTGCAATGGGAAGAATGTTTGTCTCAATGAAGATGATTTCTTGTTCACTTTTTAAGGACTTGAATTTCTCTAGTGAGTGCACTAAAGCTGTTACTCTAAATTCAGGAGCTTGGAAAACAGTAGAATCCTATTCCTCTTAAATGTTTGGAAAGATATATGTTGTTGTACTAAAATTGGAAGGATATGGAAAACAGTGCTGCTGAGAGACAACGGTGTTCAATGCTGCAAATTTATATAAAGGTTTGGCAAATAAACTAAAATTAATTCTACATAAAATATTTCACACAGTTCGGTATGCTTATGTAGATAAAAATCTCACACCAGTTATAAACAAATGGTTGTGTTCTATGGATTTATGCAGTAGAGAGCAAGGAGTCTGAGAGATGTTTTCCTTTAACATTTTTGGTTTGTTTCTTACCTTCATAAAGAATTGCCATTTCCACAAGCAGTAAAACATTTAGGAGAGGGAGACACAGTTCAGATGATGTATCTTATTGGACCAACTTATGTTGGGGAGAGTATGAGAGTTTTCCCTTCCTCAGACATTAAAAAGATAGAACTACAAACTGAGCAATGCAGGCTAGAAATCACTTAGAAAAAGGGTGGTAGAAAAAAAGTACCTTGCTAAGAGCTCCCCTCCCCCTAAAAAACTGAATTACTATTGCTTTCTTTGATATAGCTATCCCTCAGTATTAGGATCCATTCAATGTCACATTAAATAAATATTCATAAAGAGCCTTCTCTCTGTGTTAGGGCCAATTTGATAGCCTGTTCATTTATAACATCTAATTTACTTGCATGTGCCACTCTGTTGGGGAAAGTATTAACATTTTGACCAATGACCTTTGCCAAGATGTTTGTGAACAGGTCTTGAAAATGTTATTGGTTAAAAAAGGTCAATTACCTTGTCTAATGGGTGACACCCATGAGCAGAGCAACTCTGTTTATAAATGAATTGACTGTCTAGCCCTACAAGAGGACACTTTCATGAATATTTACTTAATTTTGTAATTGCAGTGAATCATCAGATTACACACTTTCTATAAAGTGATATATGAGAGGTTACCAGGAATGGAACAATGGGACCTGACAGTAGATTATGTTGAGAAGGTGTAAATGTTTTCTACAATGACATTAAACAAATTTAATAAGTAGTCATTATTTTTCATAAAATGTAAAATAATTATTTAAAATATTCCTCACAAATTAAAAACAAGTAGTTCAGTGCACCTGAAGTAATGAAGCTTGATTTTCTTATGGGGACATTGTTCAATGGGTAAAAACTAACATGATGGCATTCACTAGATCTAGAGTGGGGCTGCAGGTGGAAAGAACCATGACCAAAAAAAGGGACAAGTCCAGGAACCCAAGAATAAGGAAATGTAAAAGCCTATACACACTATTAGATAAACAAATAATGTATATAATTCACTAAACAAACAAAATAAATACGAGTATAACAACAATCAATTTATAAATCAAAAAAATCTAATCACAAGGTAACATGCTAGCATGTAGGCAAAATCAGGCAAACAATGAAAAAGACAAAAATGTACCACCAACACAAAGTCAACTTAAACAAATAAACAGGAAAACATAACCATGCACAAAATATGAATGGGAAACCATAACAAATCCAGCAAAACAAGTGTCAAGTTGGTTTTCCTGTAAAGGTCTTCCTATGCCCCTTTACCTGTAATCAAATAGTTCAGTAAATAATGCTGCCTGAAATCTTATCTACATTTCCAACAAAAGTGTAAAATACCTCACTTGTTATAAAAAAAGTTAATTCCCCTTATCCACATGGCAGGAACAGTCTTTCTTCCATTGATAAAATACAATTTCTATATAAAAAACAAAGCCAATTCAAAATTACTGTGTAAAAAGGATCAACATGATTATATATTAGACAAACAAAAAACCTACGGTTTAAGAAACCTAGTTAAGGTGGATTCACATCAAGCAAACTTTAAAACCAGGAAATTGTATGTTAAGGCTCATGCCTTATCTTGCACAACTTGTAAGCAGTGAAGTTGTTGTATGGTGTCATGTACTGTGCTCACCTTCAACTTAGGCTCCATGCACCTACACTTTGCCTTGGTCTTTCAGGCCCAATCCACTCCCTTTGCAGGTTATGGGCAACACTAAAGCTGGGGAGAATGCTATGTAAGTGTTTATTTAGAATGTGGGTAGAAATTTACATGAAATCCATGGAATGGCCAATGGAAGGAATGGGGGAAACATTAATGCTAGTTTCAAATTAAATTGTATCTCATTGACTGTGAAACAATGATGCAACGGAGATGTATCTTTGGACTGGGGGAGGAAGAGGATGTGGAATAATGAAGACAGCAGGGAGAGACAGTGGAACGACAGTGAGAAGGCCATAGGGATTGAGTACAACAGGAAGAAAAGTGGAGGAATAATAGGAGGAATGCCATAAGAAATGGGTGGAATGTCAATACTTTGGGTGATGTAAATGATTGGGAGGAGTTATACAAGACTATGGGGAACACTACTATAACGCTAATAAGCACCATAGCTACCCCTTGTTGTTCTAGTCTCTATTAACCCATTGTGTATTAGTACACCTTCTCTCCTGGGTTTGTTTTTGAGGACAGAGGAGTTTTCATTTCACACACTCGTACATGTATTTGCTATGGGTAATGATGGTTATTATAGTGGTCAGGAGTCTTGTGATTTCTTTGGAGGTGTGTGGCGGGGGGCTTATTGGATAGTATTAGAGGCCAGACTATACTAGTGGGTTAAACTGGGGGGGCAGCTGAAGTCAGAACTTTTCTGTCCTTTTAGAGTGAAGTGATGGTTAGTTGGTTAGAGGAGGGGGGCAAATAAGTAGTGGGTTAGAGAAGGTGGTGATCCAAAATAAAATAAATTTAAATGTAAGGACAGCACAACTGGTCCATCTAGTTGTTTCATGTTGGAATATTAACATAATCTTAGTCACTTGTGTAGTGTGCAGAAGAACTTGATCTGGTGACAGAGAATGGAGATTTATTTATTATTATTTTATTTATTATTTCTTTACATTTATTGGCCACCCCCTCATGCCCACGGCATCCCAGGGCAGCTCACAACAAATAAAAAACCCAATAAAACTCATTAAAACATCACAGAATAAAAATAATTAAAAAGAATGATCCCCCAACATTTACTGTAAACCCCTCCCCCAAAACCCCCCAACCCACCCTCCCCTCCAAAGGCAAGGGCAAACAGCCAGGTCTTATAGGCTCGACAAAATGCCATCAGACCTGAGGTCAGACGAACTTCCTCTGGGAGAGAGTTCCAGAGTTGCGGCCCGGCCACCGAGAACGCCCTCTCCATTGTGGCCCCCCGTCCATATGCACCTGGAGCTGCAGAGCCACTGCCTGTTCAATAACCTTCCCTAAAAAGGGAAGATTAGAGACAGGATGGTAACTGGTGAGTGCGTCCACATCCAGCGAAGGCTTCTTCAGCAGGGGGTGCACTACAGCCTCCTTGAGATTGGGTGAAAACCTCCCCTGCTGAAGGGACGCGTTAACCACCCTCGTCAGAACCAACCCCAATGTCTGCCTGGAGGCTTTCACCAGCCAGGATGGGCACGGATCTAGTTCACATCTTGTGGCTCGAACAGACCCGAGGACATACACCACATCAGCCAGTGTCACTTCCTGAAACTCCTCCCAGAAAGATCAACCAGACGGTACCTCCATAACCTCATGCTCCTCACCTACTGCATCCAACACGGTGTCGAAGTTACTCTGGATCTGAGCGATCTTGTCTTCAAATTAGATGGCAAACTCCTCACAGCGGGCCTGGGACAAATCCGCATCCAGGCGGAGTGAGGCCGGACTGACCAGTCCCCGCACCACCCGGAACAGCTCCGCTGCATGTGACCTTGTAGACGCTATGAGGGCAGCAAAGAATTCCTTCTTTGCTGTCCCAACGTATGACTGCAAATGGGTCCTATGGAGAAATCAGTCAGATTCAGAGCAAGTCCGACACCAGTATCACTCTAGTCTCCTGCCTACCTGCTTCATACACCCTAGCCACTCGGTAAACCAAGGGGCCCTGCGGTGATGAGACAGAGGCATGGGGCATCTTGGAGCCACCCTGTCGATGGCCTCTCCCAGCAAGGTGTTCCAATGCTGTAGCAGCACATCAACAGAGTGGCCGTCAGGATCCAGGGTTAACTCCCTCAGAGCATCCTGGAACCACTGAGGTTCCATCAGCCTCCGAGGGTGGACCAACCTAACTGGTCCATTCCCCTTCTGGAGTGGGTGCGCTGAGAGACCGGCCTGTAGGAGATAATGGTCCGTCCATGACAAGGGCGTGAACCTGACACCCTCCACTAATGGATCACCCGCCTCAAGGCCAGAACAGAAGACCAGGTCAAGAATATGCCCCCCCACATGAGTCAGGCACTTGACCACTTGGAACAAATCCATGGTTGCCATGGCGGCCATGAACTCCCGCTCCACTCCAAGAAGGCCAGCATTGACATGAGTCCTGGGGGAGTTCAACACTACCTCCGAGGCCATCTCTGCTAGAGTGGCAAGGGATGCTGCTGGACAGGAAGGGGCCCAGTATACCAGCAACACCCCAAGCTTGCTCCCAGCCAAATCAAACACCACATGGAGGGCCTCCACACCTGGAAACTCCTGAACTGGATATCTCCTAACCGGCCAGTCCTCCCTGAAAATATTAGCTACACCTCCCCGCCCCCCTTCCATGGCCCCCTATGAAAGACTGGTGCTGCACAGCATACCTGACTGGCACAAGGTCTGCCAGAACTGGTCCAGCCCCCTCATCCAGCCAGGTTTCTGTGATGCATGGAAGGTCTGCTGCTCCGTCCAGGATAAGATCCCAATAAACTGGGGCCTTGTTCACTACAGACCTTGCGTTCAACAGCATCAGCCCTTACAGGCAGACCCTGGACCCTGACCAATTGTCATACTTGGTGGTGGGATGACCCCCCCTAACCTCCACCAAGTACCTTGGTCCACTAGAAGGGCAAATCATCTGCCCCCTTGGACCATACCATCCCCACCCCAGAACCACCCCTATAGCTGATTTGCAATATAAGTTTTAAAAAGAGAAATTATTTCCACATTGGGAGTAACAATGTAATATTGGATAGGGAGGAGTCTGTCATCCTAGCTTTAGTGTTGCCCCCAACCTGCAAAAGAAGAAAATTGGGGCTGAAAGACCAAGGCAAAGTGTGGGTGAATGGAGCCTAAGTTGAAGGTGAGCACAGTATGTGACACCATGCAACAACATCACTGCTTACAAGGTGTGCAAGTTAAGGCATGAGCTTAACATACAATTTCCCGTTTTGTTAAAGTTTACTTGATGTGAATCTGCCTTAACTAGGTTTTTTAAACTGTAGGTTTTTTGTTTGTCTAATTTCTTTGGTTTTTTTACAACCAGTCCAAATGTCTAAGAGTGATTTCAGGGAGTATAAAAATGGCAAGAAATTGTACTACATCTATGCTTCGGTTACATGATGTTTCAGAAAATATGACATATTATCTGCACAGATGGTCATGAAGACATTGGGTGTTTTTACACACACATTCTCCTGCATGTTTGCTGTTACATCCTGAACTTTCTGTGTGTCTAAATCACTCACCCAGATCTTAAGCATTCAGCTCTTTGATCTTCTGTGTAGAACTTCTCCCAGAACTTTTATGTGTAAAAAGCTAAATGAAAAGTTTACCAGCTCTCATCCTGGTAAACTGCTTTGCTTCAGGCACTTGTGGTCACTTGGTTTCTATGGCAGTCTGTCAAGTCTTCAGCTGCAGCTTCTTTAGGCTGCCTCAGGGCAGTGTTTGTGTGAAGAATGAATTTAGGAACTGCTTCAGGACAGTGTGGTGTGTGTGTGTGAAAAATGCATCCGGAACTTACTTGTCAACTTGTAAACCTGGAAGATTGAAAAATCCAGAACTTTAAGGTGTGTGTAAAAATGCCCAATAATGCATGCCATTCAAAAAAAGAAAAGAAAAAATAATAGAAAACTTGTAGTAGTGGACAAGTTACATTTTACATACATATATATTAATGAGCTAGTTAGCTTCCACCCCAGGAGGCTCCATGGCCTGTACTGAAGTTAGTGATTCAATATTTGCATGTGTTACAGAACCAGTTGCTCTGCCAGGTTGTGGGAAGGGTGGCTTGACTGGCTTCCTGAAATGCTACTTCCACAATCAGTGCTGCTTGTGTCTGGCCCTGAACCACCGCTGCAACTCTGAGTCTGGGGTAGAGGCACTGAAGCTGCCCGCCCATGCAGTATTTCCCTGGCTCCTACCCCCCACACCTCTGGCTCCTCTCACCCCACCCCCTCCACTGCAAACTCTGAGCCTGGGGGAAGAGGCGCTCCAGCCACCTGCTCCTGCAGTGCTTCCCCAGCTCCCTCCCTGCCAGAGAATTTGGAGCAAAGGAGGAGAGGCTGAAGAGCTGCGCTCAACAAGAGGTCCAGACAATGGATCTGTCCCTTGTCCTCAGATGCATGCCCTCATCCCTGCTTCCTTACCTTGAGCTCAAACTTTCAGTGCTTGGGGGCAGGAATTGGATCCAGGGGCAAATCCAGGAACTAGAAAGGGACCAAATAAAAACTAGCCAAAGGCTGCATTTGACCCCTGGGCCTGAAGTTTCCCACCTCTGCAAAGGACCCCCACAAAGTTTCCACAAAGGGGGTAGCTACAGCATGAACATGCGCACACAACCGTTAGAGCTATCAATGTCGAGATTCAGGTATACTGTAAATGACAACAGTTAGGCAGGAGATACAATGTAACCACCACCTAGCGCAGTTTGTGCTTCCCTCTCTGCTCATGGCGTTCTTCTGATGCTTCCTGTTATTAGCTCCATTCCCACTGAGACTGCATGCGACTACATTTATGATCTGCAAATGGTCTCACTGATTTCAAGGCTCATGCCACCATACGGTGAGCACCCCACTGGATCACAAGCATCCTCCATCCACCAGAAAAAGGATTCCAGCTTCAGGGTCCCATGCACAGGAATGAACATGAACCTTTGATGGCCAGCAACAGCAAAAGAAATTTCTAAAAAGTACAGTCTTTTTCCCTCTCACTTGACAACAGCAGCACTACAGCGGATTTGAAACCTGAACTTGCCCTCTAAGCAAGGATCCTATTACTCGACTAACATGCCCTTGCTTTTTGTGATAGTCAAAGAAGCAAGATAGCAGAGAATGGTTTTGATCAATTGAATTCTGGCTTATGGGTCTGGCACAATGCTGTGCCACTCTGCAGGGGTAGAGGTTGTTCGGATTCCAGGTTCAGGGCCTCATGTACAGGACTTGATATGAACCTTTGATGGCCAGCAGAATTCCTCCCCCCCCCAAGGTACATTCTTTTTCTCTTTGACTTGATGACAGCGGGACTACAGTGAATTTGAACCCAGGACCTCTTGCTTCCTAAGCAAAAAGTCTTACCTCTAGACCAACAAGCTCTAGTGCATGTGATATTGTTTTTTTTGTCCTCAAATCAAATAGGTATGGAAGCCTGCCTGAACATAAGTATAAGTTTAAAGCATACAAATAGTACTTTAACATCATAATTAAACATCTCATACCTATCCATTGCACAATCTGTGAACAGTGGCAATCTGTGAACTTTGAGCATTTACCAACTCTTCTATGAAAACCACATTCATTATTCATGGCAAAATCAATGAGAAAACACTGTCAATAGTAGGTTGGACCCAGAGGAAATTGCCCCTGGGACTCCTATTGAGCTCAATGGGCCTTTCAATGAAGAAAGGTTAGCTCTGCCATAACTATGGAGCCACTATCATGGCTACACAATGAGTAAGACCAATTTCAATTTATTCTATAAAGAAGCAACTTACAATATACTCCTTATAGGTGATATTGGTTTAGGCCGCAAATAAACTTTCACAAACTTTCACTTACAATATACTCCATGATGTTTCCAGTTTCTCTAAAGCATAGCCACAACTCCCCATTCATAATTATAAATAATGATTATTGGATGGTAACTTTAGCTTTTGATTTCCAATAATCCTTACGAATGATTCTGGAGAAATCTGGAGTGATTCTGGAGAAATCTGGATAGAGTGGGCATGGCATGGGCAGGGTGGCTGTATCTGGAGCTGCTCATGCACCGATCACGGGGATACCTTCCACCCACCCACAGCAGCTCTCATTTAAAAACACCCACCCAGCCACACACCCAATGATTGTATAAGCCCTCCTTACATAGGAAAACAGGCTAAAAATGAAAGAAATCACAGGAAAAAACTACCTCTCTTCTCATCAGATGTGAATCCAAGAAACAGAAGGATCATTGTGAACTTGGTACTGCAAGATTCTGCCATATACAAAGTACAAATGAAACTTTTCAGACTTTCTCTTCTATGGAAAATTTTGATAGAACGTTTTATGTATGTGAGGATGCATAAAATTCAATATCTCATTCTTTTTAAATAGTGAACATGACACCATGAGGCATTTAGAGTTGAGCTTTTTTTCTCTGCCATTACACAGAAAACTTGTCTTTTGGCTCTTACTTTGGCCAGAGTAACATAGCATTTAAGATATATTTTAATGGAACAGTGTCCATTCCAGCCATAATATTGCTTTCTCAGTTACGTGATTTATATGCATGAATTCCAAGGAGCCATGACAAGTGAAAGTGGATCCAAAATGTATTTCATTTTCATATACCAGAGGTTGTAACTGCCTTATAGGTAATCTGTCTTTGTGAGAAAATAAATGGTGGTTCAATTTGTGACAGGTTTAAAAGATTGTCTTTGAACTATGTTTACCAAGAACTTTTTCCAGATTTTGAAATGGCACTTAAGATGTATGTAGTAGTGATTGCATGTATCTGAACATTAAGCTGCACTCAGCTTTGTTCCTTGGACAGGGTTATTATATTTAAACCTCACATCTTTGGAATTCTATCTTTTCTTTTTTTTTTGCATTTCCAAAATGGTGTGGCTGTACAAAAATACTGGTCAAAATACTGTATAGAGCATGTTTTCCATTTTTTTATTTTAAAAACTTTGTGATTTGGGGGGAAAGGTATTATAATTTACAAATGAGGAAAAAATTTAGACCTGGGCTAGATTCATAATATAAAATGTGAATAAATAATTTGGCTATACTACACTTAACATACTTTTTCTTTAAATAAATGGAAGAAATTGAATTGTCTGAGGACACATTGGGGAGTAGAAATTAACATGTAAGACATTTAAAAAAAAAAAAAAAAAAAAAAAAAAAGGAAAAGCTCCAACAAAGGGGATGGTTGCTATGAACCTGAATGTAAAGGTTGCATAAAGAACTTTTATATAACTTGTCATGAATCTCTGGGTATTTTCAGACTTACGAGATTGCTGTTCACCACACTGACTGACAGTGGATCCCATGTGGCGGCAGTGATCTTGTGAATGTCTATTTGCTCCCAGACAGATGTTCACCACAGTGAACACCTGGCCAGGATCCCAGTCCAGGGTTGAGCATAGCGGGCTGAAATGCCCATCATGTCTGAAATTACCCTATGGGTACCTAGCTAAAGAAAACATTTTACATTATTATTATTATTATTATTATTATTATTATTATTATTATTATTAGCATTAGCATTAGCATTAGCATTAGCATTTATATAGTGCCAGCGATGTACCTAGTGCTTTACAAAAAGTAAGATAGACACGGTTCCTGCCCAAGAACTTACAATCTAAAGACAGGGGGAGGAGAGACAGGGAAGGTGGAACAGAGGGAGAAACAAGGGATCTGACATTCATGAGGATGTGAAAACCCAAGTAAACTTTCTTGGCTTGGTTACAGTAAATTGGGAGTGTATAGATAACAGGTGGGGGATAGTACTGGGTGGGGATGATTAACAGGAGTTAGGAAGGGCGGAGCGGAAGAGGTGGGTTTTGAGGAGGGACTTGAAGGTGTGGAGGGTGAAGGCAAGGGGACGAGGGCAGGGAGGGAGTTCCAAGCATGCGGGGCAACAAGAGAGAAGGGATGAAGGTGGTTGGGGGAGCAGGGGAGGCATGGGAAGGTGAGGGAGGGGATGGAAGAGGAGCAGAGTGTTCGAACAGTGGTTCAGAGGGAGATCAGGGAAGAGAGGTAGGGGGAGCAAGGTTGTGAAGGGCTTTGTAAGTGAAGACAAGGAGCTTGTGCAGAATTCACTCAGGGAGAGGGAGCCAGCGGAGAGGGGAGAGGGCTGCACATGGTCAAAGCGACAGGCAAGGTGGATGTTCCTGGCAGCAGAGTCTGAACATAGATGAGGGAAGAAAGGTGAGTGCGGGGAAGGCTAGCAAGGAGGAGGTTACAGTAGTCGAGGCGTGAGATGACTAGGGTGTGGATGAGAGTTTTGGAAGAGGAGACAGACAGAAAATGGCAGATCTTTGCAATGTTGTGGAGGGAGAAGCGGCTGGATGTGGTGACGGAGTCAATGTAGGGTTTGAAGGTAAGGTGCAAGTTGCAAATGAAGCCCAACCTATGGGCTTGGGGGACAGGGAGGATAGAGGTCCCATCAATGGCAATTGACAGGGAAGAGGGAGAGGAAGGATTGGGAGGGAAGATAAGGAGTTCAGTTTTTGCCATGTTCAGCTTGAGTAGGCATTGAGACATCCAGGAGGAGATATCAGAGAGACAGGGTATTTTCAGACATTACGAGATCACGCTCAACCACAGTCAATTCCTTGTGGTAGGGAATGGTCCTGTAACATCTGTTGGGGAACCGGAAGTTCCCCCCCAGATGTTACCCATGCTCAATCCCCACCGGGAATCACATTCACTACGCGATCGGCTGAACCCGCGGGGCCAGCACTGATCGTGTGATTCATGGGATTCCCGGTGGGGATGAAAGGGCCTGTCATGTCTGGACAGTGATCATGGCCCGGAATCCCCCACCAGGATTCTGGGCCGTCGTCATTTCGGGCAGGCTCTGCAGCCGCATTGGCCGTGACGCCTGCCTGTCTCCCAGAGGGCAGGTGGTGGGGGAGCGCGGGGGGGCAGGATTGTGCGGCCGCACGTTGCACAGCGTGGCCACGCCCCCTCTCTGATTCCCCACCGGGATCCCCCGGCATGTCTGTTGGCCGTGCCAGAGTGATCCCGGCGGGGAATCCAAGGGTTGTTTCCATGACAGGGCGAATGCCATCCCGTCACATCTGAAAATACCCACAGTTGGTGAGACGAGCTTGAACAGAGGGGGAGAGGGAAGGAGTGGAGCAATAGAGTTGAGTGTTGTCAGCGTATAGGTATTGGAAATCGTGGGAGACAATGAGTTTGCCTAGGGATTGGGTGTAGATAGTGAAGAGGAGAGGGCCAAGGACAGATTCTTGGGGAACCCCAACCAAAAGGGGTAGGGAGGAGGAGGAGGGGGAGGAGTTAGGAAGAGATACATTGAAGGAGCGGTCAGAAAGGTAAGAGGAGAACCAGTCGAGGACAGGGTCCCGATATCCAAGGGAGTGAAGCGATTCAAGCAGGAGCGAGTGGTCAACAGTGTCAAAGGCAGCAAAGAGATCAAGGAGGACAAGAATAGAGTAAAGGCAGTTGGGTTTAGCTATAAGAAGATAATTGGTGATCTTAACAAGAGTGGTTTCAGTGGAGTGAAGGGGGAAGAAGCCAAATTGGTGGGGGTCAAGGGTAGAGTTGGCAGAGAGGAGGTCATTAAGGTAATGAGAGTAGACAACCCATTCAAGGAGTTTGGAAGGAAAAGGGAGGAGTGAGACAAGACAGTAATTAGAGGGTTCAGAGGGATCCAGAGTGGACTTTTTGAGGATGGGGGAAACAGTGGCATTTTTAAAAGCAGAGGGGAAGGAGCCAGTAGAAAGGGAGAGGTTGATGATGTCCAGGAGGGGAGGGGCAACAGCAGTAGCAATGGAGGTCAAGTGGCGGGAAGGAATGGGGTCCAGGGGGCAAGTGGAGGGGTTGGATCAGGAGAGCAGGGAGGAGATTTACTCAGGGGAAGTTGGAGGGAAGGAGGACAGGAGAGAGGTGGGGGAAGGGGGGTGTAATTGGGGGGAGAGGACTTGGACGCGATTTCCAGGTGGATCTTGTCGATCTTAGAGGTGAAAAAGAGCAAGATCCTGAGCAGAGAGAGAAGAGGGAGGCGGAGGACCGGGGGGATTGAGAAGGGAGTCAAAGGTGGAGAAGAGGCGGCAAGGGTTCCGGGAGCAGGACTCAATGTGTGAGGCATAGTACTGCTGTCTAGCGAGGGAGATAGCAGAACTGAGTGATGAGAGGCAGAATTTGAAGTGCAGGAAGTCAGCATGGTATTGGAATTTGCACCAGAGGTGTTCAGCAGCCCGGGTGCAGGAGCGGACATGGCAAATGGTGGGGGTGAGCCAAGGGCAAGGGTTACGGGACCGAGCTGGGAGGGAGGAGAGGGGGGCAAGAGAGTCATGGGTGGAGGTGAGAGAGGAGTTGAGGGTGGAGATGGAAGAGTTGGGGGAGGAGAAGGAGAAATTGAGGGTAGAAGAGGAGAAAGGAGGAGGCAAAGTCCTGGGGGGCAATGGACTTCAGATTGCGGAAGGGATGGGGAGATGAGGAAGAGGAGGGCGAGCTGTGGGAGAGGTTGAAGGAGGCAAGGAAATGGTCGGAGATGGGATGGGGTTCGAATGAGAGATCAGAGATATTTCTGTTAGGGATGGGTGAACAGATCGCGGTTCAGGTTTGGCCGTTCGGTTCGGCTGCATTCGGTTCGTCCGTTTGGTTCGTCTGTTCGGTTTGACTGTGTTCGGTTCGTCAGTTCGGTTCAGCCGTTTGGTTAGTTCGCCGGGTTCGGGTTCAGCCGTTCGGTTTGGCCATTCTGTTCAGCCATTAGGCCGTTCTGTTGGGCCGTTCGGTCATTTGGTTTAGCCGTTCGGTCATTCGGGAAATGTTATGGGTGTTATTTTTGTTTTTTATATGGTTTTTTGGTTTTTTATTGGGTTTTATATGGTTTTCTTTTGTTTTTTATTGGGTTTTTTTGTTTTTATTGATTTTTTTTTATTTATCTTTTAAATCTAATATTATATATATATATATCTACACTAAATCTAACTGCTATTAACTATTCTAAATGCTATGAACTAAATCAATTATCTAATAAGTACACAGGTCTACTCCTACAAACACTAAAACTAAATCACTAACGCTATGTCTATCACTAAGCTAGCTCCTACAACTACTATCCCTAACCTATCTCTCTATCTCTCTATATCTATATCTCTCTATCTCTCTCTATATGGGATGGGGGGGGAATCACAAACACAAGGTTTCAGTTTAAGGTTTCAGTTTCATTTCAGTACAAAACTGAAATAAAACTTAAAGCAATCTAATAATCCTACTCAACACCTGCTGTTCAGGAACAGTGACTAGCTCAGAAGGTGTTGGGAAGGGGGGAGGCAGATAGTTTCATTTCTTGCAAGCCTCTCCACCCCTGGTGCCTCGAAGTCTGCTCCTCAGTGACAAGTACTACCCCTCCCTGTCACCTTACAGTGAACCATTTTTTGCCACCCGAACTCACCCGAATGCAATCCAAACTGACCGAACTGTTTGGCCATTTTGCCGTTTGGTGTTTGGTTCTGTTCAGTATATTCGGGTTTGGGTTCGTGTTTGCATTCGGTCGTACGAACAGGCCAAGTTCAGGTCGAACTCTGAACTTCCAAACTGCGTTCGCCCATCCCTAATTTCTGTAAAACAAATGCAATGGCCATGCTTAGAACAAATGCCTCTTAAACAGTCTGAGAGCAAGAAAATTAGCAGCATCTCAACACCTAAAGTATGGTTAAACCAGGGATACTGACAGTTTTTAATTTATTTAATCAGAAATATTTATCTCAGGATTACCTCAACGAGTAATTACACAAGTAATATCTCATAGTCAACCCCATTTGTCATATAAAGGCTGTTCAGTGTGGGGCACAAAGTAGAGTCCATTCCAAAATGTTTCTGCAATTGTTTCTGCAATTAAATGTAGTGATTTAGGCCAAAATTTGCAAACAACTTACTGAGGAAGAACCCCATGGACACTTTAGTTCTAGATTTAATTTTTTAATTGATTTGTGGTCAGTTCAGGAAAAGGAACTATAAGGACTAGAGCTGAAGCAAGTATCCACAAAAACAGGTATATCCGATGAGGCCCTTTTTACATGGGCCTCTCTCACTCATGAACACCCAGAAATCTGCGTGTTCATGAGTGGGAGAGGCCCGTATGAAGGACATGGCATGGGCATGCATGGGAAGTGGAGGTGTGTGCATGCTCCTTCCTAACAAGCATTCCTGCTCCCTCCCACTCACCCCCACGCACGGGGCAACCAAGGAAACTGGAGGTTGCTCCATGCATGGGGAAGAGTGTGTGTGGGGTGGAGTGAGTGGGGATGCATGTGCGGCCGTGTGCATGCTTCTCCTGCTGTGCATGCCCCAGCCAGTGGCACTGTGTAAAAATGGTTGAATTTCAAGTACCCAAACCGACCCAGCGATATCGAGTACCAATTTGTACCTGTTTACAACCTAATTTGGGTACCAGATGTCCTGAAATATCAACGTCTGTTCCCAGAATACCAAATTCTTGAACCGAACTTCTGTACTGAGTTTTCAACTTCTACACCTATTTGTTGATTTTCCGTCTTAATTTTTTGGTTTTATGACCTGATATACCCATTGGTAAGTGGGAAATTGAAATATTGGTACCAGAAGTTACCAATTTGGGGGGTTTCCAGGTACCTGATAAGTACCCGAGTAACCTACCAGGTACCTGATGTGGTACCCAAAAATGCAGGTATTACCTGTGGGCACTAAAATAAACATCCATTTAAGCTCTACAGACGACTAAATTCTGACAGCCATATTCTTCTTGAAAAGCATCATATGCTCTGTGTAGTTTCATTTAAGAAAAAGACCTATTCAACATGAATATGGTTTATTTTAAGTTTATTTTATTTTATTTTTGAGTTTCTCAAATGGCAGAAGTAGGAGAACTGTTAGAACTTCTACCTACACAATGTCTAAATGAGAAGTGAATTAATGTCAGTTCTGAAGGAGAAAGTAAATATCATAAACCAGGGGTGGCATCGCTTTTCTGTCCCGAGGGCCACATTGAAAAGTAGTAGGAGCTCTGAGGCCCAGATAGAGGTTGGCTTAACAGGTGTATTAAAGAAAAAGAGGACCCAGATCATGCCAAGGGCCACATTTGACCCCTGGGCCTGAGGTTCCTCACCCCTGTCATAAACTAAGAACTGGAAGCAAACAGATGACATGATCCAGGTGGAGGACATAAAAATCATTAAAGGAAAAGTTCAGATTGGTATGGATGGAGATGGCATGCATAACTCAAAAGAATATTCATGACTAACAAAGCAAAGGATTTATCAGGAAATAAGTTACACCTGGGAGGGATAAAATGGGAAATGAACTCATAGATGACAGTAAACTTACTAAGAGATTAAATTAATAATTGCTCAAAATATTTACAAAGGATGTCGTTAATGATTCAGACACTTCATACTGGCTATTGTGCATGCTGAGTTGAATTTTGATTTCAGCTGCACCAGGATAATTGATAATCGCTGGTCTATTGTCCTGAAGACTGTAGAAACCCATGCAGGATAAAGATGGAATTATTTGAGAATTGTGATTCTTTGTTAACATGTGGGTTATTTCTTATTCAGCACATTAACCTTTCGTAGTCCGTCAAATGTAAAAAAAAACATATGAAAAAGCACTCTCATCAACCACAGTAACTACTGCCTCTAGTTGGCAATAATGCTTGTCTTCTGTGGGGTCTTTGGCGGAAGAGTGGGTGTCAGTAGCTCATGGAAGCATGCATCCAACCACTCTACCTTCAGACAGGCAGCTGGCTCTGTTGTTCCTGGGTGGCCATGCGGGGTTACTGTCCTTTCATGAAAGGTTCCTCATAGGGCACTTGTATATTCTAGCTAATCTCCTCTTTTAAGCACAGCACAATGCTTACCACATTTAGGCACCTCATGGCTAATCAACCTTGAGGTATAAACATGTTCTGATTAAGAAGTTGATGCAAAGGCAATTGAAGGCAATAAAGACTCCTATTGATTTCAGTGAGTTTTAGATCAGATCCTAAAGCTTGATGTGTAAACAAAATAAATTGTATCTGTTTCCTTAGCCAATAAAAGAAAGAAATTGCAACATGTTTTCTCTAACAGTCCTTCACCTTTAATTTACCTGCTGGGGCAGAGTCACAGAAAACAAAATTTTAATCAAGTTGATATTTTTAAAAAATACATCACTTGCTTGGAACATTTACACGTAGTTATTCAAGCAGTCATTTAGATGGAAACGAACTCTTGAAATAATGGCTGATTAAATTAATAATTAGATTTTCTATGAAAATCATTGGTGTGCTTAGTCTTCTGTAAGGATTCTATTATTTGTATTGTACAAGGGCACTGGAAAGGACAGAAACAATGTTTTTATACCACTAGAATTAACAAAGCAGATGCAAACATGCGAAGGTGTCAGTTTTCTGAAGCTGAAATTCAGATCAGTATAATATGTTCGTAACTAAGGAACTGTCTTTTTTTTCAGACAGCTAATTTTAGAGATATAGTCCCATTCATCAGTCACATCAGATATTTAATCCTAGAACTTTCTAATCAAATTATAATTAACCTTTCAGAGTAAAAATTGGGCTATTAGGGTCCAATTCTCAGGTCTGACTGAGTTGTGTATGTCACAGGGCCTTTCTCAGGCTGTTCCACTCTTAATGTGGAGATTTTCTTCCAATCATCCTTCTGCACTCAGCTCCTGCAGAAGCCTCGCCACGTAATGAATGCTTTTAGATGTGGCTGCTTTTCCCCTGACTTCAAAAGTCCAGGTTTGGCAAACTCCCACAAGGAGGGCTATGGATTTAGACACTCACCCCACCCCCAACTTGAAGTTGCATGGGAGCCATTGTAAACATCAGCGCCGCACGACTGCCTTACATTTTGACACCCGGACTTGTGAGACTTTGGCTATTGGGGTTTTAAAAGTCCGAGGCTCAAAACGTCTGGAAGATGTGTGGTGTCACTGTTTACAATGGTACCCGTGTGACTCCTGGTTAGAGGGTGAGTGTCTAAATCCCACCCCTAGGAGTTTTCTGATCTCAGAATTTTGAAGTCCAAGCAAAATCAGTCATGTCTAAAAATGCCCAAAGAGTGGAAAATGAAGAACCGGAGGAGGGGATTGCATATCTTCTTCCATAATTGGCACCTCGGAACTGAGAAAAAAGTTGTAATACAGTCCTAAGTTCTTCTTTTTCCTCTATGAAGTCCTTCATAAGGGATTTGGGAGAGACAATGACTGCAGTTCAATGTCTTCTAGTAATCTGAAGATCAAAATGCAGATGTGTGCAGAGGGACAGTTGCCTTTGTTTGTGACCAGCAGAGTCCAGAAGTAAATCCTGATTAAGAAGTTGTTGCAAAGGCCAAAACAACATTAGCACTTGTTTTGCCAAAATACTATGCCACAAGACTATGGGCTGAATCCCATGGCTGGAAGATGCCCAAGTGCAAGATGCACACATGCGTTGTTTCCATGTGGCACAAAGTGCTGGCAGTGGAGATGCATGCGGCTTCCATATGGCTGTGCATATGCAGTTGTGCGCAGGATTCATGAACCATAGGATTGGGCCCACTGTCTTTAAGAACACAGTGAGTAAAAAGAGATTAGAACTCCGTGAACTCCACTCCTCCTCTGTCCGCTCTCTCACCCTCCCACACCTCCCCTGCTGTCCTAACCACCTTTGTCCCTTCTTTCTAGCTGCTTCCCATGCCTGGAACTCCCTACCTGCCCAGATCCACCTTGCCCCCTCCCTTCGTACCTTCAAATCCCTCCTTGAGACCCACCTCTTCCTCTTTGTCCTCTTTGACTCCTCACCTCCCTAACCTAACTCCTGCCGATACCTTTCATCCAGTAGAAGCTGTTACCTGAAGTCTGTGTACTCATATCCTCATCACATGGACCAGTCAGCCATCATTTTCGATGTAACCAAGCCAAGCATGTGCACCTGAGACCTTACATCTTCGTGAATTATTATTATTATTATTATTATTATTATTATAAACATTTATATAGAGCCAGTCATGTACTTGGTGCCATACAGAACATAGACATGGACTCAGTCCCTGCCTGTGGCTTACAATCTAAAAGACAAGGAGTGGGAGACAGGGAGAGGGGACAGTGGGACAGACAGGGGAGAAGACAAACAAACATTCAAGCAGATGCGAAGCATCAGGTGCGTGTGCTTGGCTTGGTTACAATCAGGTTGGTTGCAGCAGTCTGCAGAGGAGGGCAGACAGTAAGTATATGGGAAACGACTAGCAGGCATTGGGAAAGGTGGTGAGGAAAAAGTGGGTCTTGAGGAGGGATTTGAAGGAGCGGAGGGAGGGGACAAGACGGATGTGGGTAGGGAGGGAGTTCCAGGCATGGGGGGCAGCGAGGGAAAAGGGTCGAAGGCAGTTAGGTGAGCAGGAGAAATGAAGGAGAGTGAGGAAGGGGACAGAGGAAGAGTGGAAAGCGCGTGCAGGAGTGCGTAGGGACCCTACACACCCCTTGTCTCTCTGTTCCCCTTCCTTCATCACCCCCCCCATCTCCCAGACTGTAAGCCCTAGGGCAAGGACCATGTCTATTCCAATGTTTGCACTATAGAAATGCTTAATAATAATAATAATAATAATAATAATAATAATAATTATTATTATTATTACTATTAATAGCACACTGTGTTCTGTGTTTTCACACTTTGGCCCAGGAGCCACTGACACATCTTTTGAGAGCTTGCCAGATTGTCTCAGGCCATGTCGGAGTCTAGCCTGGGTTCTGAACCTCGGATTAGCTCCAGGTCACAGTCTGGACAAGGCTCTGCTAATCAAGGAAAAGTGGCCCACAGCGGGCTATCATGTGCAGTGTGGCTTGCTTTGACCTGGCCTGGATTGGGTCCGTCATGGCAGCAGGCAGGATGCGGGGCACAGTGTGGGAGGAGCAACTGCATTTTCTTGCATCTCCCTGCCCTCTCTAAAGTCCCTTCCATGGGAATCAGTGGTGAGCGGCATGACCCAGATCGGACTATGTCCACTGTAGCTTCCGGGCCCAACATGATCCATGTTGCTGCAATGAACATAAGAACATAAGAATTGCCTTACTGGGTCAGACCAATGGTCCATATACTCAGCATCCTGTCTCCAACAATGACCAATAATTTTGGCTAGGGATAAGCACCCAACAGGTCACAATGGGGGATCCATTCCTTGTTGTTTTCCCCTAGCTCCTGTCATGTTCCCTGATCCTGTCTGCCTAATAGCTGCTAATGGACCTATCTTTCAGAAACTTGTCCAAACCTCTTTTAATCTCAGCTATAGTACTGGCCCTTACCACAGCCTCTGGCAGTAGATTCCACAACCCAATTATACGCTGAGTGAAAACAAATTTTCTTTTATTTGTTTTAAACTTGCCACCCATGAGTTTCATGGAGTGTCCCTTAGTTCTATTACTAGCTGAGAGGGTAAATAACTGCTCCTTGTTTATTAGTTCCACACCACTAATGATTTTATAGACCTCTATCATATCTCCTCTCAGTCATCTCTTCTCCAAACTGAAGAGCCCCAACCTACCAAGCCTCTCCTCATACAGGAGCCCTTCCATGCCCTTGATAATTTTTGTTGCCCTTCTCTGTACCTTTTCTAGTTCAGCTATGTCTTTTTTGAGATGGGGCAACCAGAACTACACACAATATTTGAGGTGTGGTCGCACCACTGATTTGTATAGAGGCATTATGATCTCCTCAGTTTTATTGTCTATCACCTTCCAAATAATTCCTAATGTTCTGTTTGCTTTTTTGACTGTTGCTGTACACTGCGCTGTGGACTTCATTGTATTGTCCACAACCACCTCCAGATCCTTTTCCTGAGGGGTATGCATTGTGTATGCATAGTTTGGATTATTTTTCCCTATGTGCATCATTTTGCACTTGTCCACATTAAATCTCATTTGCCATGTAGCTGGCAAGGCACCCAGTGTCGTAAGATCCTGTTGCAGTTCCTTACAGTCTGGTTGTGTTTTAACTACCTTGAATAACTTTGTCTCATCTGCAAATTTGATCACCTCACTCTTAACACCCTTTTTCCAAATCATTAATGAATACATTAAACAGCGCTGGTCCCAATACAGATCCCTGAGACACACAACTTTTTGCATCTCTCCATTGTGAAAACTGACCATTTAGTCCTAACCTTTGCTTTCTATCTTGGTTACTTCTTTTTCCACTCAATCTTGAAACCACTTGCTCTACTGAAATCAAAGGACTACTCTGAAGTAAGTGGTTTTAAAATTTCACCATGTCTTAATGTGTTCCACTTCAACTGGATGCACAAGAGAAGGACATCAAGGAGACTGAGTGGTACTTTGATTCCAGGCTTAGTTGTAAGTTTCCCCAATCTCAGCAGTTCCAGTCCCTGAAGAACACAAGCTAGTTTGAATGTCTGAAGAGCTGGCAGCTAGTATTTAATTTAATTTAATTTAATTGATATCCGTACCCTCCTGCCAAAGGCAGCTTGGGGTGGCTTACAGTATATACAAATATAAAAATACACATATAAAACCACAATCAACTAAAGATAAAACATCTAAAAAATGAGAGAAAGAGAAGGGGAGAAAACATCCCCCCCCCCGAGAAAAGAGAGAAGAAGGGGTGTTAAAGACATAAAAACTCCAAAGAAATAAATACCCCAGCCTTACCACCACCCCTAAAAATAAAAACTCTCCCTCCCCCATCTCCCTCCCCCATGGCCTCTGCCGGGAGGGAGTTCCACAGTCTCAGTGCAGCCACCGAGAACAGCATCCCCATAGTTGCCCCCCGGAATACCTGGGGAACTTGGAGAAGGGCACTCCTGGTCAACTGCAGGGGCCAACCCAGAGCACGGGGAGTGAGGCGATCCCACCGATATATGGGGACCAAGCAGTATAGGGCTTTATATGGAAAAACTAGCACCTTTAATCAGGCCCGTAAGACTATAGGCAGCCAGTGCAGAGAATGGAACACTGGTGTAATATGTTCTCAGTGGCCCACCCTCGTAAGGAGATGTGCTGCCGTATTCTGCACAAGCTGCAATCCCCAAACTGTCCCCATGGGCAGCCCAACATAGAGCGCGTTACAATAATCCACTCTTGAGGTAATGAAAGCATGGATGATTGTGCCACGTCAGTCTGAGACTTATGGTCGAAGCAGTGATGCAAGGTGTAATTGGCGGAAAGTGCTCCTCACCACAGGTCCACTCTGGGCATCTAGACAAAGCTGTGCATCAAGGAGCACTCCCAGATTCCAAACCTGGGGAACCAGTGGGGGGAGAACCCCGTCAGTGACAGGGGATGCCACACCCACAACCTTCCCCAATTGCATCACCTCCATCTTGTCAGGATTCAACTTCATTTGGTCTGCCCTCATGCAGTCCCCCAGTTCAAAGTCCAGGTTCTAGCTGCATGATCAACACAGATATTGATATGATCACTACAGCCAAACAAATCGATGCTGATGCCTCACCACATAATTGTATATAATTTAATTGTATTCCAGTTAATTTAGTGTATCTAATCCTACACTGTGTCAGTGTAAATCCCATTTTGTTTTCCCATACAAAGAGTTTTAAAGGGAAAAGAGAAAAAGCACTAATGATGAAATGTTTTCAATTAGTGCTTGTGCATGTTTAATCTTTGCCTCAATAGACAAAAACAAAATGGTGGGGTTTTACATTTGCAACTCTTTATATAGGCCTGCTGTGAGGAGTTTGCAATCTACTTTGCAGACAAGATCGCTCAGATCCAGAGCAACTGTGACACTGGACTAGGAATAGTAGAAATGGAGCATGAGGTGATGGAGGCCCCATCTGGTCCATCTTTCTGGGATGAGTTTCAGGAAGTGATGCCAGCCAATGTGGTAGATGTCCTGGAGTCTGTCAGAGCCACCAGTTGCGAATTAGATCCATGCCTATCCTGGTTGGTGAAAGTCTCCAGGGAGACATTGGGGACGGTTTTGGCAGGGATAATCAATCCCTCCTTCAGCAGGGGAGACTGCCCCCTGATCTCAAGGAGGCCGTGGTACACCCCCTGCTGAAGAAGTCATCTTTGGATGCGGACACACTTGCCAGCTACCGGCCCGTCTCTAACCTTCCCCTTTTAGGAAAGGTTATTGACTGGGTAGTGGCTCTGCAGCTCCAGGCTCATCTTGATAGCATCGGGTTCCTTGACCCATTTCAATTGGGGTTTCACTCCGGCTATGGTACAGAGACAGCATTGGTGGCCTTGGCAGATGATCTCCATCAGGAGATGGATGCAGGACATTCTACACTTCTGGTCCTGCTAGATGTCTCAGCTGCGTTTGATACAGTTGACTATGGGCTGCTGGTGAGATGGTTGCGTGACCTTGGGAGTCTGGATGGGACTGTCCTTGGATGGTTCCAGTCATTCCTGTCGGGAAGGACCTAGCAGGTTGTCCTGGGGGCAGAGACTTCTAGCCCCCGGGTCCTGAACTGTGGCGTTATGCAAGGTTCAATTCTGTCCCCATTATTTAATTTGTGTATGCGGCCGCGCAGCTGATTGAACTCTCCCCCATTACCACCCGCTCACTTACCTGGTGCTTGAGCGCAACGTTGCCGGGGTGGAGCCGGGGACCGACCTGCAGGGATAAAAGCTTCAGTTGGGTCAAGGCGGCACCATAGGCGCGTGCCAGGGCCGCGCGCTGAAGGGCTGCGTGCACAAGGGCGTGCCTTTTTGCGTGCTCTTCAGCGCGATCTGGAGCTGGAGCCCGGTGATTTGGCCTCTGGTAGCCTTGTGTAAAGCTAAAAGTCCTGCCGGGAGAATTGAATATCAACTTTGGGGAGTTGGCGGTCTGAAAGTGACTGATAAGTGAGAGAACTTACGCTGTATTTTTGGTGTCCACTGGAACCGAGTCAAAGTTTTCTGTGCATATAATAAGCCCCCTAGTTTGCTGGGGGGAGAAGTGCCAAGGACAAGAGTGTGCTTGGAAATTTTTTTATATATCCACTGTTGTTCTTCCTCTTGGAAAAGTGGGGTGATACGCTACAAATCTTTGCTCGAGGGTTTTTGCTCAAAAGATAGGCTAAAACTTGGGTTAGCAGTATCTAATATAGGCAAAGACCTATAGATTTGGTTGGGACTTAACATTGGAAGAATATAACTCTGTCCTGAAGGTTGGGAGTGGATACCATATATGTGGTGCTGTTATTTTAGGATTTTGTTGTAAAATTGATTTTAGTTATTTTAGTCCTAGTGGTCTTGCAATCAAGGCTAAGAGAGCTCGGGAACCAGTGAGAAATGGCCCACCAGAAACGATCTAGGAGTGAAAACGCTGCTACAGTGTCCCCAATATCAAATTTGCCCAAACAAAGGGAAATTGAGACCTACTTTTTTGGCAAAGAGGAATTATCAGGACCCTATCGAAGGGAAAAGCTGGCAATCCAAGATAGTGTTAAAGATTCCTTGGGGGGCCAGGTGCTCAAAGGGAGAAGTATTATGCCATTAACAAACCAGTCTATACAGAGTAAAGAAGGGCTCAGCCTGGTCAGTACCCACTATGAGGGATGCTTGGAACTCTTGGGGGACTTGGCCATTATAACCTTCCATACATTACGTGTAATGGTTTCCAAATTAATCATACAGACAAAAAGCTAATTGCACTGAAAACAATTCAGGAAATGCCTAGTCCCACCGAGGTCTCTCGAGGTCCACATAAAAAAACTGGGAAGGATAGGGGGGGGACCTACAAAGCCTATAATAGTGGACGTTGACCCGGCACCTAGAGAGCTAGCCCTCCTGGAAAATCACAAAAGATTTACTTATTTGCCGCAGACTCTCCTATTTATAGTATTGCCTCTCCCTTCAGGCATATTGCCTTTTTGGAATACCCCATGAGATATCGCTGAACACCTAAGAATCTTGCTAAGGGATAAAATAACGAGGAGCAATATCCTGGCTATAGAACATATACCGAACGTAAAGAAGCGATGGTTGATACAGGTGACATTCTGCTCAGTAAGTCTGGTTGACTTGATTGTACAAAATGAAGGGGCTTTAAATGAGAGGGAATTTCTAGAATTTTGCACTTGGATCCTGATTTAGCCGAGGTACCAGGGTCTAAGTGCTTGGAAGGAGGGGATAATGTTAAACAAATCAAAGGGAATACATCTTCCGGACATATGATGCAAGAAGGTGGTAACTTGAAACAGATAGTAGGGGATACACCCAAATGTCAAGTGATACAAGGTGTGGGAAAGTTGAATCAGATAGAAGGAGCTACACCCAAGTGGTATGTGATACAAGAAAAGATGGTCACTAGTGCTGTAGTTGAAGAGGAAATGGAGGTGCAAGAGAGGGACCATAAAATAGGTGGTTGTGCCAGGAATCAGGAAGTACATAATGAGCCTAGCGTTCCCCCAGTCCTATGGAAATTTCAGGAGCAATGTACACAACTCGATCTACAACAAATTCTGGATAGATTGGGTAATTTTTGTCAATAAATAGAAAGAGCAAAAGGAAATAGGCACCTAAATCAGGACAGTAAAAGGGGGAGGGAGAGAAGAGGAGCAATAGAATCCAGGATATCTGTATACTCCCAGTCTCTGGTGGAGGTACAAATAGACTACCCTTCAGCTACATCTACTCCTCGGGTGGTAAATAAAACTTTGCCTGGGCATGAGAGTCGTGATCTCAGTATGGGAAAAGGACTGAATAAATCTTGTACTCCTGACCCAGGGAAGTCAGTAAAGCCTGTCCTGGTGGCTCCTCCTGCGCAAAGATCAGTTTAAGGGCCTAGCCTACAGGAAGGGAAAATAATTCCCAATGAGCCAAGTGCCGTATATTTGGTGCCTCCAATGGCAGAATCAACAAAGAGCCTAGAGACTTATTTGCTCACAGGTTTGTTCTCCTTTAAGGAGAGAGAGAAGGAGAGGGATAGGGAATTTAGGAAATCTTTCCCTGTATTCCCCCATATAGTGGATAATGAATTATGACAAAGAGCCTATGACCCCTTTATATTAAAAATGTTGTCGTGGACCATTGCAGGAGTTAGAACAAAACTTAGAGACATCGATTTCCTGGAGCATATTAAAAATTATCATCTTATCTTGCTGCAGGAGACTTGGGTGGAGCAAGAATTTGAGTTACCTGGGTTCAAAATATTTGCTATTCCGGCACATCCTTCAAGGGTGGGTGGTAGGCCCCATGGGGGGATAACGCTTCTCGTTGCAACATCTTTGCAGATATCTCCCAGACTCTTGGAGGTTTCTCCTCCCTTTTATGGACTGTGGTTTTGCAAGCTGGAGAGGAGCATGGAGTTTCTCCTCCTTAATGTATATGTCCCTCCATCTGCTTCCATTTATTATGATCATAGTATTTGGGATGTCATTGTAGAGTCAGTCCAAAAAACAAGAATAGATCACCCAAGAGCTTTTGTTGTGGTGGTGGGCGAATTTAATACAAGGTTGGGAAATAAAAGTACTTGCCCAGGGAACCTCAATTTAGAGGTCTACCTGGAAATTCCTTGTAATTTGGAAAGGTGTTCCAAAGATTTATTTGTTTGCCCTAGAGCAATGTATTTAATAGAGCTAATTCAAGTTTTGGACTTGCTAGTTCTAAATGGCCAAGTTGGAAGTGATTTGGGTGGATAGTACACCTTTAATTCACCCCTGGAGTCTAGTGTGATTGATTATTTCTGTGTCTCGAACTGTTTAATAAACTTGGTTGTCGATTTTATGGTGATTCCAGCTATCTTGACAAACCATCTTCCCCTGGCTCTGTTAATTTCTGGGAAAGGGTCGGGTTGGGCACAGGAAGAGCCAAAAGCCACACAACAAAATCTTGTGAGGGGAAAATCTTCACATAACAATCAATTCGTAGTGGTGAGGAAAAAATGGTCCAAGCAGGTGGCATTTGCATGTAAAGAGCTTGGGGACCAGGAAGTGGTATCCTCTTTGGTAAAAAGGATTTTGAGTTCTGTGGGGGATACTATTGGAAATTTTGAGGAGATTATTAACCTTTTTCAACCTTCCCTGACCATGACATGTCTACCTAGGAATCAAATAGCTTATGTACCGATGTGGTTTGATGAAGAGTGTAGGCGTGAACGTAGGTCTCTGAGGAGGAAGGCCAGGAGACTCCACTCAGATCCTACATTCTCAAATAGAGCCTCATTTTTGGATGCTAGGTCTGCCTATAGAGCCTTGATGGCACAAAAAAAGAGGCGTTTTGCAAAAAGCCAGTGGGAGACTCTAGAATTGGCGGTGCGAGATAGAGACCTGAGAAGATTTTGGGCGATGGTCAGGAACGTTGGATCAAACGTGCAGGCGAGTAGGGCTGGTATGGTATCGAACAAATATTGGGTGGAGCATTTTACAGACTTGTTCAAAAATAATAGTATCAGGGGGCCCATAGAAATACGAGGAGTAGATCATTTACCATCTTGGGACCCTGTTACTCCTGACATGGTAAAAGATTTGCTAGGAAAGGCTAAAACTGGGAAAGCACCGGGAGGGGATTATATCCCTGTGGAATTGTTAAAAGCACACATGGAATGGTGGTCGGGAATCCTTGCGGAATTCTTTATAGCCATTAATAATTCAGGACATATACCTTTGAAATGGCTCGCAAGTATTGTGGTCCCAATTTATAAGAAGGGAGATTCCCAACTTCCAGGTAATTATAGACCCATTAGTTTATTAAGCACGGTGGGTAAACTATATGCTAATTACTTGCTAACTAAACTCCAAGTGAGGATGGACCAGGAATCCATCTTAGACCCTGTGCAAGCAGGCTTCAGGAAAAATACATCCACAGTAAACCAGATATATGTTCTAAACCACATGATAGCCACCTACATGGAATCGAAGTGCTCAGGGCAGAATAAGAAATCTAAGCTGTTCCTATGTTTTGTCGATCTTAAAGCAGTCTTCGACTCGATAGATAGGGAAAGGTTGTGGAACAAGCTAAGTAAAACCACTATTGATCCACGTCTTCTTTTTCTAATGATAAAACTATATACAGGGAACACCATGCAAGTAAGAGCTGCATATTCCCTCCCGCTGACACAATCTATCCCTGTAGCCAAAGGGGTTAGGCAGAACTGTATTTTGGCTCTGGCCTTATTTAACCTCTTTCTAAATGATTTTGTGGAGTTTATGAATCTAGAACAGTTGTATCCGCCAAAGATTGGCACTAGACGGGTCCAGATACTCCTGTTTGTCGATGACGCGGTACTGTTAGCCCAGACCCAAATTGGCCTGAGAAGGTCGCTGCAAAAATTCAAGGACTACTGCTGTCAGGAGAGCTTGACAGTTAACTACACAAAAACTAAGGTCCTTGTTGCTGGTAGGAGGCAGGTGAAGACCACTTATAAGTGGACAATGGGGCAAACTAGGATAGAGCAGGTGAATGAGTTTAAAGATTTGGGAGTGGTTATCTCGGAGTCAGGCTCTTGGAAAAATCACTTTCAATATATAAAATAACAAGCTAGTAAAACAATGGCACCTACTGTATCTTTCTACTACAAGCAGGGTGGACAATTGGTACCTCCTGCTCTTCATATATTTTTTGCGAAAGTAGTTCCCCTATATTCAGTCTCAATTTGGGGGTGGGGCTTTTTGGACAAATTAGATCAATTCCAAAACAAATTTTTGAGAACTATTCTTGGGGTTCCTGCTGGAACACCGATGGCTCTTTTACGGGCAGAGATAAAGGCTCCCTCAATCAAAGCTAGGGCTTTGATATCAATGATAGCCTTTTGGTTAAAATTAAAGATCTTCAAGCAGTATAAATCTTCTCTAATCGGCTTCATATCAGAGAGGGTGACAGAATGGAGTATTTGGTTAGAACAAGAAATTTGCAAACTTGGTTTTTCAGCTGCATTCTTACATGGGTTTGACGATGCCAGGGCCATGTCTTTAGTCAAGTGCAGAGTGCTTGATCAAGACCAGCAAAGGACCCAATGTGAGATTAGAGTCCAGAGGATAGCCCCCGAATATTATCTGATACAATTGGAGGATTTGGAAAACAGCTATCTTTTCTCCTGGCAGGATCCCCAACTAAGACGCGCATATACCCTCTTTCGCTTCCAGAACTTCCCATCGATGATGATGGAAGGACGCTACAAAGGAACTGAGAGGAACTTGAGATTTTGTCCTCTGTGTAATCTTAAGGTCATTGAAGATCTGGTCCATGTTCTAGTCTTTTGTCCTGCATATGATAAAATACGCCTTCTGAGTTTGAGGCATCTAGTAAAGGATACTAATTCTCTCCCCATGTTGGCAGTGATGAAGAAGTGGTTGAATCCAAGGAATTCAGAAGAGGCAAAAGGAGTAGCAAAATATGTGTTATTGGCAATGATTATACAGAGGAAATATCTGGCTCTGAAATAGTATGGTGCCTCCTTTAGCGTGGAGATTTTAGAGGTTTGTCGATTTAGGCGAGATGTAGGGTATAAGTCGGTAGTATGACGACAATATTTAGGGGTCGAGAGTTTCCCGAGCTCACGCTCTGCTGAAGAGTTAGGGATTTTTTCGTTTTTGTGCATTAGTATAAAAATTTTATGTTTAGAATCAGTATTATGCTTAATGCTGTATGAGATTCATGACAACATTTCCATAAGGAGCCTATAATAATGGGACATTACTATAACCCAATATTTGTACACATAGGACTAGTAGGATAATTTTGTTAAGTTTGATATGATGTGTCTAGAATGATTAGAAATAATGAGTAATGAGGTCTGCTAGAAATTGATAGGCTCAATCTGGATTAATGGATTGTAGGATCTCTTATTTTAATTTTTACCTTATATATTGCTTTGTGGTTTTATTATCTATGTATTGTTATGACCTATGGTTGCAACAAATAAATAAATAAATAAATAAATAAAATGTGTATATGCAGCCCCTGGGGGAGATCATGAGATGGTTTGGTGTGCACTGCCACGAATATGCTGACACCCAGCTTTACCTCTCCTTTTCAAATGACCCAGGTCCTGCTGTCTCTCTGCTGTCCCAGTGTTTGGAGGCCATTGCGAAGTGGTTATGGCAGAGCAGACTGAGACTCAATCCTGATAAGACAGAGGTGATGGTGGTGGGTAGAGCAGGGGAGGTGTTGGCCCTCCTTGTGGAGGGTGTGCACTCCACTGTGGCCCAACAGGTGCGGAGCCTGGGGATGTTATTGGATTCGGGTCTCCTCCTAGATCAGCAGGTGGAGGTGGTGGCAAAGGCAGCTTTCCACCAGTTATATCTGGTGTGGAGGCTGTGGCAATACATCTCTAGATCTGACCTGGTCACTTTGATCCATGCCTTCATCACCTCGAGGCTGGACTACTGTAACATGATTTACGTGGGGCTTCCTTTGATGCTGGCCCAGAGGTTGCAGCTAGTGCAGAATATGATGGCCTGTCTCTTAACAGGGACGGGTCGACGTGAGCACATGACACCAGTGCTCTGTGTGCTGCACTGGCTGCCTATAACATACTAAGCCAGATTCAAGGTGCTGACCTTGATCTATAAAGCCCTGTATGGTCTTGGTCATGGATATCTCAGGGACCGCCTCACCTTCCGCAACTCAGGGTGACCCCTTCGGTCCACCGGGAGTGCTCTCTTGGAGGTCCCCCGAGTAAGGCAAGGGGCCACAATGGAGACCGCATTCTCAGTGGCAGGGCCACGGTTGTGGAACTCCCTCCTGGAGGAAGTCCACCTAGCCCCAAGTCTGCTGGCCTTTCGGCGGGCCTGCAAGACGTGGCTGTTCTCCCAGGCCTTCGGGGGTGGGGAGGGATGTGTGGGTTAAATTAGGGTAAAGGGTTTTTAAAAATTTGTTGTATTATTGTAATTTAAAAAGGTGATTTTAAAGTGTTTATTGGAAGCCACCCCGAGATGCCATTGGCATGAGGTGGCGGCATATAAATATAACAAAATAAATAAATAAATAAATAAATCCGGCTAATTGTGAAAATTTTAGCCAGTCCAAGACAGAGGTAATCTACTAGACCTGACTCATTTATAAACTTCTTAACTGATGATTATTTAAGTGAGGTTTAATGATGCCTTTAAATACCATAAGAATTTATTAGAAAATGTCTGTGTACTCAGTATTGGTATTTCAGTATTTGGGGTTCCCAATTGAAAAACAGTTCGGGTATCGAAATATACCCAGAATATTTAGTTCAATTTGGCTATTGGAAATTTGACCGCTATGCCCAGTTTTGTAGGTACTTGTTCCAATTGTATCTCAGACTGGTTACAGTCATTTTCATCTGGAAGCAATCTACGTGGACAGTTCACATGTGCCTTATTTTGCACCTGTTCTATATTATCTACTGCCATAATAAAACACTTAAATCTACATAATGAAAAAAACTTGTAGGAGACAAACAGGTTCTCCAGGGTTGTAAGGAGACAGGAGAGAGATAATGATTTGCACTGAGGCTGCATACAAGGAGGGGAATGGTGACAACTTGAAAGCATTACATTTTACAAGGGTTTGCTTCAGTGCCATCTGGAATTGTCAAGTTCACATACTTCTACTTTATTCCCTATGCCCTTGGGAAATCTTAATGTTGTTCATGCCCTTAGTGACAAGACTGACTGTGGTCTAGGCACTGGTGACTAATGGGGTAGAGTATAAATTATGGGCTTGAAGCAAGCAGCTAAATTACTGCTCACAAGAAATCTCACCATATCAGGAACCAGGATTGATTACATGACTGTTTCCTAGGGATGGGCAAACAGATCGCATTTTGGGTTTGGTCGTTCGGTTCGGTCCAGTTCGGTTCGCCCGTTCGGTTCAGCCGTTTGGTTCTGTTGCCGCATTCGGGTTTGGCCATTCGGTTTGGTCGTGTTCAGTTCGGTTTGGGTGTTAGGAAAAAGTATCGTGAGAGCCCATGATCGCCCTAGAAACAGGAAATTTGAGTGCATGCGGAGCTTGTGTGGGTGAGAGCATGTGTTGTAGCTGGCTGTGTGTTCGTTTTTTATTTGTGTGTGTTTTGGCTGTGTGGTGTGGGTTGGTTTTGGTTTGGCTGGTTGGTGAGTGTTGGTGGGTGCTGTGTGTGTTGTGTTGGCTGTTGGGTGTGTGTTTAAAAAAAAATGGAGAAGAAGGTGCCCAGTGCCACCACCATTAAGTGCTGGGCCTGGGGGAAGGCCAAGGTGACGGAGCCGGTGGTGGAGACAGAGGTTCCTCTGGCTGCTGCTGGACCTTCGGTGGTGGAGGAGGATCCAGAGCCGGCAGGCACAGGAGGTGCTGCAGCCACTACTGACAGGTTTGTAAACGTTTTTTTTACTTTGAGGACAAGAAACTTAAGGCTCTATCCATTAGAGTGAGCTCACTGGTGTGCGGGTGGGTGCGTGGGTTGTGGGCATCAGTCAGGCACAAACAGTGGACATCAGCAGGTAGCAGTGGATGTCTGCCACAGAGAGAGAGGGTACTGTAGTGTGTGGGGCTCTTGCAGCAGTCAGGCACGAGCACAAGCAGCACCCCCACCAAAACATGTGCCTGCCAGCTATCCCCACTCTCCAGTTGCCATCTCTACCTAGCACCCCCAAATAAGACCAGGATTTGCACATGCCAGCCAGGGTCTCTCCATTGCTATCCCTCCCTAACAGCACAGGGAGGGCAGGATTTGCACGTGCCAGCCAGGGTCACCATCTCCCTTTGCCATCCCTAGCACCCCAAGGAGGGAGGTCTAGAGGCATCATCATAAAAGCATGATATTACTTAGGTGTTGTTTATATGTTCCTGTTTCAGAGAGGAATTGGATGCCAGTGCTAGTGCCCCGCTGTGCAGGACACCCAGGCGGAGGTCGGACTCTCAGTGCCACCCCCAGACAGTCAGCAGACAAAATGCTCCGATGTCTGGAGGTTTTATGACAAGGGTGACAGAATCGCAATCTGCAAGGTAAGGCACAGGAGCTGGAACAACAGGGAATGGATTGCCCTATGACCTGCTAGGAATGGAAGTCCCCTGAAGAGAGAGATTGACCACCCACCCACTTGTGGAGATGGAATGCAGGCAGGGCTTGACACAGACCATTGGTCTGATGCAGTATGGCACTTCTTATGTTCCTATCTTTTTATGCTCTTTAGATCTGCGGCAAAAGATTAAGGAGGCAGAGAGAGGGGACCACGTTGGGCTAATCACCCATATTGAAAAGCTCCATGGCCAGACGGTGAGGAGGCAGGAGGACTCTGGCATGGCCGTGGAGCCTGATCAACAGTGCCAGAAGAAGGGGGGGGGGAAAGGCAACATGCAAGCAACGGCATGCAAGCACTTCCCCCCCCTCCAGCCCCAATGTGGAGAACCCCAGGAGAATGCTGAGGTCAAGACCTTTTGGGCCAGGTTGGAGAGGCCCACCCAGGACTTCATGGCCAGCCTGCAGGTGACAGCATCCACCATGGAGAACCGCCTGGTGGAGCAGTTCCAGGTGGTCCAGGTGGAGAGGAAGAAGGTGGAGGCATATGGCCAGTATGTCTCTGCCGAGATGGAACACCTGGAAATGTACCACCAGGTGCTCTCCAGGTGGCATCAAGATGTGGAAGGGGCCGTGGAGTTTGCCGTCTCCCATGGCTATGAGCTGGAAGAGTTCCTTGGTGGCCGGCCCTCAGCCCTGTGCTGCGCCCCAATAGCTGTTGCCTTTCCCCCAAGTGGCCCAAAGACTCGTAGTTTAATTCATAAGTTTCCTTTGAATACTTGCTTTTGGTTTCAGAATGTTGTTATTGTTGTTTTGTTGTTGTTATTTAAATAGTTTTAATAAAAGTTGTATTTCTGGTTATGAGCTTCATTTGCCCTGTCCAATCTTTTATCCCTATGTGCTGAAGTTCTGGCTGGCAGGTGGCAGAATCTCATACAGCTTGTCGATCCCTACCAGCAGCACCTGACACCCCATGTAGCGTAGTTATTAACCCAAAGATGTGCTGTGCCAGCAGCAGGGTCTCAACTGGCAGACAGCCCCCCAGGACAGTAGGGCCTTTTCATCAGGCTAATTTGGGGAGGGGGGATCCCCCGAGTTGCCGCTTGGTGCTTTAACTTTTCGAGATAGTGTTTTGGGATTACAAGAGGATTATGGCTCCCAAGATCCTCCCCAAATGGAGGAGATAGAGTTTTCCAATTGCGGGCATATAGGGAGGGAGGGAGCCCCTGTAGGCTTCAGGGGCTCCACTTCCAATATAGGTACTGTCATTCTGTGTCCCAGGAGACTCGGGACCAGGCCTGTGACTGCCCTCAGCAGGCTGAGGCCTATAGGGCACTCATGGAACAGGTTGTAGGGATCGATGTTAAATTTATTGCCCTCCAGCAGCAGATGACTAGGATTTGGGACTGCATAAATGAGCTGAGAGGGAATCAGAGAGCTTCAGTCCATCAGAGAGTGGATCGGTCAACCCAGACATCTACTTTGTGTGGAGCAGTTTTGACAAGTAAAGAGGATTGGATTGTTACTCCAGCAACTGATGCATTGATTATTACAGCATATCCGCTTCCATCTGGAGTACTCCCTCCCTGGGACTCAAAACAGCAGATCGCCCACCATGTTTCTAGTATCTTTGGTTGCCTTTTTTTGCCATCTTATATAGCACTCTTTTATTATTTGCCACCTAGGGATAGTGCTTTACATTTAGTAATTTATTTTCGTTCATCCATTACAGTAGAGTGGTTATTGTCTAATGCCAACCATCTTAGTTTGTGGGGGGTTTATGTGGCAAACCTCTATATCAAGAAGGGCATTGTGCCACTTATGCCCCAAGTCCTGCCCACTTCTTTAGATTTTAGGGCAGGCCATTCAAATTCCCTACAGTTATCCAGGGGGAAGATAGGACCCATATCGGATAATTTGAATGCTCGTGGGAATAAAAATTTGTTTCAGTTCGAAGTTCCTCCTGTTCCCACTTCTTCTTCAGCTTGTGGGCCTACCTGTATTGTGACTCCGGCTCTAAATAAGCCGGATCAGTGTCATTTTAGTGTTTCTCCTCCAGTTAGTCCTGGGAGGCCCTCTTTAGTGGTGCCAGTTTCCCAGACTGTGCCAACGTCCCCTGTCATTAGCTTACCTTCAGAACAAATCCCTAGTGCCCACTTTCAAGGTGTAAGGCTGGTGCCCCAGATTCAATGCCCGATTGTTCTGAGCCCTGGCCTGGCCAACCATTGCTTAGTAAAGAACAAATCGGGCTTTCCTCCTAGAGGGGCCTCAATCTTTGATGAGCTCTTGGCTGTTGACCAGGTGTGCAGGTTTTATGTCAGTGGGTGTAGGGGCAAATCTTAGCTACTTGCAAGTGGTAAGTTCAGCTCAAGCAAATTCCAGGGGGTATTTTGGGTAAGCATATTTTAGGTTTTGTTTTTAGTGCCCTACATGGGTAATTCTTAGGGTTTTATGGATTTGTATTGCTGTATTATATCTATGTTGTTTGTATGAGCTATGGCCTACAGCTACGCTGTAATAAACATGACTGACTGACAGCCCCCCAGGAGGTGCAGGGCTTGTGTTGTGTGGGTGGGTATGACAGAGAGAAATAAAGACAGGCTCCTTGGCAGCGGGCAGCAGGCAACAGGAGCTGGGGCTCGGAGGGGCTTTTATTTCAAGAAGCTTTAACGGGTATCCATGGGTGGGTGTGGAGGAGTAGGCTGTTGTGGGACATAGGCTGGCGTGCAGGGACCGGGTTTCTGGATGCAGTGGAAAAAATGCGGCCCCCAGTGACTGGAATGATGGTCCCAGAATCTAGTTGATGGTTACTGGGATGGGAGGGCATGACTGATTCAGGGACAGTGGAATGACAGCCTAAAGCTTATCGGGCACGCTTCATTCAATCATGTGATAGGTGGTAGCACCAGGTACAGGAACACAAACAGGCAGGCAGGCAGGCAGGCAGGCAGGCACATATAATATGTTGTGTTATATTCCATCTCATTATGGGAGGTTTGTTGCGTGGTGGATGTGGACAATGGGCATTGGGCACATGAGCACAGATGGGAGTTCTTCCTGGTTCTGGTAGGTGACAGCCAGGGTATCTGGATAGGGATACACCTACCTCTCCAACTCCAACCCCCATCCCTCTCGTTATAGCTGGGAACCAATCTCTCTCTCTCTTTATCTCTCTGGCCATATAGTGCAGGTGACAGCATGGATGGGATCCTGTCTGTCTCTCCTTCTAGCAGTGTGGAGACTTTTGATTTCTCTCTCTCTCTCTCTCTCTCTCTCTCTCTCTCTCTCTCCATGAACAGCAGGTTGCGTAAAGAAAAGATGGAATGAAAGCAGCCCATGAGCAGAATGACAGGGCAAAAGAACCATGAGGGTTGGTCCTGGGGCTGGAGTGGCAGCTTCTAGATATAGGCCACAGCCCTCCATGCCAGTAACGTGGGCCCCAGAACCCTGATGTTGGGTCCTGGGGCTGGAGTGGCTGTTTCTTGGTGTGGTGGAACAAAGTCTCTCTGTGCAAGGAATGATGGCCCCAGACCCATGATGTTGGGTCCTGGGGATGGAGTGGCAGCTTGTGGATATTGGCCACAGCCCTCCCTGCCAGTAACATAGGCCTCAGAATCCTGGCGGCAGGTCCTGGGGCTGGAGTGGCTGTTTCTTCATGCAGTGGAATGACATCATCTCCATGCGAGGAATGATGGCCCAAGACCCATGCTGGTGGGTCCTGGGGCTAGAGTGACAGCTTGTAGGTATTGGCCAAAGCCCTCCCTGCCAGTAACTTGCCCCCAGAACCCTGACGGTGGGTCCTGGGACTGGAGTGGCTGTTTCTTGATGGAGTGGAATGACATCATCTCCATGTGAGGAATGACAGCCCCAGACCAATTACAGTTGGTTCTGGGGCTGGAGTGGCAGCTTCTAGGTATTGGCCACAACCCTCCTTGCCAGTAACTTGGCCCCAGAACCCTAGCGGGGGGTCCTGAGGCTGGAGTGGATGTTTCTTGATGCTGTGGAATGACATCACCTCCGTGCGAGGAATGATGGCCCCAGAAGCATGACAGTGGGTCCTGGGACTAGAGTGGCAGGGTCTAGATATTGGGCACAGTCCTCCCTGCCTGTAACGTGACCCCAGAACCCTGATGGCAAGTCCTGGGTCTGGAGTGGCTGTTTCTTGGTGCGGTGGAACAAAGGCTCTCTATGCGAGGAATTATGACCCCAGAACCCTGATGGTGGGTCCTGGGGGAGGAGTGGCTGTTTCTTGATGCAGAAGAATGACATCATCTCCGTGCAAGGAATAGTGGCCCTAGACCCATGACATTGGGTCCTGGGGCTAGAGTGGCATCTTAAAGAACTTGTCCATAGCCCTCCATGCCAGTAATGTAGGCCCCAGAACCCAGATGGTGGGTCCGGGGGCTAGAGTGGCTATTTCTTGATGTGGTGGAAAGACATCACCTCCATGTGAGGATTGATGGCCCCAGACCCATGATGGTGGGTCCTGGGGCTAGAGTGGCAGCGTCTGGATATTGGCCAAAGCCCTCTCTGCCTGTAACTTGGCCCCAGAACCCTAGATTGGCTGTTTCTTGGAATGCTGTGGAATGACAGCGCCCTCTGCAAGGAATTATTTATTTATTTATTTATTTATCTATTTATTTTATTTTTATCAATTTATACTCTTCCCTTCCTGCAAACAGGTTGGGGTGGCTAACAAATATAAAATACAAGTATAAAAATATATAAAAATGCTCATTAAAACACACCAAAGAACAGGCCAGGATAATATAAAAATACAATAAACAGGGTGATGGGAAATAAAAAAAAACTAACCCACCCACCCCCCTCCACAAAGGCCTGGTCGAACAACCAGGTCTTGCAAATTCTATGGAATGTTAAAAGGCTTGGGGCCAGGCGAGCTTCCTCTGGGAGGGAATTCCAGAGGCATGGCCCGGCCACCGAGAATGCCCTCTCCATTGTGGAGGAGTAGGAGAAGGACATGCTTCCTGACTGCCCCTGGCATGGGATGGTGTGTGCCACTGCACCATCACTCCTCATCAAGGGGAAGCTCGGGGAATCCCAGCAACGGAAGGTTCACCTTTAGGAACAACAACTACTCCACGAACTTGGCCCCCAGTCTCAGGCAGTGCAGGGAGCAAATGTCCCTCACAACAGAGAATACCCACTCGCTGGGGACACAGGTTGGTGGGCAGGACAGGATACCCATGGCCACTTTTGACAGGGCCGGCCACACGTTGGCCTTCTGGCCCAGTAGGTCAAAGGATCGCTGCTGGGATCAATGCATGGCTCCTCCTCAAGGTAGGTCTTCACTGCTGCTGAGGTGCCATTATACTCCCTCTGGTAGCTCTGGGTGGGCACCACCTGCCCCACTGCCCTCAGCCACGCTGCTT
Organism: Sphenodon punctatus; assembly: GCA_003113815.1. Classification (NCBI taxonomy): domain Eukaryota; kingdom Metazoa; phylum Chordata; class Lepidosauria; order Sphenodontia; family Sphenodontidae; genus Sphenodon; species Sphenodon punctatus. Next base: position 513,689 of record QEPC01011857.1, read on the forward strand.
GACCTTTTGTGCTGGACCCCATGCTCCCTAGAGTGGCCTGCTCACAGGCAGAGCTGCTGGCACAAGTAGGGGTCCTGCTGCTGCTGCTCATCCTGCTGCTAGTGCTGCTGCTACCACTAGAGCTGGGGGCAGGGATAGACCCAGATGGCTGGAAGGGGTCACTGCTCCCACTAACACCATCCCCATGGGCGTCCTGCTGCATAGCCCGCTCTGCCTGCCGGAACATCTGCACCAGCATATGCTTCCTGAAGCCATAGACCGCAGTCTTACGTGCCATGCTAACCTTGATCCTGGGGTCCAGCATGGTTGCCATGACATATTCCTCCCACCACAGGAGCTCATCAAAACACGCACTCAACCCTGCCTTCAGCTTCCATGCCAGATAAAGCGCTTCATCGGAGAGCTTCTTTCCTGGAGGACCACAATCCCGCCCCCGCCCAATAATCTCCTCCAGGTGCCTCTTGAGACTATGGACCAGTGGAGTCATCTTACTGAGGGTGGCGGTGGAGGTGCTCATGGTCTCCGTCATGGCCAGGAATGGTCTCAGGATGAAGAACATCTGAGCAATCATCTCCGATTCCTCCCTCTTGTACCCTGGAGGTTCCTCGATGTCTGTCTCCAGTTCCCCCAATGCAGGCTTGCTTTCTGCTCAAGAAGTCGATCGAGCATCTGGAAGGTAGAATTCCACCTGGTGGAGACATCCTGGATGAGAGTGTGTGTCAGGGATGCTTGCTGGGCCTGCTTCGCTGCCCTTCACGTTGCGGTTGAAGAACCCCGCCAGCTTCCTCCCCCGGTTGACCAGAGAACTAAGGGTGCCTGGCCCAATCCCATTCTCCCCCAAGCCCAGAGTATCCTTCACCATGAGATGGAGGGTGTGTGCAGTGCAAGGGATGCCCGTCATGGACTGCCTTTAGTATATTGGCCACGTTCTCTGTGACCACACACCCCTTGGTGAAGGCCGCGCCTGACATGACCCACTGCCTCACCATGGTGTCCAGGGCTGCCTCGAGGTTTCTTGAGGTGTGGGAGCTGTCCATGACTTGTGCCTGAAGCAGGGCCTACCTGTACCCTGTTTCAGGATCCCTCTTGTCAAGCACTGCCTCTGGGTCCTGCCACCAGTGTGCAGTAACTGCCAGGTAGGCATGCTGGGCATTTCTGGTGGATCACAGGTCAGTGGTGAAGTGTTTTGTGGCCCCCCAAGCCCCTGACAGCTGCTCCCTCACCTGCTCCTTCAAAGCCCTGTAGAGCTGTGGCATCACAGTCCGACTCAGGGTGGATCTGGAAGGCAGCTTAAAGTTGGGGGCAAGGAACACAAACAGCCGCTGGAAGCCCTTGTCCTCCACAATTGAGAAGGGCTGGCCATTCAAGGCTATCATTTCTGCCAACAAGCACTTCGCTTTCTCTTGGAAGCCAGTGCCATGGTGTCGTGCCAATGGCTTTGACAGATGCCCGCACCCCAGATCCTCCATGGTGGACTGACGGCTCTGCTGGTGAGGCTCCTGCTTCTGTAATGTCCCCATACTGCTCCTGCTGCTAGAGGCAGCAGCAGTTGGTTCAGGATGCTGACCCGCTGAAGGAACTGGATGACTGGATACTGCAGTCAGAAACCCACTTACATCTACTTCCCCTGACTCCCAGCTGAGCAGCAGAGCACTGTGGCATGACTTTAGGTGCCTTGCCATTGCTATTATCCCCAGGTTGCTGAGCACCTGCCCATGCTTTACCACCTTTTTTCACACAGTGCACTGCACCTCTCTGGAATCATCTACCCACACCTGCTTAAAATGATCCCAGACTGAGGATTCCCCCCCCNGTTTCTTGGAATGCTGTGGAATGACAGCGCCCTCTGCAAGGAATTATTTATTTATTTATTTATTTATCTATTTATTTTATTTTTATCAATTTATACTCTTCCCTTCCTGCAAACAGGTTGGGGTGGCTAACAAATATAAAATACAAGTATAAAAATATATAAAAATGCTCATTAAAACACACCAAAGAACAGGCCAGGATAATATAAAAATACAATAAACAGGGTGATGGGAAATAAAAAAAAACTAACCCACCCACCCCCCTCCACAAAGGCCTGGTCGAACAACCAGGTCTTGCAAATTCTATGGAATGTTAAAAGGCTTGGGGCCAGGCGAGCTTCCTCTGGGAGGGAATTCCAGAGGCATGGCCCGGCCACCGAGAATGCCCTCTCCATTGTGGAGGAGTAGGAGAAGGACATGCTTCCTGACTGCCCCTGGCATGGGATGGTGTGTGCCACTGCACCATCACTCCTCATCAAGGGGAAGCTCGGGGAATCCCAGCAACGGAAGGTTCACCTTTAGGAACAACAACTACTCCACGAACTTGGCCCCCAGTCTCAGGCAGTGCAGGGAGCAAATGTCCCTCACAACAGAGAATACCCACTCGCTGGGGACACAGGTTGGTGGGCAGGACAGGATACCCATGGCCACTTTTGACAGGGCCGGCCACACGTTGGCCTTCTGGCCCAGTAGGTCAAAGGATCGCTGCTGGGATCAATGCATGGCTCCTCCTCAAGGTAGGTCTTCACTGCTGCTGAGGTGCCATTATACTCCCTCTGGTAGCTCTGGGTGGGCACCACCTGCCCCACTGCCCTCAGCCACGCTGCTTGACCTTTTGTGCTGGACCCCATGCTCCCTAGAGTGGCCTGCTCACAGGCAGAGCTGCTGGCACAAGTAGGGGTCCTGCTGCTGCTGCTCATCCTGCTGCTAGTGCTGCTGCTACCACTAGAGCTGGGGGCAGGGATAGACCCAGATGGCTGGAAGGGGTCACTGCTCCCACTAACACCATCCCCATGGGCGTCCTGCTGCATAGCCCGCTCTGCCTGCCGGAACATCTGCACCAGCATATGCTTCCTGAAGCCATAGACCGCAGTCTTACGTGCCATGCTAACCTTGATCCTGGGGTCCAGCATGGTTGCCATGACATATTCCTCCCACCGCAGGAGCTCATCAAAACACGCACTCAACCCTGCCTTCAGCTTCCATGCCAGATAAAGCGCTTCATCGGAGAGCTTCTTTCCTGGAGGACCACAATCCCGCCCCCGCCCAATAATCTCCTCCAGGTGCCTCTTGAGACTATGGACCAGTGGAGTCATCTTACTGAGGGTGGCGGTGGAGGTGCTCATGGTCTCCGTCATGGCCAGGAATGGTCTCAGGATGAAGAACATCTGAGCAATCATCTCCGATTCCTCCCTCTTGTACCCTGGAGGTTCCTCGATGTCTGTCTCCAGTTCCCCCAATGCAGGCTTGCTTTCTGCTCAAGAAGTCGATCGAGCATCTGGAAGGTAGAATTCCACCTGGTGGAGACATCCTGGATGAGAGTGTGTGTCAGGGATGCTTGCTGGGCCTGCTTCGCTGCCCTTCACGTTGCGGTTGAAGAACCCCGCCAGCTTCCTCCCCCGGTTGACCAGAGAACTAAGGGTGCCTGGCCCAATCCCATTCTCCCCCAAGCCCAGAGTATCCTTCACCATGAGATGGAGGGTGTGTGCAGTGCAAGGGATGCCCGTCATGGACTGCCTTTAGTATATTGGCCACGTTCTCTGTGACCACACACCCCTTGGTGAAGGCCGCGCCTGACATGACCCACTGCCTCACCATGGTGTCCAGGGCTGCCTCGAGGTTTCTTGAGGTGTGGGAGCTGTCCATGACTTGTGCCTGAAGCAGGGCCTACCTGTACCCTGTTTCAGGATCCCTCTTGTCAAGCACTGCCTCTGGGTCCTGCCACCAGTGTGCAGTAACTGCCAGGTAGGCATGCTGGGCATTTCTGGTGGATCACAGGTCAGTGGTGAAGTGTTTTGTGGCCCCCCAAGCCCCTGACAGCTGCTCCCTCACCTGCTCCTTCAAAGCCCTGTAGAGCTGTGGCATCACAGTCCGACTCAGGGTGGATCTGGAAGGCAGCTTAAAGTTGGGGGCAAGGAACACAAACAGCCGCTGGAAGCCCTTGTCCTCCACAATTGAGAAGGGCTGGCCATTCAAGGCTATCATTTCTGCCAACAAGCACTTCGCTTTCTCTTGGAAGCCAGTGCCATGGTGTCGTGCCAATGGCTTTGACAGATGCCCGCACCCCAGATCCTCCATGGTGGACTGACGGCTCTGCTGGTGAGGCTCCTGCTTCTGTAATGTCCCCATACTGCTCCTGCTGCTAGAGGCAGCAGCAGTTGGTTCAGGATGCTGACCCGCTGAAGGAGCTGGATGACTGGATACTGCAGTCAGAAACCCACTTACATCTACTTCCCCTGACTCCCAGCTGAGCAGCAGAGCACTGTGGCATGACTTTAGGTGCCTTGCCATTGCTATTATCCCCAGGTTGCTGAGCACCTGCCCATGCTTTACCACCTTTTTTCACACAGTGCACTGCACCTCTCTGGAATCATCTACCCACACCTGCTTAAAATGATCCCAGACTGAGGATTCCCCCCCCNTATTTATTTATCTATTTATTTTATTTTTATCAATTTATACTCTTCCCTTCCTGCAAACAGGTTGGGGTGGCTAACAAATATAAAATACAAGTATAAAAATATATAAAAATGCTCATTAAAACACACCAAAGAACAGGCCAGGATAATATAAAAATACAATAAACAGGGTGATGGGAAATAAAAAAAAACTAACCCACCCACCCCCCTCCACAAAGGCCTGGTCGAACAACCAGGTCTTGCAAATTCTATGGAATGTTAAAAGGCTTGGGGCCAGGCGAGCTTCCTCTGGGAGGGAATTCCAGAGGCATGGCCCGGCCACCGAGAATGCCCTCTCCATTGTGGAGGAGTAGGAGAAGGACATGCTTCCTGACTGCCCCTGGCATGGGATGGTGTGTGCCACTGCACCATCACTCCTCATCAAGGGGAAGCTCGGGGAATCCCAGCAACGGAAGGTTCACCTTTAGGAACAACAACTACTCCACGAACTTGGCCCCCAGTCTCAGGCAGTGCAGGGAGCAAATGTCCCTCACAACAGAGAATACCCACTCGCTGGGGACACAGGTTGGTGGGCAGGACAGGATACCCATGGCCACTTTTGACAGGGCCGGCCACACGTTGGCCTTCTGGCCCAGTAGGTCAAAGGATCGCTGCTGGGATCAATGCATGGCTCCTCCTCAAGGTAGGTCTTCACTGCTGCTGAGGTGCCATTATACTCCCTCTGGTAGCTCTGGGTGGGCACCACCTGCCCCACTGCCCTCAGCCACGCTGCTTGACCTTTTGTGCTGGACCCCATGCTCCCTAGAGTGGCCTGCTCACAGGCAGAGCTGCTGGCACAAGTAGGGGTCCTGCTGCTGCTGCTCATCCTGCTGCTAGTGCTGCTGCTACCACTAGAGCTGGGGGCAGGGATAGACCCAGATGGCTGGAAGGGGTCACTGCTCCCACTAACACCATCCCCATGGGCGTCCTGCTGCATAGCCCGCTCTGCCTGCCGGAACATCTGCACCAGCATATGCTTCCTGAAGCCATAGACCGCAGTCTTACGTGCCATGCTAACCTTGATCCTGGGGTCCAGCATGGTTGCCATGACATATTCCTCCCACCGCAGGAGCTCATCAAAACACGCACTCAACCCTGCCTTCAGCTTCCATGCCAGATAAAGCGCTTCATCGGAGAGCTTCTTTCCTGGAGGACCACAATCCCGCCCCCGCCCAATAATCTCCTCCAGGTGCCTCTTGAGACTATGGACCAGTGGAGTCATCTTACTGAGGGTGGCGGTGGAGGTGCTCATGGTCTCCGTCATGGCCAGGAATGGTCTCAGGATGAAGAACATCTGAGCAATCATCTCCGATTCCTCCCTCTTGTACCCTGGAGGTTCCTCGATGTCTGTCTCCAGTTCCCCCAATGCAGGCTTGCTTTCTGCTCAAGAAGTCGATCGAGCATCTGGAAGGTAGAATTCCACCTGGTGGAGACATCCTGGATGAGAGTGTGTGTCAGGGATGCTTGCTGGGCCTGCTTCGCTGCCCTTCACGTTGCGGTTGAAGAACCCCGCCAGCTTCCTCCCCCGGTTGACCAGAGAACTAAGGGTGCCTGGCCCAATCCCATTCTCCCCCAAGCCCAGAGTATCCTTCACCATGAGATGGAGGGTGTGTGCAGTGCAAGGGATGCCCGTCATGGACTGCCTTTAGTATATTGGCCACGTTCTCTGTGACCACACACCCCTTGGTGAAGGCCGCGCCTGACATGACCCACTGCCTCACCATGGTGTCCAGGGCTGCCTCGAGGTTTCTTGAGGTGTGGGAGCTGTCCATGACTTGTGCCTGAAGCAGGGCCTACCTGTACCCTGTTTCAGGATCCCTCTTGTCAAGCACTGCCTCTGGGTCCTGCCACCAGTGTGCAGTAACTGCCAGGTAGGCATGCTGGGCATTTCTGGTGGATCACAGGTCAGTGGTGAAGTGTTTTGTGGCCCCCCAAGCCCCTGACAGCTGCTCCCTCACCTGCTCCTTCAAAGCCCTGTAGAGCTGTGGCATCACAGTCCGACTCAGGGTGGATCTGGAAGGCAGCTTAAAGTTGGGGGCAAGGAACACAAACAGCCGCTGGAAGCCCTTGTCCTCCACAATTGAGAAGGGCTGGCCATTCAAGGCTATCATTTCTGCCAACAAGCACTTCGCTTTCTCTTGGAAGCCAGTGCCATGGTGTCGTGCCAATGGCTTTGACAGATGCCCGCACCCCAGATCCTCCATGGTGAACTGACGGCTCTGCTGGTGAGGCTCCTGCTTCTGTAATGTCCCCATACTGCTCCTGCTGCTAGAGGCAGCAGCAGTTGGTTCAGGATGCTGACCCGCTGAAGGAGCTGGATGACTGGATACTGCAGTCAGAAACCCACTTACATCTACTTCCCCTGACTCCCAGCTGAGCAGCAGAGCACTGTGGCATGACTTTAGGTGCCTTGCCATTGCTATTATCCCCAGGTTGCTGAGCACCTGCCCATGCTTTACCACCTTTTTTCACACAGTGCACTGCACCTCTCTGGAATCATCTACCCACACCTGCTTAAAATGATCCCAGACTGAGGATTCCCCCCCCACCGCCTTTTGGCCCGCCCCGATTGATGCACTGCTGCCAGTGCTTCTGGGAGGGGAAGAACTTGCTGGCTCTGACGACACAGCTCTGGGAGGAGACTCAGACATTGCCTCAGCTGCAGACATCTCCTCTGTGGCACTAGTGTCTGCCTCTGACTCACTGTCCACGATCACGGTGACGTCCTGTGAAGGGGAGTACTGGGACCCTGAGTTTAGACTGCCTGTGCCCTCCATGCTTCTGACACTCTCCCTCTGCCCCCCTCTATAGTTGCTAGTGCTGCTGCTGCTGCTACTCCTCTCCCTACTGACATTGCCCGGGGATCGGGCCCTGCCTCTAGCAGCCGGGGTGGGATCCACCAGCTCTGGACTTCTGGGGATCGCCTCGACAGTGTGGGACATTGGTGGCCCTGTAGGAACATCGGAAGCCACACCAGCACCTGCTCTAGAACCAGCACCAGCAGAGACAGACACAGCCTCATGTACTGCAGGCCTTCCAGTGCCCTGCGTGGCAGTGGAGGAGGGCACTGCCAGGAGGCAACACTGAGACAATGAAGCCTGGGGTCCTAAATCAGGCCTGCTGAGTTTGAGGCATGGTGATTTGCTCGGACTACTTCTTCTGCTTGCTGCCACTCCCCTGGCATGGCCCCTGCCGCATCTGGGACGTGCCCCATTGCCTCCCTTACGGGCAGCAGACTGGCCTCTCCTTCCCTTCTCCATTTCTCCCTCCAAAATATTTTTTTTATTTAAATTTTTTATCTAATATTATATATATATCTACACTAAATCTAACTGCTATTAACTATTCTAAAACCTATTAAACTAAATGGAATATAATAATAATTAACTACAAAGACCTTGTCCTACAAACACACTGTATCTCTATCTATCTATATAACTAAGCTAACTTCTATGTATATCTATCTAGTAACTATCTAATAACTGTTTATCTATATATACAATATTACACAGGAAGAAACACAAAGAACACAGGGAGGGGTACAAAACTGAAATGAAAATCAATCTAATAATCATCCTACTCTAATTAAATCCAAAACTTAAAACAGGGGAAGGGAATAATCAAGAATGGAATAAGAGGGAGAGGGAAAGGATTCAATGGAGGGCGGAAGGAGGAAGGAAGATTGAACACAGGGAGGAGTAAAAACAAAAAACAACACCTAAATCTATCTAATCTAAGCTAAATAAATGATAATATGGAGGTAGATGGGTTGGATGGGTGAAATAAGAGGAGGATTGCAATGGATTGAGGAGAACAAAACTGCTGGGAGAGGGAGCCTTCTGAAACGCCTGCTGTTCAGGAACAGTGACTAGCTCAGAAGGTGTTGGGAAGGGGGGAGGCAATCAGTTTTGTTTCTTGCTGCACCCGCCTCTCCGCAAGCCTCATTGGCTCTGTGCAGCCTAGCCCGTGGCCAATCGCAGACTGCGAAGCCAGTGGTCTGAAGCGAAAAGGGATGGTGATTCGGCAGGTTGGCTACTATTCCAAGCCTCTACATCCCTGGTGCCTGGAAGTCTGCTGCTCAGCTGACTCCCCCTCTCTGTCACATTTTGTCTTCCAGTCACACGTTTTTGCCACCCGAACTCACCCGAATGCGATCCGAACTGACCAAACTGTTCGGTCATTTTGACGTTCAGAATTGAGTTTGGTTTGATCTGTTTGTGTTCGGATTCGGGTTTGGGTTCCGTCGTCCGAACAGGCCGAGTTTGGACCGAACTCCGAACTTCCAAACCGCGTTCACCCATCCCTACTGTTTCCCAATATTTATGTAATTTCTTGATTCTCGCAATACTATAAGATACCATCCTGGTATGCCGAATTTCCACTTACTGTATACCTTGTAGGACAGTACCATTCATTTACCAATTAACACATTGTTAAAGTTATCATTTTACTTCTTGGTTTGCTGTTTCCGCATTTCTGAGCTAATCATTCTGTGAATAGAGAATATCACATAATCTCTTCCCCACCAGTGTCCATTAACCTCCACTCCAATGTCTCCAATCAGAATTATTGTTCTGGTTTTTCCCTTTACTTTGACCAATCTACAACTGGATTTCAAATTAGTAAAGGAATCCCACTATAGTAGGCGAAGTTTAAATTATGGATGCCAAACAGTTTAGAGGAATTCCTTGGAGCCTTGCAACACTGGGTATCCCAAATGGTAGATGAAGCATGCTGCATCTTCATTCTTCATTTTATAACTTATTCAAAGGTAATAGGGATAAGGAAATATGAGCAAGAAAAATAAGTTGATTTACATTAGCTGAAAATTGTGCTCTCTGGTTTTTAGAAAAAAAGCCATCTGCCATTAATCAATGGAAATTTTGCCACTTTGGGGCTGAGTATTGATCCCTATTTTAGCCCCCACAGTATTCCTAGAACAGTACAGGTGAACGTTTCACTAAGGCTTACTATTTAGTAGGGGCGGGCCCGGTACCAGTACCGGTACACCGGATTTTACCGGTTACCGGTTTCACAAAAACCGGATTCCCGGATTGAATCCGGTATACCGGTACCGGATTTATTGCATTGGTTTCAATGGGGCGCTGTGTCCCCATTGAAACCAATGCAATCAATTAAAATTAATTCCCTCCCCCTCCCAGGCTGCGCGGGTGGAAGGGGGGACACCCCCCACCCACCCTGCCCAGCCTGGCTTTTTGTTGTAAAAGATAGATGCAACAGAGTGAGACCCCGAGGCGAGCCCCCCCCCCCCCACCAGCGGCCGCGGCGTCCCCGCAGCCGCAGGTAAGTATGACCCGATCCCTGGGGGGGGGGGGGGTGTTTAACACCCCCACCCCCCCCAGGGATCACCCCTACAGCGCGCTTGCCGCTTACCTTGGGGAGCTCCGGCGGCGGCGGGCGGCCCGGCGGCTTCAGCGCCGGCTGTGGCTGCCGGCTTCAGGACGTTCTAGGCCTTCCGGTGAAACCCGGAAGTGCACCGGAAGGCCTAGAACGTCCTGAAGCCGGCAGCCACAGCCGGCGCTGAAGCCGCCGGGCCGCCCGCCGCCGCCGGAGCTCCCCAAGGTAAGCGGCAAGCGCGCTGTAGGGGTGATCCCTGGGGGGGGTGGGGGTGTTAAACACCCCCACCCCCCCCAGGGATCGGGTCATACTTACCTGCGGCTGCGGGGACGCCGCGGCCGCTGGTGCTGGGGGGGGGGCTCGCCTCGGGGTCTCACTCTGTTGCTGTTCTATCTTTTACAACAAAAAGCCAGGCTGGGCAGGGTGGGTGGGGGGTGTCCCCCCTTCCACCCGCGCAGCCTGGACTCGGGGAGGGTTTTTTTTTTTTTAAACAGTTTGGCTGGGGCTTTAATTTTTTTGACATTGCAGCCATTTAAAAATGGCTGCAATGTAAAAAAACCGGAACACTGAAATCCGGTACCGGGCCGGAATACCGGGGCCGAATCCGATAATGCCGGTACGCCAGATACAGGCATTATAGGATACCGGATTGTACCGGTTTCCCACCCCTACTATTTAGTATTTCAAAAACCTAACTATCTTGTTTTAATCATACCCTTTAAGTTTTCTTTCTACTACATGGTCTTATCGAGATAGCAAGCATGTTACTGGAAGAATTAAAAGTCTCTTATTCTTTCCATTCTCACCTCTGTCAAAAGCCCCTATTTTTTAAATTTCTAAACATAACTGATAGCTATAGGCATAGATTATATTTTCCTAATTTAAAAAATCCACCTTTTGAATGAGTCTCTAACAAAACTCTCTTTCAACTCTTGAGCCATCTGATACTGCAGTAGAATAGATATTGGTCTCGTTATCTTCTCTAACAGACATGATAGGCAGATGCTTTTCTAAGAGCACAGATAAATAAGAATGATTTATTAAGTCTCTCTCTTAATAAAGAGCAAAATCAGATGATGCCACTAAAATGTCATTAAAAAAATATATTGAGGATCTCAAATAAAAGTATTTAATACTGAATTCTCATTTTCACTACTTAATGGGAGAGGATTGATTGCAGAGCAGTGGTGCTTCTTACAAATGAAGGATTATGTATCCGAATAAACAACAGGTGTTCTGTAATTTCTTATGAAATATATTTAGAAAATGAGAGTCTACATGAGAAACGTTAAGGAAAAATGATCAAGACCTGATTATATATGAACGAAATAAGGTAATGTGGCTGACTCCTCAGCATCTTAAACACTTCTTTTAAAGCCATGAAGAGCTTAGTAAGTCTGAATCCTGGGAAAGCACTCCAATGGGAACTGTCTTTGAAATTTGCAACGTATTAAAATAGTCAAGAGTAATAGGACCCTAACTTATAGCATCTTCTGTATGAGACATTAGCATTTTTGCAGCTGAAACATATGCATTGTAGCTATTGTGATGAGGTAGCAAATGCCATAGAACAACATTAATCCAGTTTGGCAAAGATTATAATGGAAGTAATGCATTTTATAGGCAAATTATCCTCTCAGCCTGTGTTTTGTACATAAAGGCCATTAATACTCAAAGAGGATATGTACATGGCATGTAGAATATATCCATAACCACTTTTGTATTTAAAACTGTAATTCCGAATGAATATTAAACCTGGAATTGTAGTGGTCTTTACCTTTGTCGCCAAGAGTAACAAAGAGGATCAAATTCAGAGGTGCTGTAGCAAGTGTAATTTACATGTCAGTCTTCATAACCAAATTTAAGGGCCTTTGTTTCATCCCTGTTCTACTCTCTCTGCTGTCTTTGGCATGGTTAACCACGCCTTTTTCCTTGATACTCTTCATTCCCTCAGATTCCAAGGCTCAGTTCTCAATTCAATTCTCAATTCAATTTATTAAAAACAGTAGCTTTTGCCATAGTCAAAACAACAACAAAGGAAGTACAAATACATACACCAATTAAAAAACAAGAACCAAAACTTCTGCACAGCAGTCCGTCTGACCTACAAGCAAACCTAATAAAAATTCCATGACAATAAAAAGGGCCTAGACATACAAACAGAAGGTGCTGCAGCGAGATTGGCAGAATTCGATGTGCATACTGGTAATAATGTCAAGGTCCTTTGATTGCACTTCGAATTCTAGATGCTAACAAAGCGAAAATAGCAACAGCTTATATATATGTTGCCTCCTGAGATGACAGTGTCTCTGTCAGCTTATCCCTATTCATAAGACTTCGCTCTCCCCAGAATGGGGTTAGCCAAGTCCGCCTGAGAAGATCGTATAAAGGGCAACAGAGTACAAAATGTTCAAAATCTTCCACCACGCTCAGTTCTCAATTGGTTCTCCTCCTGTCTCTGCAATGGCCTCTTCAATATCTTCCTAGCTGGTGTTCTACATTCTCTCTTTTCCCTCCTGGTAAGAATTCTGACTGCCCTGTCCACGGCCTTCTTTTTTCCTCACTATAACTCTATCCACTCAAACACATGACTCTCATGGCTTCCTCTATCATATGTATGCAAATGACACCCACTTCTATCTATTCATCCCCACCTTGTAGCATTCCATCAAGTCTTGCATCACCAACTGTCATTGTGACTTTCCACTCAGATGTCTCGCGGTCATCTGTAGCTTAACATGTCCAAAACTGAAATCCTCATATTCCCCTGAACTATCCTTTCCACTCTCTATCTCCAGTGACAGAGCCACTGTCCAGCTTGTCCCCAAGGCACACAGCCTGGGATTCCTCTTGCGACTTTCATAATCACTTTAATAACTAAGGCCTGTCACTTCTTCTTGCTTAATATCACCCCCCCCAAAAAAATGGCACTTCTTTCTCCTCTCCAAAACTATAGTCTATGTTCTGTTCATCTCTTGCTTTGATCATTGCAGCTTTCTTCTTATTGGCCTTCTCTTTTCTTGTTCTCACCTTCATCCTCTCATTTTCTGTTCAACAATCTCCTGCCACGACGTTCAACTGTCACCTTTCACTTTGTTTATGATCAACATAAACAAAGCCTTTTGACATTTCGGCGGAACTGTAAGACCTGGCTGTTTGCCCAGGCCTTTGGGAGGGAGGGGGGGGGTGATTTTTAATCCCCCACCTATATATTTATTTATGATTATACACTGCCCTGTTTTATTGATATTTTTATATTTGTATTTTAAATGTTTTAAAACTGTTTTTATTGTTGTTAACCGCCCCGAGCTGCATTGCAGGATGGGGCGGTATAAAAATCTATAAAATAAATAAAAATATATAAAATAAATAAATAACATCACCTCTTCTACCTCTACTAGTTCCTTCTTCTCTTTCACAGTCCCAGTGCTTCCCTTTCTGTAGCATCTGGTTCAATGGGTGCAGTACAGTTGCTATGTTGGTCAAAAAGTTATGGAAGTAATTAATAAACCCAATAAAGGAATTAACCTCTGATATGTTCTCTGGGTGAGGTGCTCTTAGAACAGCATGTGTTTTTTTCTGGTGACTTGTGTAGCCCTTCACTATCTATGATGTGTCCACAGTATGTGACTGCTTCTTTAAAGAATTCACATTTATCACGGTTAACCCGTAATCCATACTCTTCCAATCTCTTGAGAAGTTGTGTCAGATTTTTCAGATGATCCTCATCATTGGATCCTGTAACAATGATGTTGTCCAAATAACATCTGCAGCTTGGTATGCCTTGGAGTACTTGATCCATGGCTCTCTGCCAAAGTGAGGGGCAGATGCCACTCCAAATACCAATCAGTTGTACTGGAACAATCCTTTTTCAGTGCTGATTGTAAGAAACTTCCTCAACTTCCATTTGGAGGTAAGCTTGTGCCAAATCTAATTTGCTGAACTTTTTACCTCGGGCCAAAGATAAGAAAATGTCCTCGATACGAGGTAAGGAGTAGTGCTCTGTTCTCAGCACTGGGTTAATAGTCACCTTGAAATCACAGCAAATCCATAGTGTTCCATTTTTCTTCATAACAGGAACAATAGGTGTTGCCCATTCGCTTCAGTCCACTTTAGTAAGTATGCCCATTCCTTCCAGCTGATCCAGTTCCTTAGCCACTGCCTCCCTGATAGCCAGTGGTATCTGCCGGGCTTTCAAAAACTTGGGTTGTGCTCCTTCTATTAGAATTATACTGTCCTTAATGTCCCTCAGGTGTCCAACACCCTTTTGAAAAACTGGTGCAGCTTTAGTGAAAAGTTATTCTAGCTGCTGGTGTGAAGTGGATTTCTGGTGAACTTGGAGAGCCTTAATAGATTGCCAGTCTAAATGAATTTTCTTTAACCACCTTCTTCCAAACAATGCTGGTCCTCTTGTCAGTACCACATAGAGATCTAATTTATTACTCTGCCCATTATACTTCACTTCCACTGTACATACTTCCAGCGGGGTGATCCTTTCTTCTGTGTATGTTTTTAGTATAGTCCTGGGTTTCTTTAACTGCACATTACGGAACTGTTTAGTAAACTTATTATGAGGAATGAATGATACAGCTCAGCCTGTGTCTAATAACTAATTCCATCTTCAGCACTTTCCCTTCTACTATGGGTGTTACCCAGATGGGTTCCTTGTCTCCATCTTCTACACATGACACTCTCACATAGGTAATACTTACTTAACTCAGCTAGATCTTCTTCACTACTGTCTGTTTCAGTTTCTACGGTGTGTACCCTATGGTGTCCTTCAGCAGTCTTTTTCTTCTTGCTTTTTATTTTATTCGGTGTAGTAGACCTACATGCTGCTTTTATGTGCCCCTTTTTGCCACAGTGAAGCAGCAAAACATTGATTTATGTCCTTCCTTGCCACAGTAGTTACATTTTTCTTTTGGCTCTGTTTTGTTTTGTTGACTTGGAGTATGATATAACTTCTGGATGATGTTTTCACTCCTGCTCACAGCTTGAAACTCCTGTGACTCATGTGTAGTAGCTTCCATAGATGTAGCTATCTCCATGGCCTTTTTAAAAGTGAGTGTATCTGATGTAAGGAGACACTTCTGAATTGTTTCATCTCTGATACCACAGACTAGTTGGTCCCTCAGATCCATTTGTAAGGTGTTCCCAAAATTGCAGAGTTCTACCAATCTTTGAAGTGCAACTCCATAAGCCATGACTGTTTCTCCTTCCTGCTGTTTACATTTATGGAATCTAAATTGCTCTGCAACCTCCAGGGGTTTGCGTGAAAAGTGCTCCTGCAGCAGAGTCACTATTTCTGCAAAGGTTTTGGTGCATGGTTTATTTGGGTATGTCAAACTGCAAAGAAGGTGGTATGTTTTACCTCCCATATAGTTCAGTAATGCAGGTACCTTCTTGTCATATGGGCTATCATGGAGTGCCAAGTATTGCTCCAGACGTTCAATATATGTGGACCAATCTTCTACACTATTATCAAATGAGTCCATAAACTCCCTCTGGGACATTTTTCAATCTTCGTGAGGTTGTTACCTGGTCACCCCACAAACCCACTGTACTGAAATCTGAACACTTCACTGTGTTCTGGGACCTAGTTTTAACAGTTCCTATCTGGGCCTGATGCACTCCACCCAGCTCAGCCTTTCAATTTCACTTACTCGCTTCACCTGCTGGAGCTCTTAGCAATTTCAGCACAGCAACAGTAAATCAATCCCACCTTTGTTGCTACTGTGATGTCTGTGGGTTCTAGCTAAGGACTCAAGAAGTAGATACAGCTCTGAAGTAAGTAATACTTTATTAGGCAGACACGTTGCTTGTTTGCTGGCTTGGCTAGAACTAACTTAGAACACAGAAACAGAGTGGAGCACTCTAGAGGGCTATACGTGGAACAACATACATAACAGTTTCCATAGCTCCACATCCTCACTGGGTGTTTTTACACACACATTTCTCCTGCGTGTTTGCTGTTTCATCCTGTGTTTCTAAATCACTCACCCAGATCTTAAATATCTGGCTCTTTGAAGTTCTACATAGAGCTTTTCCCAGAACTTTTGTGTGTAAAAATTCTCCTGGTAAACTGCTTTGCTCCAGTAGCCATGGTCACTTGGTTTCCATGGCAGCCCCTCACATCTACAGCTGCGGCTACTTTAGACTGCCTCAGGGCAGTGTGTGTGTGAAGAATGCATCCAGGAACTTACTTCTGGACTTGTAAACCCAGAAGATTGAAAGACTGGTACTTTAAGGTGTGTGTAAAAATGCCCACTGTTTGTCAGGTATTGGCATGTATTTTGATGTATTTTAATATGTGCTTGGCAAATCTCTAATTCAAAATGTGAAGAGATCTGTTTGACAAAGCAAAATGCTGAATAGGAAAGAGACTAAGAAGACTTGTTTTTGAAACTCTGTGTTTGTTTCTTATCTAGTTTTCTCTTTGGTTAACCCCACTTTACCTTTTCACCTGTGTGTGTTAGTGGCTTGACCTGAAACTCACTTGTAAATAAAGCATTTTGAGAGAAGTTAGCTAGTGTGTATTTTCAACATTCCAACTTCTACCAGTAGGATTTTTGTGTGTCTTTCATTGATTATAGGCTTACAATATTAATCAGTTTTAGTGGGTTCAGTTTCTGGCAAAAGTGCCTATTCTGAAGTTTTTGATTTTGACTGGTCAGTCAGTGGGTAGACATTTATTAATTTCAGAATGTGCTGGAACATACAGAAATGTAGGATAAATATGCCTGCCCTGGAAGGGAGAAATTTAGAAAGCTTTTGGATTCCTGAAGCCAGGCCTAAAGAACTGGTAACTATGACACTGAGCCAGATAGATAGATAGAACACATAGATTTTTCTTTAAGTTTTCGACTTAGACGATGTTCTTGAATGTCTTCTGTATCACATTGTTCATATTTGTAACTGAATGAGTTTTCCTTTTTGTACTATCTGAAACCTTATTTGAATTTAAGTAAATCGATATGTTGTTTATATTCTTTTTGTCTTGAATCCTCCTTTAAAAATATACTGCCATTACATATACGTACTAAGGACGGTTTACTCTTACCCACAAAATAGGTGTGAGCTCAGTTTAACCCTCAGATTGGAAACTAGTACCCTATATTCAGGTCAGATTATGTCTAGTTTGAACAACTAAGTACTTTTTCCGTTTTTGGGAAACTGAGGCATCCATGACATGTTGCTTCTCCTTGTTCTTCCCCTTGTAGTTAAGCCAAGCATCTGCACCTGGAGCTTCTCAACCTCATGAATGTATCCCTGTTTCTCCCCTTTGATCCCCTTCCCTCTTGCCTCCCCTCCCTTTTTCTCTCCTAGATAATAAGCACTGTGGGACAAGAACACATCTCTAATCCTAATTGTTTTAACATCAGGCATGTTATTGACGCTATATAAATAATAGTACTAATAAAAATAACAAAAATGATAGTGGGTATGTGTTACATAGTACATGTGTATGAAATTTGTATACAAAAAAGACAAGCTAGCCTACATAGTAAGGATGTGCAATTAGTTAGATTTCTTCTAATGCCTGTTTGGGATTTTGTTTGATTGTTTTTTGCAAAGCACATTCCAGGTATCAGCAACAAAATAGTCAATATCTTTTTTGTTGTTGTTTCAGATGCAGCGGTTCTGGGCCTTGCCCCTGGGGCGAGGCAAACAACAGAGTGAATCTCAGCAGAGCTGTGGAGCCTTGGATCATAGATTTATTCTGTATGATCCACAGTTCTTTGACTTCTGCCACCAGGGTGGTATCAGGCTCCAGTTCCTGCCACCAGGGTGGTGTCAGGCTCCAGTGTCAGGCTGCAGCAGAGTCACTATTTCTGCAAAGGTTTTGGTGCATGGCTCATTTTAATATGTCAAACTGCGAAGAAGGTGGTATGTATTACCTCCCATATAGTTCAGTAATATGGGTACCTTCTTGTCATCTGGCGTATCATGGAGTGCCAAGTATTGCTCCAGCTGTTCAATATATGTGGACCAACCTTCTACACTATTATCAAATGAGTCCATAAACTGGCCCCAGGGGTTTGGAGTACTGCTCCAACTGCTGGCATCACCACTCAGGCCTGATTTCAACCAAGTTCCTAAGGATGGGCGAACGCAGTTTGGAAGTTTGGAGTTCAACCTGAACTCGGCCAGTTCGGATGACTGAACCCGAATCCGAACACAGACTGACCAAACCGAACTCAATTCTGAATGTAGGAATGACCGAACAGTTCAGTCAGTTCGGATCGTGTTCAGGTGAGTTCAGGTGGCAAAAAAAGGGTCACTGGAAGGTCAAACATGACAGGGAGGGGGAGTCAGCTGAGCAGCAGACTTCCAGGCACCAGGGTTGGAGAGGCTTGGAGTAGCAGCCAGCCTTCCCAATCACCATCCCTTTTCACCTCAGACCACTGACTTCGCAGTCTGCGATTGGCCACGGGCTAGGCTGCACGGAGCCAATGGGGCTTGCGGTGAGGCGGGTGCAGCAAGAAACAAAACTGTCTGCCTCCCCCCTTCCCAACATCTTCTGAGCTAGTCACTGTTCCTGAACAGCAGGCATTTCAGAAGGCTCACACTCCCAGCATTTCCCAGATCCCCAATCCATTGCCATCTTCCTCCCATTTCACCCATCCAACCCATCTACCCACATATTCTCATTCATTTATTTAGCTTAACTTAGATAGATTTAGTGGTTATTTTTCATTTTTACCCCTCCCTGTGTTCCCTGTGTTCAATCTTCCTTCCTCCCTCCCCCCTCCATTGAATCCTTTCCCTCTCCCATATATTCCATCCCAGATTCCTTCCCTTCCCCTGTTTTTTCATTTAAAGTAGGATTATTAGATTGATTTAGGTTTCATTTTGGTTTTGTACCTCTCCTTGTGTTGTTTGTGATTCCCCCTATCTATCTATCTATCTATCTATCTATCTATCTATCTATCTATCTATCTATCTATCTATCTATCTATCTATCTATCTATCTATCATTAGATTAGATTAGATTAGATTAGAGATAGTAGACAGTTGTAGGAGTTAGCTTAGTGATAGAGATAGTGTTAGTGATTTAGTTTTAGTGTTTGTAGGAGTAGACCTGTGTACTTATTAGATAATCAATTTAGTTCATAGCATTTAGAATAGTTAATAGCAGTTATATTTAGTATATATATATATATATACATACACTAAATATAACTGCTATTAACTAAATATAACTGCTATATATATATATAACCTGGTTAGGGCAATTCTCTGAAACTTTCCCAGGCCGAGGTTTAAAATATAACACTAAATATAACTGCTGTTAACATACACTAAATATAACTGCTATTAACTATTCTAAATGCTATGAACTAAATTGATTATATATATATATATATATATAAAATCAATTTAGTATATAATATTAGATAAAAACATTAAATTTTAAAAACCATATAAAAAGAAAAAAACCAAATAAAAAACAAAAAAAACATATAAAAACCTATATAAAAACATTTCCCGAATGGCCGAACCCGAACCCGGCGAAGGAACTGAATGAACAAACCGAGTGGACAAACCAAACGCAGCCGAATTGAATGGCTGAACCCGAACCGTGATCTATTCGCCCATCCCTACAAGTTCCCTCCTCTCCATCTCTCTTCCTGTGTTATCCCAATAATCCTCCCCTCCCAGCTCCCCTCTCTCATCTCACAATCTGGAAACAGAGAGAAGTACTGTAGTTGATTTGTACATGTTGACCCATGTGATTACCTTGTCTGGGGCTAGACACAGATGGGAGGGGGAGCTGAAGGGAAGAGGCAGGCTTAGTAAAGCTTTGCTGCATTTTGTTGGGTGCTCAGTGCATTTTTAGACATGCCTCCAGTCTCACAGACTTTAAATTCCACTTTTAGCAACCTCATGCGGGTGGAGTTTAGTCGTGCCTCCCCTCACCGGATATCACCTGGCTGCCATTGGAAACAGTGGTGTCAGGCAGCTCATGCATTCTTTTGAAAACTGGACGTATCAAACTTCAATACTGAGGTTTGACAAGTCCAGTTTTCAAAAGAATGCATGAGCTGCCTGACACCACTGTTTTTAATGGCAGCCAGGTAACTTCCGGTGCAGGGAGGCACGTCTAAACTCCACCAAAGCTAGGATGCTAAAAGCAGAATTTGAAGTCCATGAGATTGGAGGCCCTCTAAAAGTGCTCTCAGACACCTGCTAACCAATAGAATTCTCATGATCTGCCCCCTCCATCCTGATCTCACCCCTCCCATCTGGAAATGATTTCCAGATGGAAGGGGGGAGAGCTGAATGGAGGAGGTGGGCTCAGTTCAGCTTTTCAGAAATCTATTGGCTGTTGACTCCTGCTAGACAGTAAAATGCTAAGATATTGGCTGATGGTATTTTCAGAAGTGACGCTACCATGCTTAGCCACACTTTGCCACACTTAACCCCACCCCAAAGTCACAACCACAATCACTTCTGTTTGGTGGCCACCAGGTGTTCACCACACTTTGCCCCGAACTGTGGTAGCAGTTACCACCAGTTGTGATCTTGGAAAATCATTGGTGGTAAGCATTACAATTGTTTGGGACAATATTTGGTAAGGCGGACCACCATGTTTATTCTGGGTAGTGGCCTTCCCTGGAGCGGGGTGGTGGCCTTTTTCCCCGGATTGGGTCTAAGTGTGGTAGCATCACTTCTGAAAATACTCTGAGACTGCCCCTCCCTCCTGGTCTTCCCCCTCCCATTACTGAAAATTTGTCTTCAGAAAGCTTTCCCCACTGAGACAGTTGCCAGCAAAGTAAGAAATCTGGGCAAGGAGCAGTGTGGCTCCCTCCCTTCTTCCCTCCCACCATAAGCACTTGGAATTCTGTTTTTTGTGCTTCTCACTTTTCTTGGTAAGAATCCAGATGATTCGTGTCTCATTCTTGTTTGCAATTGAATTGAATGTATTAGGATTTGTAGCATTCACCATCATCCTTTACAGAAAGGCTAAAAAAGTACTTTGTTGAGTAAACCTGAACAAGGTACGCGGTCAAAAACTGAAATTAAAATAATTTTGATTACAAGTATACACATTACACATTGTTGTACCTTGTTGTACAAATTGCGATAAGAACAATAAGAACAATTTTTATAGTTTGGACCTTAACATGAACCTAGTTCATTCAGCACAATGTGCAAAGGTAGTCATTCTACACATGTAACATTTCTCGTGCTGCTGAAATATCCAAATTAGTTTTTCCAATTTGGAAAAGGCAGTAAGAGAGTCCAAGCATGATGAAAACAATTTCCCCCTTATTTCCTTGTATAGTGGACACTCCATAACATAGTGGACTGTGTCGTCTATTATGTTTTTGCAATATGGACACATCCTTTCACTTCTAGGGATTCCCGTTCTACGGCCCTCTAACATGGCCATTGGCATCTGCTCCGTCCTCAACCTGGTTAGGACAATTCTCTGAAACTTTCCCAGGCCGAGGTTTAAATACCTTTCTGTATCATTGGATGCCTCCCAGCCCCACTCTTCACAATCAAATAATATTTGCGCATTCACTTTGGCCTCATATGCTTTCAAAGGGACTAACACTGATCTTTCTATCACTGCAGCATGAAATCTATTAATTACATCTACCATTTGCTTTGCTTTGGTTTTAACCCCCGTGAGATGGTACCTCCAGTAGTAAACTGAGGAGGAACTCAACCCAAAGTACTTGTAATTCTTCACAACCTCTAAGGTGACCTGTCTCAGCATCCAGGGAGATTTTCAAATCATTCTACCCCACACCAGTATTTTGGTTTTATCAAAGTTGATTTGAAGCTGGTTCTTTGAACATAAATATTCAAACTTTGACAAGGCCCTTTGCAGCCCTATCAGTGTTCTAGATATAATTGCAAGATATGATTGCAATATCATCTGCAAACATAAGTATTGGTGTCATAATAGCTAGTAAGTGGGGAGGGTGAAAATCAACATTCTGCATTTCCTCATGTCATAAGCCTCACTCCACCTAGAGGCGGAGGTTTCCCGAGCCCACTGTGAGGAGTTTGTAAACTACTTTGCAGGTGAGATCACTCAAATCCATCATGATTTCGGGGCTGGGATTGATGCAGAAGAAGGAGAGCCAACAGTTATGGATACCCCATCTGGTCCATTTTTGGGGGATCAGTTTCAGGAAGTGATGCCGGCCAATGCTGAGGGGGTTCTGAGGTCTGTTAGGGCTACCTTTTGTAAACTAGATCCATGCCCATCCTGGCTGGTGAAAGCCTCCAAGGAAACTTTGGGACCAGTGCTGATGGGAATGATCAATTCCTCTCTTCAGGAGGGCAGGGTGCCAAACTTACTCAAGGAGGCGGTGGTGCAACCCCTGATCAAAGCACCATCATTGGAAGTTGATTCCCCCACCAGCTACCGACCTGTCTCTAACCTTCCCTTTTTAGGGAAGGTTATTGAATGGGTGGTGGCCCAGCAGCTCCAGGGACATCTGGACAGCAGTGGTTTTCTGGATCTTTTTCAATCCGGTTTTCATCCAGGATATGGCACCAAGACTGCATTGGTGGCCCTGGAAGATAACCTCTAGGGATGTGTGAACAGACGGGAGTTTGGATGTTTGGATGTTCAGACTAAAAACTTTGTTCAGGTTCATGGGTTTAGTCCTGCGGAGTTCAGACTCCCCAAACGTTCAGAAAGTTCAGCCACCTGAAGGCTTGTGGTGCTCCAGGGGTGCCCTTGGGGGAATGGAAGAGGCAACATCAGAGATGAGGAAGGTTTGGGGCTTGGCACCCCATGTTGCCCGGGTAGGCAAGCTCGGTGCTTGGCCCCCAGGGGTGTCCGTGGGGGCATGGCTGGCCATCTGAGACCTAGTGGCAGCAGCAGCAGCAGCAGAGGTCAGGCATTGCAGGATACCAGGCATTGGTGGAGCAGCAGTAGAGGCCCAGACAGGGCTTGGGGGCTGGCACCCCTACTTGGTCGGGCATTGCAGGCTGGCATTGGACTCAACCCATCTCAAGAAGCTCTACTGAAAATTGGTCAAGCCTGGCCCAGTGGTGAACCTCGTGGACACCAAGCCCCCGCCCACTGACTCCCTCATCTGAACTATGCCCATCTACAAGACGGAGGAGCAAATGGCTGACATGCAGTATCAGCAGCAGCAGCAGACATTGGATTGCCAGGGCAAAGTAATTATGGCTGGCACCCCTAGTTGACCAGGCATTTCAGGCCATCTGGAATTGGTGGAGCATTGGCAGATGGTAAATTGGAACAACAGCCCTCCCTGCCTGGAACGTAGGCCCCAGAATCCTGATGGTGGGTCCTGGAGATGGAGTGACTGACTTTCTTGATGCGGTGGAATGGCAGCTCCCTGTGAGTGGAATGATGGCCCCAGAACCCTGACGGTGGGTCCTGGGACTAGAATGGCAGCTTCTGGATGATGTGGATGGACAGCCCTCCTTGCCTGGAACATAGGCTAGGTGGCATTGGTGGAGCATTGGCAGACAGTAAATTGGAACAACAGCCCTCCCTGCCTGGAACGTAGGCCCCAGAACCCTGATGGTGGGTCCTGGAGATGGAGAGAGTGACTGTTTCTTGATGCGGTGGAATGACGGCTCCCTGTGAGTGGAATGATGGCCCCAGAACCCTGACGGTGGGTCCTGGGACTAGAATGGCAGCTTCTGGATGACGTGGATGGACAGCCCTCCTTGCCTGGAATGTAGGCTGACTGGCATTGGTGGAGCATTGGCAGATATTGAAGTGGAACGACTGCCCTCCCTGTCTGGAACATAGGACACAGAACCCTGACGGTTAGTCCTGGGGCTGGAGTGGCTGGATGTTTCTTGATGCAGTGGAATGATGGATCCCTGTGAGCAGAATGATGGCCCCAGAACTCTGATGGTGGGTCCTGGGACTAGAGTGGAAGCTTCTGGATGATGTGGATGGACAGACCTCCCTGCCTGGAACGTAGGCCTGGAAGCCTGAGGGTGTTGCAGGCTTGCTGGCCTCCTTGCGGGATACTTGCCAAAGGACCCCACCAACCGGGCCCATAAAAACGATGTCTGTGTAAAGGGTTCTGTACCCTGGCAACAAGCAATCCACTGTCTAAACACCAGCACACACCGCCCACTGCCAAGGAGCCTGTCTCTCTTTCTCTCTCTGTCACACCCACATAGACACAAGCCCTGCCCCTCCTGTGGGGCTCTCTGCAAGTTGAGACTCTGCTGTTGCCTGTCACATCTTTGAGTTAATACCTTAACTACATTCCATGTGGAGCCAGCCAGATGCTGCTGGTAGGGATCGACAAGCTGTATGAGATTCTGCCACCTGCCTTCCAGAACTTCAGCACACACGGATAAAAATTGGATAAGTCAAACGAAGCTCATAACAACAAATAAAACAACTTTTATTAAAACTATTTAAACAACAACAACAACAACAACAACATGAAACCAAAACCAAAAATTTAAAGGAAACTTATAAAGGAAAAACTATTAATCTCTGAACCTGTCCCCTGGGACTTGGGGGAAAGGAAGAAGGCGTTGGGGCGCAGAACAGGACTGAGGGGCGGTCACCCGGTCCTCTTCCATCTCATAGCCATGGGAGATGGCAAACCCCACAGCCCCTTCCATGTCCTGACACCACGTGGAGACCGCCTGGTGGTTCAGTTCCAGGCATTCCATCTCGGAGGAGATGTACTGGGTGTACACTTCCACCTTCTTTTTCTCCACCTCGAGTGCCTGGAACTGTTCCATCAGACAGTTTTCCAGGTAGTGTATGCCCTTCATCATTTGGCAGCCAGGCCTCTCAAGTTCGGCCCAAAAGGCCTTTGCCACAGCATACTCCCAGGGCCTGGGGGACTCCATATCAGGGCTGGAGGAGGGGTAAGGGCTTACATGCAGGCGCTTCTGGGTTGCCTTCCCCCTTCTTCTGGTACTGAGGCTGAGAGTCCATGGCCATGCCAGAGTCCTCCGACCGCCTCACCTTCGGGCCGTGGAGCTTTTCAATATGGGTAATGAGCCCCGATGTGGTCCCCTCTTTCTGACTCCTGAATCTTTAGTCACAGAACTAAAGAGCATAAAAAGATAGGAACATAAGAAGTGCCATTCTGTGTCAGACTAATGGTCTGTCAAGCCCTGCCTGCATTATGTCTCCACAAGTGGGTGGACTTGGTGGCCAATCTCTCTCTGCAGGGGACTTCTGTTCCTAACAGGTCATAGGGCAATACATTCCCTGTTGTTCCCATCCTTGTGCCTTAACTTGCATATGGCAATTCCGTCGTCCATCTCATAAAACATCCAGACATCCAACCTTCTCCGCTGAATGTCTGGGGGTGTCACTGGTGACCTCTGCCTAGGGGTCCTCCTTGGCCTGACACCAGTGCTGGGGTTGGCATCTGATTCTTCTCTGAAATGGGAACACATGCATTTATGATGATGCCTCTAGTCCTCCCTCCTTGAGGTGCTAGGCATGGCAACGGGAGATGTGACCCTGGCTGGCACGTGCAAATCCTGCCCTCCTTGGGGTGCTAGGGGATGCTAGGGAAATGGATGGAAAATAGAGATACCCTGGCTGGCACTTTCAAATCCTTCCCTTCTTTGGGTGCTGCGGAGGGATGAGAACCTTGCTGGCACGTGCAAATTCTGCCCTTCTTTGGGTGCTAGCAGCGATGGCAACTTGAAGTACCCTTGCTGGCACGTGCAAATCCTGACCTCCTTGGGGTGCTAGGGGATGCTAGGGATTGCAACTAGAAAGGTCCTGGCTAGCACGTGCAAATCCTGCCCTTATTTGGAGGTGCGTAGGGAATGGGATGGCAACTGGAGAGTGGAGATCCTTGCTAACCTGGCACATACTTGTGTGGGGGTGCTGCTCATGCTTATGCCTGACTACTGGAAGAGCCCACCACACTACAGTACCTACTCTCTCTGTGACAGACATTTGCTGATACCTGCTGATGCCCACTGTTTGTGCCTGACTGATGCCCACCACCCATGCACCCACCCAC
Source organism: Sphenodon punctatus (assembly GCA_003113815.1). Taxonomy (NCBI): domain Eukaryota; kingdom Metazoa; phylum Chordata; class Lepidosauria; order Sphenodontia; family Sphenodontidae; genus Sphenodon; species Sphenodon punctatus. The sequence goes on from QEPC01011857.1 coordinate 539,507, forward strand.
ACGTCAGTGAGCTCGCTCTAACGGATAGAGCCTTTCTTGTCCTCAAAGAAAGAAAAAGATTACAAACCTGGAAGCACCTCCTGTGACCGCTGCTTGCTCCTCATTCAAAGAGCCGGCCACCACCACCAATGGTCCAGGGGCTTTGCTAGCGACCGCTTCCTCCTCCTCCTCCTCCTCCTCCTCCTCCTCCTCCTCCTCCTACCAGGGACCTTGGAGGAACTGGTAATAACTCCCAGGGCAGGGCCCTGTGGGGCGTCAGCTTTTGGTTGGGGCCATTGGCTTTGCCGGGGCGCCCAGGGGCCCTTTTGCTGGACGGACACTACATCAGATACCACTTCTGCATCCGAGGACTGTTATGAAGGTCCTCAGCTGAAGATCTCAAAGCACCCACTATACCACCCTTTGGAGCCTTTCCCGAAAGGCCTTAACTTGCATATGGCAACTGTAGGGAATTTAGGGGCTTGTTACTTTTGTAAGTTGTATTTTTTGGGGTTGGAGTGGGATAGGGGTTGTGTTAGGAAAGGGTATATTGAGTGGGGAGTTGTGGGGGGGGATCTGGCACCAACCCCTGGTGGCAGCAGGGGAAGGTGTGGGAGGTGGGTGGGAGGGTTGGCTTTTTCTTGGAATTAGGTTAAGAAATGGAGGGGTTTTGTTTTGCTGATTTAGAAATGTTTAATTTGATATTTGGATTGTTATTGTATTAGTGTATTGTTGTGGATGATAGGTCCCCCCTCCTGGTGAGAGCAGGAGGGTAGGAGGGGATTTGATGGGCTCCTTCCCTGGTGGCAGCAGGGATGGAGCATATGGAAGGACTGGTATGATATGCTGTAATATTATTGATTTGTTTTATTATATTGAATTTTGTGAGGGAGGAGAGGGGATGGTTAAAAATTAGAAATTATGTTATGGAATGTTATGATATGTCAATTGAGGGGTTATTTAGACTGTGTGGTTTGTGTTGAATTGTAATTTTTGTTGTTCTTTAGATGTTTTTTGCTTTTGTTGTCAGCCGCCTCGAGTCGTCATAGGCGAGAGAGAGCGGGGTACAAATAAAAGTTGATGATGATGATGATGAGGACTCCACCATATGAAATGGACTGAGAACATCCTTTGGGGATCAGTGAGCTGCACTGGACAGGTTGTTTGGAAAAGTGGTTTGGTTCTTGGTTTGTTCTGGTTTGTATTTTCCCGACCCCCCCTTTTACCCATACTGCCATTTTCATTATTAATAAAGACTTGCAGCCAGTTTTAACCCAAATTCTGTGACTGTAGCCTCCTTTCATGTTCAGGTGACCACTGGGTGATTTTGTTTCCCATGGCTAGTTGATGAATATATATGTTTAGGAGTGTGCTTCTAGTAATTGCATTTATCTGCAACTAAAAAATAATTGCACCGAAACTATACTTTTAAGGACTGAATTATTAGGAAGAACATTTCTTCTCAGCCCTTTTAAATGCAGACAGTGCTAGAAAATAACATAGTCATTTTGGCATACTGTGTTTCTCACTCTATCATTAGCACTGATGGACAACAGAAGTATCCAGTAATGATTTCTGATGACTGCACTATACTGTACCACTAATTTAAGGTCTAATGTTGCAAAGATGTAGTAAGTAGTAGAAAAAAAATCCTTCCTGAGTACTGGACACAGTGGACAGTCTATATTAAACAGAACCCTGACATTCATCTTCTTTGATCACAGTGTAACTGAAGTCCCACATAGAGGCCTAATTGAAATGAGTTTGACAATCTGTATTTTACCACCCCTAGACTGCATTACACATCTCAAGCCCACATTGCAAAATTTGAAACAAATTACAGTTCACTTGAGAGAGACCAGGAACTGTGATAGATAAGAGTACAAGTTTGAATAAGTTACATGACTTCTAAAAAAACAACATCTAGTCCTTGATAAGCTAGTATGACACTGAGATGGAAGCCAAAGCAAATATGGCAAGTGGGGAAATAGTTGGGATTCTAGGATTTTTTAATAGGGGTAGGCACCAAGAACCCATGATGTTTTTTGTTTTTATTTTACGTTATTAAAAACTGTTGTTTTCATTATCATTATTAACAAAATTTCATTTTTCGTTATCTGTGTCGTTATCATATCGATTTTGAGTGATAATGAAGATCTTTTTTCGGTATCGTTTCTGTTGTGGGCTGTCACCAGTTGCAGAAGTGCCAGCAGACATCTGCCCAAAATTCACAGAAGCTGAACTCCTTCCTCTCTTTCTCATTATAATGCAGTAGTAATAATAAGTTCACAATGACAATATGAAAAATTAATAATATGTGTGTCTAACTTAAAACTACACCTAATAACTTATACTATATGCAATATATTCCTATCTAAGTATAAACTTCTGTCTGCAACTTCTATCAATAAACTTCTATCTGCAATGTGTTCCATCTAAGTATCTATCCATCCTATTCTTATCCTATAAGGCTAATGTATATAATAAAAAAGCTAGTGTCTGTCTATCTGTCTGTCTGTCAGTCGCTCCAACTGGAGGGAGCTCTTTTGTCCTCCCAAAAGATAGCTCCCCTATACATCTCTCCCAACTTCCAGTTTTCCGGCTCCTATTATCTTTTTGCTTGGGAGAATGCTGAAGAACGTTTGGCGTATTTCAGATTGAGAACAAATACATTCCCTTCGGCAATTCTGGAGGGACGATACAAACAGATCCCGTGGGCTCTGCGTCTATGCCCCTTATGCCAGCTGAAGTCGATAGATACAATAGAGCATGTTCTCTTCCACTGCCCTGCTCTACTAGGCCCAAGAATTAAATACCTAAAAGGCCCTACTTTGGGTCCACTCCTCTCGTGCAAAAATATCCAGAGCTTACCTGGGCCAATTGATTCAGCACACTCTAGAGCAGTGGCAAAATTCGGAGTGGCAGTTTGGGGCATTCGACGCCCGTTCTTTTGCTCCCCCAAGTAGTCTGGTTTCGGGAGGGGCCTATATATAAGCTTGAGTGATAGTAGGTTCGGATGTAAGGAGACCTGTCTAAGATTGTTCGTAGCGTTAATTTGGGTTCTGATTGTTGATTACTGAAGTATATCTGTGCTTTTTTAGTATCTTTTTGTATTTATATTGTCATGTTATGTAAATATGTTAAAGGGCTTTGCCCTAAAAATAAAATTCTTTTACTACTTTTTACTGTCTGTCTGTCTGTCTGTCTGTCTGTCTGTATAAATATGGAAGGAGGGATGCAGACAGGGGAAGGGGAAAGGAAAAAACAATAGTGTATATCTATCTAATCTCCATCTATATTATCTATGGGTGATTTCAGATGTTACGGGCACCCGATTCACGGATTCCCAGTGGTGGTGAACCGGCTAACCACCCCCCGGGGGCAATAGAGGCCCCAAACAGACGTGATGGGAGTGGGACCATGGCAGGGAATCGGATCGGCAGACCATGGCCCGGAGCAGCGCAACAGACATTACACCAATCCCGGGTCATGGTCAAAGCACCCGAAAGGCGCTGGGGAAGCTCATCCCGGCTGCTGCTGCTGCTGCTGCTGCTGCTGCTGCTGCTGCTGCTGCTGCTGTCCCTCCACTGCTCCCATGTGCAGCACGACCACTGCCTCCTCCGCCTGCACCTCCTCCTTCCCCTCCTCCTCCTCCTCCTTCTGCCTTGCTCTCTCGCCCTCCTCTCTCCTCTACCTTACACCTTGCTCCATCCCGCCACATCCCCCTGCTGCTGTGTGCCCTTTAAATCTCCCTCCCCAGCCTGTGTTGTTGCTCGTTGCCTGGAAGCAATGCTGTGTGCTTTGTCCCCGGCTGGGAATCATGTTGCTTGATTCCAGCCGGTGGTTGCCGTTTAGTCGTTACTTCTTTTTTTTCCTGGTGGGAATCGCTTTGACCATTCTTTTGGAGATGGTCCAGCCTGGAGCTCCGGAAGCATGGTTATTTTTGACCCCGGTGGGGATTGACTGTGGTGAATATCTGGCACCCCCGAAACAGATGTTCAGGGTACTTTGGCCCCATCGCGGGATTGACCGTGGTTCACTGTGGTTGACTGTGATCTCGTAACGTCTGAAAATACCCTATATCTATAATCTATATCTATTTATCTAATCTATATACTTAAACCTATATAGATATAGATAGATGTAGATAATATAGATGGAGATTAAATAGATATAACATATAGTGTTTTTTCCCCTTTCCCCTTCCCCTGTCTGTATCCCTCTGTCCATATTTAGACAGACAGACTAAATATATAGGTTTAGGTATATATATAGGTTTAGGTATATCGATTAGAGAGAGAGAGAGAGAGAGAGGGAGAGAGAGAGAGGGGGGGGATTCCATTGATTCTTTTTGATTAGTATACATGGGTATTTTCAGACGTGATGGGACCGATTGGCCCTGGCACGGAAACACCCCTTTGATTCCCCTCTGGGGCCACCGTGTCATGGACTAACAGATGCGGTGGTTAATCCTGGTGGGGAATGTGGGAAGGGGGCGGGGCCGCACGGCGCAATGCGCGGCTGCACAGCTTCACCCCCCAACGCTCCCCCAACAACCCGCCCTCCCGGAGACAGGTGGGTGCTGTGGCCAATCCGGCCATTGTGCCCGCCCGCCCCGGGAAATTGACCATGGCCCAGAATCAGTGGCGAGCACGGCCACTGAGTCCAGGCCGTGGTCAGCAGCCAGATGTGACGTTGACATGCTCAACCATGGAGATTTCCCCGTGGTTGAGCATGTCAACATCACGTCTGGTCAGTGTTACGCCGGGTAGTCACACCCGTGAATCATGGAGTGGAATCAGATTTACCATTCTTCCAGCCCTCCTCCGGCGAGGAGGGCCGGAAGCATGGTAAATCTGATTCCACCCCATGATTCACGGGGGTGAACATCTGGCGTAAGACTGACCAGACGTGAAGAGATCATGCTCCCCATATGGGAATTGACTGTGGTTGAGCGTGATCTCGTAACGTCTGAAAATACCCCATGTTATATAAAGGTTATCTTTTCTTGTTTCCTTTTTATTATTCCTCATGTCCTGACTTTATCATTATCTTGTTAGCTTCCTGGAGCAAGGGCAATGGTTAAATTATTATTATTATTATTATTATTATTATTATTATTATTATTATTATTATTATATTATAAAATATTCCTTATCCCACCCCCTCCTAAGCCAAAGACAACACAGGACGGCATAAAATAAAAAAGCATAAAATATGCATATAACTTAAAACAAACAATAAAACCATACATTTCCCCCAGATGGTGTAACCTAGCTTGGGGTCATCATGGCCCTACAGTTTTGGAACCTCTAAAATATATAAATTGCCCTAGCAATCAGGTAATTAGAGATACAAGTATTTTGATCTATGTGTAAACATGCCTGGTACGTAAATAAAATAAATAATGTACCAAAAAAGGATATTTATGCCTTTGCAAGTTTGACCCTGAGACGTGAGACTCATCCTCATCATCAGTAAAGTAGGGACAATGGCAAAAATGAGAGCTATGGTGATCTTTTATACTATGTAACTATTTGAGGAAATAAGAGAGGGTAAGGAAACCCTGTATCTCTTCTGCATGCCTACCAGGATTATTTGGGTGGGTTTAGATTTAGGTACAAAGAAATAATTTCCTTAGAGAAAATTGATAGGCAGATGCAAGAAATAGGCATATTGACTTCAATGAGAAAATTGACTCCAGTGTCCTAATTTAACTTCTTGTCTTCTCACATGCTTGCCTGAACTCCCCAGGAGCAGGGAATGAATCGAAGATTACCCAATATATGATCTGTTTGTGCAATTTTCAGAAGCAACCGATGTTGACCAGTGTTGGAAACAGGATACCAGACAACAGGGAACATTGGTCTGACCCAGTAGTACATTTTTTGTGTACAGTAAATCCGGGGGTAATGCTTCCTTATGTCTATTTTCTACCTTCACAAGACAGGAGTTGTACTACATTTTCCAACGAAAGAGAATTTGTCAACATCCTCTCAGCACTACTAAGATGAAAGGGGCAGTCACACGAGACACACTGGGAATGTGACCACTCCTTGGACTGCTTTAACCCACTTTGTGTAGCTGGGTCACTTGATGAAGTGACTTGTGTGCTTGGCCACAAACCAGCTGTTCCCCCTCCTGTGTTATGGTGTGAGAAGCTGGCTGCTACACACTGTGTCCTCAGGAAAATTTGGAAATGTGTTCCATAGAAGCCATATGGGGGTAAGAGTGCCCAAGAAAGAGTTGCCCATATGCTGAAGTCATTCCTCTGGGTGGAGAGCTCCACCATGGGGCTTTGAGTGGCCAGGGTTGTCACCCATCACTCACTGTCTCATGTGGCTAGTATGTTGGTCTGGCCCAGCCATGGAGGGATCCCCAACAGCAAACTGGATGCCCCCCGGGGGTGGAGTTGGGGGTGCTCATCTGGTAACTGTGCCTGCCTACCATGAAGCTGCACACACGGGGATTAGAATTCAGCAGCTCGTGTGGCTGTACCCAAAGATTTGTATATTGGGTTCCTCAGATAGAAGGGAATTTTGCTTTGCACAGGAACTCTATTGACCAAGTTCCTGCACTCTAGAACTGAAATGAGCACCTACGAAATTTGGTATACACAACCATCGAATCCATGGTGCCCAACTTGTCAGATACCACATTCACACTGTTACGATCTGATTGTATTCTACCTGATCTATTGATTGTAACCCACCTTTGCAGCCTTATATATGTACTAATGATATTGTATGTAGTAATTAGGGGTAGGAATTCTGGATCGTCCGGTATCCGATACTGCCCGGTATTTGGTGTACCTGAAGTATCGGATTAAACCCGGTAATCCGGGGTAATTTACCGGATTCCCCGTACCGGATTTTTTACATTGCGGCCATTCAAATGAATGGCCGCAATGTAAAAAAAACCACAACCCACCCCCCACTTTCCCTCCCCAGTCCAGGCTGCATGGGTGGAAGGAGAGACACCCCCCACCCACCCTGCCCAGCCTGGCTTTTTTAAAAAAAAAATTCCCCCAAAGTCGCTGCTAATGTGGGCTCCGGGCCGCTGCTGGTGACCCAGAGCCCGCACCAGCAGGTAGGTAGGTTGTACTAGGGTGATCCCTGGGGTGGGGGTGGTTTAACACCCCCCCCACCCCAGGGATTACCCTACCTCCCCACCCAGGGATCGCCTACCTTGCGCTCCGGGCAGCGGCGGCAGTGGCGGTCCGACTCCGGCAGCTTCAGTGCTGGCTGTGGCTGCCGGCTTCAGTGCTACTAGGCCTTCCGGTGAACTTCCGGGTTTCCCCAGAAGGTCTAGTAGCGGTAGCAGCAGGCGGCGGCCCAGAGCCTGCACTAGGGAGTTGGGACTTAGGGTTAAAAAAAAATTTGTTTTAATACAGGCTGGGCAGGGTGGGTGGGGGTGTGTCCTCCCTTCCACCCACACAGTCTGGGAGGGGGAGGGGGGATGGTTTTTGTCTTTTTTTCCATTGATTTCAATGGGGACAGTTCCCCATTGAAATCAATGGGACAAATCCGGTACCGGAAAACTGGTACAAATCTGGCAATCTGGTTTTTGTGAACCCGGTAACCGGTAAATCCGGTAGCCGGTATTTGACCTGATGTCCCACCCCTATAGATCGAATGTAATTTATAGCATACATTTTTATTTGTTAAATTGAGCAAAAAGTAGGCTGCTGTATGATGAAAAGCATGGTGGGTACAAGCCAGAGAACAAGACTAGTTAACTTAAGCCGTAAGCATCAGGTCACAGTGGTGGGGGAAATCGCTGAACCATTCAAGAGAGAGATTGTTTGGAATGGAGAAAAGGGAATGTTGATATAAATAAAACCTCTCAATAGCAAAACAGGAGATAGCTTGCAACACTTAACACAACAAAGCAGCTTTTTATAATGCAGAGTAATGAGTATTGGCTAGCTAAGAGCCTTGAGGGTCCCAGGGCAGGAAGAAAACTCTAGTCCATTTTGAAGCACAGAAGGTTCAGCCTTGCCCAGAGGGATGGAACTTGGATGTTCTGAAGTGATAAAGATTGAGATGTGCATAAGAATGTGGTCAGCAGAAACCCACGAGATAGTGATGTCAGGACCTGCACCAAGCATACCAGCATAATGCACTCCCACCCAGAGGACTATATAAGCAGAAGCCTGAACCATGGCAATTTTAAAATTTTATTTATTTATTTATTTATTTATCAATTTATATCCCGCCCCTCCTGAAAACAGCTCGGGGCAGCTAACAATTAAAAAAATATTAAAAATACAAACAAATAAGAATTAAAACAATCATAATAATAGAAACCATTAAAACAGGGCTAGGACAACAGTAAAACAATAAATAAGGGTGGGAAGGAGATAAAAAAAAACTAAATCCCCCCCCCCCCTCCTCAAAGGCCTGGACGAACAGTTTTACAAACTCGCCGGAATGTTAAAAGGCTTGGGACCAGGCGAGCTTCCTCCGGGAGAGAATTCCAAAAGCATGGCCCATCCACCGAGAATGCCCTCTCCATTGTGGCCCCCCGCTTAACATGGGGGACCTCCAAGAAGGCACCCCCAGCTGACCAAAGGAGCCACTCTGGGGCACGAAGGGCAAGGCAGTCCCTGAGGTACGAGGGGTCAGACCATGAAGGGCCTTATAGATCAGCACCAAAACCTTGAACCTGGCTCGGCACACTATTGGTAACCAGTGCAGAGTCCGGAGCACAGGTGTTATGTACTCTCGACGACCGTCCCCGAAATGAGATGGGCTTCCACATTCTGTACTAGCTGCAGACCCTGAACCAGGAACAGGGGCAGCCCCATGTAGAGCGTATTGCAGTAGTCCAGCCTCGAGGTGACGAAGGCATGGATGAGGGAGGCCAGGTCCTGGCCGGAGTCGTATGGGCACAGCCTCTGCACCAGATATAACTGGTGGGAAACGGCCTTCACCACCACCTCTACCTCTCGCTCCAGGAGGAGATCTGCGTCCAATATCACCCCGAGGCTCTGAACCTGCTGAGCTATAGGAGGGCGAACCCTCCAATCAGGAGGGCCGACACCGCCCTTGCTCTCCCCACCACCCAAATTGTCTCCAGCGCTATTGGCTACTAGCTTTGCAGTTAGTCACTGGGCTGTTGATCGTTATCATCACTCTCAAAAGATCTAGCTACAAGGGGCACCTCTCCTGTGTATGGACCCCGGGCTCCCACCTAGACCTACTTCTCCGGATCAACGCTCACCACTGTGATCTGCAGGAGACTAAGAGACATGTATTTGATGTGTTAGGCAAGCCAGGCTAGGATCTATCCAAGAACTGTTGGGTTCATGCTGTACTGATTGTTCCTAGCATAAAATAAAATAGTGCTGTACCCAATTAAAACATTTGATTTATGGTGTGGGGTGACTAAGATCCTGATTGGGAATTGTGCTTGGGAGGGGAAACAGGTAAATTCCGATTTGACAACACCTGGCACCTGGCATTACTAAAATGATGCAGAGGCAAAGATGCGCCAGTGGGGAAGAGCCCGATGCCAGCAGTAGTGCTGGTGTGATCGGAGTTCTGCCGTGTCGAATGGGATTCTGCCACAGCTTTGTTCACGCATTACAGGACTGGATTTTGTGCCCTGTCATGTGTGAGGCTAGCCTTGGCAGATCCACATTCATAGCAGCTCTATTGCTGGCATCGGGCTCCTCCCCACTGCTGCGTCTTTGTCTGTGCATCATTTTAGTAACGCCAGGTGTCAGGTGTGAATGCGGTAAGAGTCATGTCAGACACACTGGATTACTCAAAGGGTGCCTGACAGCTGCTTATTTTAAACCCCTCCCCTGATTGCCTCTATATAGCCACAGGATGCTTAAGACAGTGGGGAAAATGCTTGGTAGGCAGTGCATGGGATCTGAGCAGTGGTGGTAGGGGCACACTTTGGGAGAAGTGGCCAGCAGCAATAAGGACGTGCGAGTAGTGCTTTCGGATGGCCGCTTCTCCTGGAGAGGAGCCACCCCTGCTGACTAGAGCCCACATGTCACTGCCAGGAACCCCCCTCCCCCCACTGCCTTCCAAACCCCATACCCCCAGCCATTGAAATATAAGGGGGAGATTTTCACGCAATTCACGCAATTTCAGACAGCCCTGTATATGTATGCAAGCACCACTTGGGTACCCAATAGGCTGTCTGAAATTGCAGGATTTGCCTGCTGGTAGAAAATGTGCTTCTTACTTTAGTTCTATCTCAGTCTCTCTATGATTGCATAGTAGCACTATAGAGAGAAACCAATGGGAATAATAAAGCAGTACCTTAAACTTCTCTGCATATACCCACTAATACATATTGAGGAAAGAAAAAAAATGCTATAAATAAAGCACCTTCTCCTGTTCCACCTCACAGAACCTTGCAAAGCATAATTCTTCTTGAGCTCTAGAAGAGTCTAGAACAGTCTATAATGTGGGTGATGAACCTTGTACCCATTGGCCAAATCCAGCCTGTAGCTTACTTTTATTTGGCCACTTTACAGTTCTTGGACCACATTCACACCTTCGGTAGCTGGCTTGTCCTTGCATATTTTTCCTCCAGGAGAGAACCCGGAAGCCAAAACCTGCATGGGTTTAGCTGGTGTCAAAGTCCCTCCCCCGTGGTTTTTCCGGTAATCACCTGGAAAAGTACCGAACAGGGAAATCCAGCTCTGTACTGTTCTGGGTGTTTGCTGGAAAAGCAGTGTTGGGGGGATTTCACACCGGCCAAACCCCATGCATATTTTGGATCTCCCATAGCCAAAAACTGCACGGTTGGCTGACTGCTGAAGGTGTGGCAAATTGAGTCCCTATCCCCAAGCACTGAAATAATGAGTTGAGGAAAAAAGGACAGAAATGAGGGATGCAATCTAGAACAAGGGATGGCATCCACAGCATAAATTCATGCTCTAATCCCCCATAGTTTGCCCCCATCATGAGCATAGCCATTCAACACCCCTGCACCTGACTGCTATCCAGTCCATATAACTTGCAGTAATTTTCTAAGTGACCCATGGTAAGGAAACATTTCTCCACCCCTGGTCACACAAAGGCAAGACATGCTCTAGTTTTTTGCATTTTATTTATTTTTATTTATTTAAAATGTATATCCCACCCCTCCTTCCCTCAGGGCAGCCCAGGGTGGTGAACAACATTCAATAAAAATATAAAAAATTTAAAAACAATTTAAAATTACAATATGTGGGGGGAAAAACCCACCCCCCACCACACCCCTACCCCTCACCAAAAGTCTGATGGAACAGCCAGGTCTTACATACACGCCGAAACAGCAGGAGAGTGGGAGTCAACCAAGCCTCATCCGGGAGCGAATTCCACAGCAGAGGCAGCCACCGAAAAAGATCTAACATTGGTGGCCACCCGCCTCGCCCGGTGAACCTCCAAAAAGGCTCCCACGGACAATCTCAAGGTCGCACAGGCACATGGGGAGTGAGGTGGTCCCGCAGATAAGCAGGGCCCAGGACGTAAAGGGCTTTAAGGGTTAAAACCAGCACCTTGAACCTGGCCCGGAGCTTTATAGGCAGCCAGTGCAGAGCCCGGAGCACTGGTGTCATGTCTCCCTGCGACCCGCCCCTGTAAGGAGATGGGCCTCAGCATTCTGCACCAGCTGCAGCCTCTGGACCAGCTCCTCGGGCAGCCCCACGTAGAGCACATTGCAGTAATCCAGCCTTGAGGTGATGAAGGCATGGATAACGGTGGCGAGGTCGAAGTCTGAGAGATACGGCCGAAGCCGCCGGACAAGATGTAACTGCCGAAACGCATTCCCAGCCACGGTCACAACCTGAGATTCCAGGCTGAGCCGTAAATCGAGGAGCACACCCAGACTCCGTACTTGAGAGAACTTGGGAGGGCAAACCCCCTCAACAAGAGGAGATTCAACCACCCTCAGGTCCCCCAAGCCCTTGCCCACCAACATCACCTCCATCTTGTCAGGATTCAATTGCAGATGGCTCAACCTCATCCAAGCCCCCACAGCTGACAGGCACTGGGAAAATAAGGAGACTGCATGGCCTGGGTCGATGGAAAAGGAGAGGTAGAGCTGAGTGTCATCAGCATACTGATGACACTGCATGCACAGAAACCCCCTCACGATCTCCCCTAACGGCTGCATATAGATGTTAAACAAGAGGGGGGACAGAATGGCACCCTGCGGGACTCCACACGTGAGGTCCCGGGGGGAAGACGTACACTCCCCCAAGACCACCCGATGAGTTCTCCAGACCAGGAATGAACAAAACCAGTCCAAGACCGTTCCGCCAATTCCAGCACGGTCCCGCAGGCGAGTCACCAACACCTCATGATCGACTGTGTCGAATGCAGCAGAAAGGTCTAGCAGGACCAGTAAGGTCTGATGACCCTGGTCCAACGCCAGACGAAGATCGTCAACCAAGGCCACTAATGCCATCTTCATACCATACCCAGGTCGAAACCCAGATTGGGAGGGATCAAGATGTTCCTGGAGCTGCCGTGCCACAGCCCGTTCAATAACCTTCCCTAAAAAGGGAAGGTTAGAAACCATCCGATAACTGGCAGGAGCGTCAGCGTCAAGAGATAGTTTCTTGAGCAGGGGTCTGACCACAGCTTCCTTTAAGCAATCAGGCACCCTGCCCTCCCGAAGGGAGGCACTAACCACCCCAACCAGCAATGGCCGTAGCATCTCCTGGCTAGCTTTCACCAACCAGGACAGGCATGGATCTTGCTCACAAGTAGTGGCACGAACAGATCCCAACAAGGACTCCACATCGGCAGGTGACACCATCTGAAACCGATTCCACAAACAGGACAGGACGAGGCATCCATAGCCCCAAGATGATCCTCTGCAATAACTGTGGTACCGAAATCATGACTCGAAAAGTACTCGATAAACCGGTCACAGCGGTCACTGGATTGCTCCAGGTCCAGGTGGAGACAGGCAGGATTGACCAAGTCCTTCAGAACCCAGAAAAGCTCCGCTGGACGTGACTTTGCAGATGCAATAAGGGGAGCAAAGAACTGCTTTTTTGCTGCCTGCACCACCACAGCATAGTCCTTTAAACTGCTCTTATGCTGCGATCGATCATACTGGTTGCAAGTTTGGTGCCACCGTCACTCTAACCGTCTGCTCTCCCGCTTCAAACACCGCAGGCCCTCAGTAAACCAAAGAGACCTGCGGGAGACTCGGGAGGGCAGCGGACGCCTGGGAGCCACCCTGTCAATGGTCTCGGCCAACAAGATGTTCCAGAAGGCTACGAGATCATCGACAGAGTGGGTGTCAAGGTCCAAGGCAAACTCCCTCAGAGCATTCCGGAACTGATCCGGTTCCATAAGTCTATGGGGGTGGACCGATCTAATAGGTCCTGCACCCTGCAGGGGGCTAACATGCACCAGGATGCACGTCTTAATGGTCAGACCACGACAAAGGCTCTACCCCCTTAACACCCACCTCAAGGCTGGTGCAGAAAACCAAATTCACTGTATGTCCCTCCTCATGTGTGGGGCCACAGATGATTTGGAACAGGCCCATGGTTGTCATGGAGGCCATGAACTCATGCCTCGCTTCTCCAAGATCGGTTTCAGTGTGGATACTAAAGTCCCCCAAGACCACTAGTCTAGGGGTCCAGAGGATCACATCTGACACCAGATCAGCAAGAGCATGTAGGGATGCTACTGGGCAGTTGGGTACATGGTACACCAGCAGCACCCCTAATCTGCCCCCGGCTAAATCCAACACAAGATGGAGACACTCAACACCTGGTGGAGCCTGCACTGGATACCTTCTAAAAGACAATGCATCCTTGATAACAAAGGCTTCATCGCCCCCCTCTCCCCATCCCTCCAGCCAAGGCTGATGCTGCACAGAGAACCCAGCCGGAACAAGATCGGCAAAGATAGGGCCCGATTCATTGTCCAATCAGGTCTCTGTAATACACACGAGGTCAGCATCCCACTCCGGGATTAACTCCCGGATGGTAGATGAGTTATTGACAACCGACCTTGCGTACAGCAGCACCAGACCAAAGCCTGCGGTTTCCCGGGCCTTGACCCACAGCCTACCTGCATGGGGAGTTGAGAGGGGAACAGGAACAAGGCATCGGTCCCTCCTCACTGATGGAACACACCTCCCCATTGGACCATATCTCCCCTGACCCATAACAACCCCGATAGCTGAGGAACCCCTCCCCTCCTCAGAGAACCCCGTTAGACACCCACCCTCCATAGGCTGCCCCGCCAGGCTGGCAAGAGGGGCCCCCCCCCCCCCCCCCCCTCCAGCCCACCTGCCACCGGTGGGCAACCCTCCCCCCGGAGTGTCACCCCTGCTCACACCAGGGGTTCCCTCCACTTCCCCCCCATCCCCTCCCCTCCCCCCCTGTGCTCTCACCACAGGAGTCACCCCTAAGCTCCCTAACCCACCCACCCCAACCCTGGAACTCCCCCTCTCCCCGGGAGTCCCCTTAACCCATGCCCCCCGTCTCACCGGGGGGCAGGGCCCATCTCCCCGGGACTCCCCCTCTCATATGAATATACTTTCCCCCTTATATACGACTTGAAGTTGAATTAAAATAAAAACATAGGGATTTCAGGTATGGATATTAAAAGGACTGAGTTATAATGACCCTCTTGACACGGGGTATCACTAGGTTGGAATATCCTGTTTGAACAAACTTTGATGTAACGTAAAAGGTTACTGAGCTGTAGGGGGGGGGGAGACACAACTTCTTGAAAACTCTTCTTCAGTCATAATTCTATCAGCATTTCTTGTTTCTACAAGGGAGTCAATATTGCATTGAAATAGACATGTTTACAACATCTCTGTAAATGGAAGGAGATGATGGAATAATGTAATTTTCCTTTCCTTTTTGGAACCAAACTGTGTCTCGTACTTTGTGCAAAACAAGCCAATCTGATCCTTAACCTTGAGCCGGAATTGTAAATGGTGTTTCTAAATTTTGCAGATAGAAACACTATGTGGACTGTATTTTCGTGCCTTGGTAAAGCACTTTTAACCTGCCTGAGAGAGAGAAGAGGAAACACTGACATTAATCTTAAATGTTAGTAAGACAATATTTTATTTGAAACCTTTTTAGCTCTTTAACTCAGCAGCTAAACATTCTATGTGGTCTTATAAAGTTGACTGGTATAAATACTCTTATTGTAGTTTTGATATACTTAGTTTAAGTAGGAGTTTTAACAACAGTTATTAGAACTTAATTACTTGAATACTTTACTTAATTGCATATGGCAAAAAAAGCATTCCAAGTTCTTTTTAGTTTAGCAGCTTGACAGGCAGCACTCTAGTCATGCGTGCAATTCTCTGCAATTTAAAATATGACAAGTTCTAAAGGGAGACAACTATCAAATGAAATTGTGCAGGAAGACAAAATGGTAAGTGTAAAAAGCTTGTTAACCTATTGGCAGAGTGCAAGAATATAAGTTTAAATCTTCATGATATAAACTCCCCAGGCATGCATTTCTTAAACTGTCCTCCATAGGTTAGTCAAGGATATCAAGTGATAAGCAGACTTTGCATGAACTTAAGTTGAGGAGAGTAATAATCAGTTTTGGGCATAAAGAAAATAGATAATTCCTTTTTTTGTTTTTGTCTAGATTGACCCAAGTTTTATGTAGAAAGTCACTAAAAATTCAAGCAATTTCTTGTATTTATTTTCACAGTATTGAATATACAATAATTATATTTGAGTAATATAAGAAGTTACAAGATCGCAGTCAACCACAGTTAACCACAGTCAATCCCCCAGCATGGCTAATGAGCCCTGAACGTCTGTTCAGCGGCATCCAGATGTTCACCACAGTCAATCACCGGTAGGGTCCAAGGGCAACCATGGGTGATTTCAGATGTTACGCGGTCCCGATTCACCACAGTGGATTCCCGGCGGAGGTGAACCAAACAACCACCCCCCATGGTAAAAAAAAAGCCCCGAACGGACGGGACGGGACCAGGACCATGGCAGGGAATCAGACCGGCAGATCACGGGCTGGGGCAGTGCAACAGATATGACGCCGATTCCCGGCCGTGGTCAAGACACCCAGAAGGTGCTGGGTCAGTCCGTCCCGGCTGCTGCTGCTGCTGCTGCTGCTGTCCCTCCACCGCCTCCAGGTGCAGCGCGACCACCTCCTCCCACACCCGCGCCTCTACCGCTGCCTCCTCCACCTCCTCCTCCTCCCTTGCTCTCTCACCTTCTGCTCACCTCTCCCTTCTGCCTCACTCCATCTCATCCCATCCCCCTGCTGCTCTGTGCCCTTTAAATCTTCCTCCACTGCCTGTGTTGTTGCTTGTTGCCTGGCAGTGATGCTGCATGCTTTGTCCCCAGCTGGGAATCATTTCCTTTGATTCCGGCCAGTGGTTGCCAGCCAGACATTACTTTTTGTTGGTTCCCATCGAGAATCTCTTTGACCACACTTTTGGAGATGGTCCGGTGGGGAGCTCCGGAAGCGTGATTGATTTTGACCCCATGTGGGTATTGACTGTGGTGAACATCTGGCGGCCGCTGAACAGACATTCAGGGCACCTTGGCCCTGCTTGGGATAGGAGCATGTCTAGAACTGTGGTCAATTAAATCCCCACCATGGAAAGATCAATAGTAATGTCTGAATGGCAACTACCAGGTGTGATCACGGACAACGATCCCATGCCATGGCGAATGCATGCAGTGTTGCTGCCAGGCAATGGCCAACAAACAGAACAAGGAGGGATATTTGTAGGGCACACTGCACCAGGGGAATGAAGTGGCGAGACAGGAAGAGAGAGTGGAGAGACAGGTCAGTGATGGAGCATGAGGAGCAGCAGCAGCAGCCCACCACACAGGGGGATACAGAACAGGGGATGGAGTCCCCCCCGCAAATGGGTAGGGAGACCACCACAGGACAGCTGGGGGGTGGGGGTGCAAGGGTAGTGGACAGCCATGAAGGGAGGGAAGGAGGTGGGGGCAGGAACTGCACAACCACAGCATTCAACCCCCCATGTCCACCCAACAGACCAGGAAACAGGCCCGAGCCCCGGAACCCCCACAGGACACCAGCAGGGAGGAGCCAGAGGAGGCGGAGGAGGAGGCGGTGGCACTGGAGCTGGAGGGGCCAGCACAGAGATGGAGGTACCAGAGAGGGGGACAGTGGGGAGTACAGGAGACCCAGGACTTCATCAAGATCTGGGGTTCCCTGGAAAACCAGGTAGAGCTCATGGTCAACAAGCGCAATGAGTACGTGTTTGACCAGATAGTGAGGAAAATGTGGGAGGCCGGATACCAGAGGTAGGCAGCACAGTGTTGGTACAAGGCCAATGAACTCAAGATGGGGTACAAGCATATTAAGGACAATAACCAGAGGTCCGGTCACACAGCGTGGGTCTGCATCCTATTATGATGCCCTAAACTGAATCCTTTACATGGAGGCATCTATTGTGGCTCCCTGGCTGGTAGGGAGTGCTGTGGCACAGGGCCAGACATGGGAGAATGTCCCACCTCCCATGGCAGCACTGGGTGCACCCACTGACACCACTGGACATGCACCCCAAGAAGAATGTCCCAGAACCTTGGGGAACAGCAAGCCCCCATCACAGACAGTCATGAGGAGCCCATGACTGTGCTTTGGGTTGGTCTCTGATGATGACACACTGGTCACCCTGAGCCAGTGGATGCAAGGGGAGCACTCTGAGCAGAGCCCCATTGAGCAGTCGGCCAAGAAGGACTGGGAGACAGACATCGCAGATAAGGCACAGGGTGTGGAAGGCACAGGGGCCTGCACAGACCCAGCAAGGGATCGGTGTGTGTGTGTGTACAACAGGCAGGGAATGAAGCTAACCAGCCACCCCTCCTTACCGCAGGTGTGACTGAGGGAGAGGAGGAGGCAACAGAGGGGGACCAGGCACTGGGAGTGGTGGAACACATGGTGTAAGGTAAGCAAAAGGGACGGGGGCCCACCGGAGGCCAAGAGGGGGATGGGGTGCGGGTGGGACATGGGGGTACGGACAGGGGAAACCTAATGGCACACGCCCATGACCGTTCCCACACAAGACTGCTACCACTGCCGCAGGAAGTTGAGGGGGTGGGGGAGCAGCACCATCAGCGGGTGGGGTGAGGTGAGCAGGTGAGGGGGATGGACCACTGGGCCAGCAGAGGGTGGCAGTCCAAGGGGGAGTGGATTGGCCTGCACACATAGCTCCCAGGGGAACGGTGCCCAGAGCTGCCTGATGGGGCGCTGTGGGTGACCACGAGAGAACAGGGGAGGGGTAGCAGGTCACAGGTGCATGGAGGGAGGGAGGGGAGGGGACTGGACCATCCAAGGGGAAGGGGGACGGATGGACAGGCATCCCAGGCCCCACTCCAGCACCTTTCTGGGGGGGACACATGTGCAGCTAATGGGTGCCCAACCAAGCTAACCGAATGCATGTCCCACAGATCTGCTACCCCAGCAGCCAGTCCAGCCACGGGAGGGACCAGTGCCACCGGCCCAGACGATGCAGAAGCACAGAGCATGTGTGCGCCGCTGGTGGGAGGACCTGGTGGAGGAGATAATGCGGACCAGCATGGAGTAGGGGGAGACAATAATTGCCTCCATTGACAGGATGGAGGCAGCCACCGTCAGGGCCGTAGAGCAGGTGGAGGGATGGGACAGGCACCTCCTAGCCGAGATGCAGACAGAGAGGCGGCTGCAGAGATGGAACCACACATGGCAGATAGACCATTGAGCGGTTGACAGTGACTATCGACTGCTGGACCGCTGAGCACTTATGGAAGCTTGATTGGTCCCTCGAGATCGGCACCTCGCTGTTGCTACATGTGGGCATGATGAGTGCCTACATCATGGTAGCGGCACTCCCGGGCACCATACCAGCTGCAGCCCCACACCCACCATCCATCCCACTGCTGGTGCCCATCCCACAGCAGCAGCAGCAGTCCTGACTACAGGGCCCATGCATCTGCCTCCCCATCCCACCGGGGCTGATATAGCAACAGCAACCCTGGCAGGTGTAGCAGCAGCAGCCAGTCCTGAGCCCAATCTAGGCTCCAGCAGTGGCCACAGAGGAGAGCCAGGAGCCATCACAGAGCCAGGAAGCACTGGAGGGGGAAAACAGTGTGGGTGAGGGCATCTCGCAGACCATGGAGCAGCCTGCATGATGACGGAGAGGTCACCCCAGGAAGCAGGAGGGGAAGGGGATGGGGGTAAGGAGACGGGGACATAGGGCACGGACATCACTGTAAAGATAATAAATACACCTTTATTCACTGTAACCATCATGTATGTTGTTTATTGCTACACACACCGGAGACCCTGAGCTCAGCGGGTGAGGCTAGGGTGCTCCCGGGCATGAGAATGCCAGGAGTCCAGCTCCACGGAACCCAGCAGGCCTGGGGCAACCATGTTATGTGCCTCGTAAGTGCTGCTCGGATTCGGATCTGCTTAGCATAAAGGTACTCCCAGGGGTTCTTCACGTTCACGTACAGCGGAAAGGGGCCAGTTGGCTGCTGTGGCCTGGAATACCCGAGGGTCGCTCCATCAGTCTCACAGATATTGTTCAACACGCAGTATGCACCGATTACTAGGGCGGAGGTCTCCACCGAGTAGTCCAGGTGCTCGACCAGGCACCTCCATCGCTGCTTGAGAGCACAGAACAGCAAAGACCCTCTTGACCACGGTTCTCACGGTGCACAGCCGGGTGTTGTACAAGGCCTCCATCTGGTTCCGGGCCACCAGATGGCCCTTCATGAGCCAATGGAACAGTGGATAGGCCGGGTCCCTGATGATGCAGGGGGGCATCAACACCACCTCAATCTGGGTCATCCGCATGTTGGAAAAGTCCCCCCTGTACATCCGTGCGAGGAGGGGGGAGATGGCAAGGATCCAGGCATCATGGCTGCAGCCAGAGTGGCCGGTGAAGATGTCTGTGAACCAGCCCTGGTGATCGACAATGGCCTGGAGCTGCAAGAAGTGGTAACCATGCCTGTTGATGTACGTGGCCGCATTGTCGTGTGGGGGGCGGAGGATCTCCACATGGGTGCTGTCAATTTCACCCAGGCAGTTGGGGAACCAGGCCAGTAGCCTCAAAGCTGGCCATCACTGCCCCCTGATCCATGAGCTGGATCATGCGGTTGAGTAGGAAGTCTCACAGAAGTCACAAATGATGCTAGTGACAGTTATGAGGCCCACTCTGAAGTGTTGGGCCATGGAACGGCAGGAATCCGGGGTGGCCAGGTCCCAGGCAGCTATGCCCACCCACTGCACAACTGGGAACGAGGAGTTTATGGGGGTGTGCAGCCACTGCAGCAGGCTTCAAGAGCTCTGCCAATCGCAGGAGGGTATGCCAGTCCATCCAGAAGTGTACCATCCAAGCAGCATCATCCCATGGTGTCAGGGCCCCCTCCCACCATTGCTGGGCTCTGGGAACGGTCCAGAGGCATCTGTCGATGGAAATAGTGAGCATGATAGTACTGTAGAGGGCCTCCCTCCTCCAGTAGTAACATGAAGCTGCTTGCCTGAGGGCAGCTGGATGGATGTGTGCAATCAGCAGGGCCCTGCAGTATGTCCTGTAGAGCCTGCATGCCATGTGCATGGCCTGGATGCAGCGGCACCTGTTGTGGGTGAGAAGACTGGTTGCAGTGAATTGGGCCAGGCATTCCCTCACCCCAGCATACATGTCGAACAGTTCCATGGTGTCCCGCTGGAGCTCAGTGTGCTGGTGGTACCACTCAGCTATGATCTCCTGTAGGAGCCAACAGGTTCACATCCATGGCAGTTACCTGAGAGGACCTGAGCTGGTAGGTGCCCCAGGAGCACCAGGTGGTGTCAAGCACACTGCTTGGAGGCACGCTCCTGCCACTATGCTGAAGGTTGCAGGTCACTATAAGGCGCCTGCAGCCAACTCACGCCCATGCGCCACCAGCTGTCCATTGGGCCCTGTACCCAGGTGCTGTGTCAATTGGTTGTGGGCTATGCATTACCAGGTGGTCCTGGGCCCCCTGGTGCCAGTCGCTACTGCATATTGGGGTGGTGGGTGCTTGGGTGCATGGGAGAGTGGAGGGCTGTGCCCCCGGAATGTGGGTGGCTTAATGGGGTCTTGGTGGATTAATGAACATTGTGTTCATATCATTGCTGTCTGTGTGTAGGCCATCCCCGGACTTCGGTTCCTGCAGCTGTGGTGTGTCCGCTCCCCATGCATCGCTTCCCAGCCATCCCATTGTGCTGCCCATACCCTTATGGCGTGTCCTTGGAGCTCCCCTGATTGCCTCCCCTGCCTACCATGGTTTGAGGGGCCCCACTGTCCTTGATTATCAGACCCTCTGACAGCTGCACCATGGCCGATGCTGCTACAGTTGAGAGGGGCTCCCGCTCAGCGGTTCCGAAGTCGGTCCATGTTGCTGGACCTATAGGGAGACCATAGCTCTAGCTGAACTATGGCATTCCCCTGGCATTCAACTGTTCCTGGGATCCCCTGATATCCTCCTAGATTCCTATCAGTGTGTGAATATGTGACTACCACTTGCGAGTGCTAGCTGCATGCTGAGGAGCTGGGCTTCCGTCCCTTTCCAGATGGGCACATTCTGGAGTTGAGAGGGTCACTGGTGTCCTGGCCTGCTGCTGAGATGGTGTCCGCTCTCTCTGTCTGTGCCTTGTCCAGTTTCCAGACATGTATGGTGGAGGGCAGCCCTGGCCTGGCTATGTTCTACTTCTGCTGCATCCTAGGGGCCTGTAGCTACCAGTCTTCCCATGGGGCATCGTATTACTGCCTGTTGGAGCTCAGACAGTTGTCATGGCCCCCTGCTTCTGACTATGCCTTGCCCGATCCCACCAGAACCAAGCTGATAGTGCTGTCTGAGGTGTGGTCCCGTGTCAATGTTCAGGTTGGGCTCAACATAGGGATGTGTGAACAGAACATGGTTTGGATGTTTGGTCGTTCAGCCATTCGGTTCAGTAACCAAGTTTGGGTTTGGTCATTCGGTCCTGGAACCGAGTTCGGATTTGGTCATTCGGTTCAGCGACGTTCGGTTTGGCCGGACATTCAGCGGAGTTAGGTATTGGTATTGGTATTGTTTTTATATTTTTATTTATTTATTCAAATTTAGATAGATAGATAGATAGATAGATAGATAGACAGACAGACAGACAGACACACACACACACTCTAACTGCTATCAAGTATTCTAAAACCTATGGAACTAAATGGAATATTATCAAATATCTACAAAGGCCTAGTCCTACAAATGCACTATAAAATATTAAAACTGAATCATTACACACTATCTTTATCTGTCTCTATAACTAAGCTAACTCCTACAACTATCTATATCTATAGTAACTGTATCTAATCTCTCTCTCTCTCGATCGATCTATCTATCGATCTATATATTACACAGGGATGGGGGGGGAGGGTCACAGACAGCTCACACCAAACAACACAGGGAGGGGTACAAAACTGAAATAAAACCTAAATCAATCTAATCCTACTCTAAATAAATCCAAAAACAGGGGAAGGGAATAAGGGATGGAATATATAAAGGGAGGAGGGGAGGATTCAATGGAGGGTAGGGAGAAAGAACACAGGGATGGGTAACAAAAATAAAAATAACACCTAAATCTATCTAATCTAATCTAAATAAATGATACTAGGGAGGTAAATATGTGGGATGGGTGAAATAGGAGGAGAATGGCAATGGATTAGGAATAGGAATAGGAAGGAACACAAACAGCTGGGAGAGGGAGATTACTGAAAACGCCTGCTGGCAGGAACAGTGGCTAGCTCAGAAGGTATTGGAAGGGGGGAGGACAATTACTTTTGTTATTTGCTGCACCTGCCTTACCACAAGCCCCATAGCTCTGTGCAGCCTAGCCCCATGTCCCCCATGTCCAATCACAGACTGCGAAACCAGTGGTCTGAGGAAAAAAGGGATGGTGATTGGGCAGTCTGACTGCTACTCCAAGCCTCTACACAGCTGGTGCCAAGAAGTCTGCTCCTCAGCTTCCCCCCTCCCAATCACATTTTCCCGCCAGAACTCATCCGAACACACCTGAACGATACCAAATTGTTCCAAGCCTCTCCAGCCCTGGTGCCAGGAAGTCTGCTCCACAGCTGCTTCCTCCTCCCCTAGGCCTTCCAGTCACATTTTTCCCACCTGAACTCATCCAAACTATGCATGCTATTAATAAATCTGTCAGAAATGTTAATAAGTGTGTTGGTGCTTTCCTTAAGGATATTGGCATGGTTTCTGTCTGGTACAGGAACATTATAGCCGCCTGTAGTGATATGTTTTTGGTTGACGGCATACACCTTTCAAAATCTGGCATGACAATGTTCTATGATAACATTAGGTCTGCTATAGTAGCTAATGTACTGTGATTGGATTTTTTCAAAATTATTATTGATGTAACACAATGAGTTATCTAACATTTACGTGTGTATATTTTGTCTATTACAAATTCCTTATTGACTTATTCGGACACACTTTTTTCAGGTTCTGTTTCCATAGGCTATAGAGATGCCAGCAGAATCTGCTAAGCAGAAACGTGATAATTCCTCTTCTGGACAGCGGACTACAACTCGCAGCAGTAGGACGACCCCGAGCAATGTCTTGTCACTTCGTAATAGAAAGAAAAGGGTAAAGGACACAGTGTCTTCTCAAACACCACAAGTCCCAGAATCTTGTGTGGATGCTCCTGCTGTTGCTTCTGACCCAGTAATCTCGCAGTCTCCTCTTGTGTTTCCACAAGAAGCCTCACAGCATTCTGCCATGAAGGAATCATCCCAGCCGCAGATTGCAATGCATAATTCACCTACAGAAATGGCATTGCGTCAGCTGGGCAGTTCAAAACCTCAGGCAATGGCCAAACAATCACAGGCTCCTCTTAAGTTGCTACCAGACACCCAACGGCAGTCTGATGGTGTGGAATTGTCACAGACGCTGCTACCAATGAGTATTTTGCCAGCAAAAATACCATTGCCACAATCTGGCAGTTCTAAACAT
>QEPC01011857.1:577571-587976 GCA_003113815.1 Sphenodon punctatus
GGCCCCATGGACAGAGCCAAAGAAGGACACGGCCATGGAAGGCCCCCCCTCCACCAGACAGGCTGTGAAGGAGGACTTGCTGCACACATACAGAACAGACATGGTCTCTGCCGTGGACCACACCACATGCGAACACATCATCTCCGGGATGCGACCATCTGGAAAGGGACGGAGGCCCAGTGCAGTTGGCATGCCTGCAGCTGGCATTCGAGGGCGCTCAACTCAGACCCAAAGTAGCGGACCCCGGAACTGAGACTCGCATAGGCACCTGTGCGGCTGTCCGGGCAGTTGGCAAGCAATTGCACGGCCGGGGAATGCCAAAGTTCACACAGGGTCATTGTCTCGTGAAAGTTCCGGCTATGGGTTGCTATGCGCGTGAGCCCTGGGGAAGAGTAGCATCCAGCCATGGTCTCCAGCAGCAGAATGCGCCTGTAACTACTGCAATGAATGAGTGGCTCAAAGCCCTGGAGGGACGGGAGGGGATGGGGGAGCTCCAAGAACAGTACATAAGCCCACCGGGCGCTGGTCGCAACATTGTTGTAATTAATTGAGAAGCAGAGACTCTAGGCATGGGATGCAGAAAGCGCAGGTGCTAACCTGGCTGAAACTAGCAGAACACACAGAGGAGGGCATTCAACACACAGACCAGGGACGCGACATGTGAGGCGAGGGAGTACACAACACAACTGGCAGCCAACACAGAGGGGTGGGAGAGGTGATCTGCGCCACCCTGCCTAGGTGGGGGTACAAGACTGACACTCCAGTGGTGCTGTCAGTGCTGAGCCCACCTCTGCCTCCTCCTCCTCCTCCTCCATTCCTCTCTTGCGCGCCTCCGCTCTCCTATCCCTCCTGCCTTGTTCCATCATGACACGTCCCGGTGCTGTACTGTGCCCACCCAGTTTAAATCTCCCTCCCTGGATGGCGTTGTTGGTCGTTGCCTAGCAGCGACGCAGCATGCTTAAAGTTTCTCCACAGATATGTGAAGAAACTCCCCGGATTTGCTATAGGTTAATGTAATAAGAAAGCATATTTGGGGCATAGAAAGTATGCCGTAAGCAACACAACACAGCAATAATTGTATTATTACAAAACAATTACACTAATGTAAAAATAAAATAAAAAAAAAATTAAGCTAAACAGAACAACAGGGATTTGAACCCGCGACATGACAGCTAAAAATTGCATAGTAAGCAGGGACCTTAACAACTATGCCAACAGCATTCTGTTGGTAAGTGCTGCTTTTATGTTGGTAAACAGATCATAATTTTGATCCCAGCTTGAACAGGGAAGTGGAAGAGAACTCTTTTTAAAAAATTTAAAATTGAAAATAAATTGAAAAATTTGATAGTTTATTATATTTATTTTCTTACAACGTTATATTTTTATACTGGTTTTAAACAGTTATTTTACAAAATAATTTCTTTATATAGTAATATTTTTTTTTACTCAATTTTGTATTAGTATATAACTTTTAAAAAGTTTTATACCTGATTGTGAATCGTTAATTAAAATAAAAATTACTTGTTAATAAATAAAAATATTTTTCACTTTTCTTTTTCCAATACATCCAACAATGCAAATTTGTGTATGTATGTATCTCTCTATCTATCTATATCTATATCTATATCTATATCTATATCTATATCTATATATGTGTGCGTGTGTGTGTGTGTGTCTAAAGAAATATATATGTATATAAATTGTATATATACACATCTATACATGCACATATATAAACATGCACATATATCATATATATATATGCAGAGGAGTAAAGATATGTATGTGTGTATGCCTCTGCATACACATATGCATAGGCATACACATATGCACATACATACACACACACACACACACACATACCCAGGTCACACACACATATTTATCCGACTGACACTCATGGAGGTCAGCAACTGCATGGCCTGGGTATATGGCCTGGAATCCCTGGATGGTTGCAGAAGGATCAGGGTGGATGTGTGGCCTGGTGGAGGGGTGCACTGCAGAGGGAAACTATGCATCCATAGTTGGGATGGCAACTATGCATTTGAATAAAAATATGGGCATACCACTCAAATATGCATTATTCAACCTACCATTTGTGGATTAGCCAGTGTGTGCTGTGCAGTGCAGTGCACTGCAGTATCCCGACCCTGAGGAGTACCCATTTTGTCTTTTCAATGGGGGAGTGTGTGTGTGTGTGTGTGTGTGTATGCCTACTTACTTTATAAGCCAGATGATTAGAAGGGATTTGAGCAGAAAAAGGGTGAAATCTTCTGTACATCCACCCCAAAGCTGAGACACTGAGCCACACGAGAAGCACTTTTTGAAAGCTCTAATGCGTAAGGGGCTGATGGACTGGAACTAGGAGACCAGGGCTAATTGAAATAGGAAATCACTGAGTGGCCTTGGAGAAGTAAAAACCTCTCAGTCTCAGTTCCCCATATGTAAAATGGAAATATCTGTCTTTCCCTGTGTGTCCCCTCATCCTTGTGCATCTTTGATTGTTTACACTGGGCAGGGAGTGGGACCTGTCTAAATCAATCACTCTGTCTTAGGGCATTATTTCACTGTCCTTTGTTAACGACACAATACAAAGGCTCTGATAAAGTAGAAGATTAAAATGCTAAAAGCACCACAAACAGACACCCTCTCCCTGGCTGTTGCTGGTTGCTGCCCACAAGCGCGTCTCAGACTCTACGAAACTCGTCTAGTGTCTGGGGGAGGGAAGGTGGTCACTTCAGGACAGGTGGGGGCAGGGCAGTCAGTGATGGCATCAGTGACGGCATCGGTGACGGCGGTCAGCGACTGCAAGTGAGCGTAATGCTGGTGGTGCTAGGGGGTTGGGCATATAGCACTCACTTCACGCCGCCTGGCTTAGCTGCGCTAATCAAGTAGTCTTGGGTTAATGTAATAAATAAACATTTTTTTTATTATTTAGATTAGAAAGTATGCCAGCAAAACACAGCAATAATTATATTATTACCAAAACAAACAATAACACTAATGTAACAGTAAAAAAGTTACATGTAACAGTGGGGATTTGAAGCGGCTGAATGACAGCTATAAATTGTATGGCAAGCAGGGACATTAACAACTATGCCAACAGAGTTCTGTTGCTCAACTCCTTTCTTCTAAACTGAGGAATTGCAGAATGAGGATTCTAAGCAAATCTTCTACATGGTCTTCACAGTATCACACACTTCATTCCTTCAACTTTCAGAGCTGGTCCTATGATATAAAAAATGACTCGGTCAGCCAATACACAGGTCACTTTAAAATCCCAACATGAGTTTTGGTCAAAAAACTTTACTTTGGAGAACAATTTAAGTTTACATAAAAGATCAATTTGGCATATAATAAAAACACCGTTCCTTGTCCCAACCAGAACATGTTGGCCATGCAAGTATGTATTGAGAACAATGAGCAGTTACTGCGGTACAGAGAGAGAGACACACAGCACCAGCAGTCAGTGTGATAGCGTGACAGCACAGCACAGTGCAGCAGCGGCTGCATACATTCCAATAGTCATACTCCCTTCACGGAACCGCGAGAAACGCTCATGACTGTATCTCATATATTAAATTGGCAGAACGTGGGAAAAGACCGCTGGTTTTATATGACAACGGTAACGATCAGCAAATCGCTGAAACACATACATGCCGCATCTGCGGATTCTTGTAGCGGAAGAATCGCAGAATCACGGGGTACCGGGCGGAATTCTGCGAGGCGCAACATGGGATGCAGAGGTTTAGGAATGGAATTGCGGTGCAGTAACAGCTGCTGCCGCATCAGTCCTAGTGGCCACGTAATTCACCACTGGGCAAGGCTTGACCAATTGGCAGAATAGTTTGTTCAGATCCTGAGAGTAGGATGCAAGCCTGCAATGCCCAACTAAGCAGGGGTGCCAGGCACCTAGCCTTGGCAGGGCCTCTGACGCTGCTCCACCAATACCAGCCATCCTGAAATGCCCGACCAATCTGGTGTCTGTGCCACGGGTTCTGTGCCCGGGCAATCCAATGTCTGCTGCTGCTGCCAATTCTACCTCTGCTGTCTGTGCCCTGGGTTCTGTATCCTGGAAATGCAATGTTCACTGCTGATGCCTCTGCTGTGCCATGGATACTGTGCTCTGGCAATCTAATGTCTGCTACTGGGTGGCCATGTGACACTGCACTGGACAAGGCTTGACCAACTGGCAGAATCGTTTGTTGAGATCCTGAGAGTAGAATACTAGCCTGCAATGCCTGACCAAGCAGGGGTGCTGGCCAGTCCAGCCCCAGGATGCACTGTCAGGGTTCTGGGGCCTATATTCCAGGCATGAAGTGCTTTCATTTCACTTCAGTGTCCACAAGTGTCCCACAACGAGGCCAGCCAGCCTGCAATGCCTGACCGAGCAGGGGTGCCAGACACCGAGCCATGTCTGGGCCTCAGCCACTGCTCCACCAATACCAGCCAGCCTGCAATGCCTGGCCGAGCAGGGGTGCCAGCGACACCAGCCCCAGGACCCACCATCAGTGTTCTGGGGCCTACATTCCAGGTAGGGAGGAGTCATTCAACTTCATCTAGAAGCTGCCACTCTAGTCCCAGGACCCACCATTAGAGTTCTGGGGTCATCGTTCCACTTACGGAGAGCCGTTTCACCGCATCAAGAAACAGCCAACCACTCCAGCCCCAGGACCCACCATCAGGTTTCTGGAGCTTACGTTCCAGACAGGGAGGGCTGTCATTCCACTTCAACTAGAGGCTGTCACTCTAGTCCCAGGACCCACCCTAAGGGTTCTGGGGTCATCATTCTGCTAATGCGGAGCTGTCATTCCACCACACTGAGAAACAGCCAGACACTCCAGCCCCAGAACCCACCCTCAGGGTTCTGGGGTTGTCAGTTCACTCACAGGAAGCCGTCATTCCACTTCATCCAGAACTGCCACTTCAGGCCCAGGACCCACCATCAGGGTTCTGGGGCCTACATTCCAGGCAGGGAAGGCTGTCATTCCACTTCATCTAGAAGCTTCCACTCTAGTTCCAGGACCCACCGTCAGGGTTCTTGGGCCATCATTCCACTCACGGGGAGCTGTCATTCCACCACATCAAGAAACAGCCAGCCACTCCAGTCCCAGGACCCACCCACAGGGTTCTGGGGCCCATGTTCCAGGCAGGGAGGGATGTTCATCCATGTTATCCAGAAGCTGTCACTCTTGTCCCAGGACCCATGCTCAGGGTTCTGGAGTTGTCATTCTGCTCACAAGGAGCTGTCATTCTCCCACATCAAGAAGCAGCCAGCCACTCCAACCCCAGGATCCATGCTCATGGTTCTGGGGCCTGCGTTCCAGTCAGGGAGGTTTGTTATTCCACTTCATGCAGAAGCTGCCACTCTAGTCTCAGGACCCATCATCAAGGTTCTGGGGTCGTCATTCCACTCACGGGGAGCTGTCATTCCACTTCATAAAGAAACAGCCCCAGGGCCCGCCCTCAGGGTTCTGGGGCCTACGCTACACACAGGGAGGGCTGTCCATCCACGTCATCCAGAAGCAATAGGGGTGCTTCTTCAGCTCAGCCTGCTGCTGGTGCTGCTACTGCTAGGGCTGGGGGCAGGGATAGACCCTGCCGACTGACAGGAGTGGTTGCTCCCACCATCCCCAGGGGCATCCTGCTGCTGCTGTGCACTCTCCAGCGCCCTCCCTCTCTGCCTGACAGAACGTCTCCACCAGATCACCCTTCCAGTGCCCCTAGAGTGGTGTCTGGCATGCCACGCTCGCCTTGACCCTGGGGTCCAGCATGGTTGCCAACGCATGTTCCTCCCACAGCAGGAGCTCATTGCACCACACCTTCAGCCGTGACTTCAGCTGCCGCACCAAGGTAACCACCTCAGACACCAGCTTCTTGCCCTGAGGGCCACAATCCTGCCCCTGGAAAACCTCATCCAGCCTCCTGAGGAGATTCTGGACCAGAGGGGTCACCTGGATGATGGTGGCCATGGAGAAACTGATAGTCTCCATCACGGCCAGGAACAGTCTCAGAACAAAGACCGTGTGAGCCAGGATATCCCATTCCACCCCATTGTACCCTGAGGTGCCCCGCTATCCCTTACCAGTTGAACCTGATGCAAGTCTTGAGAAGCTCCTTGAGCATCAGGAATGTGGAATTCCACCTGGTGAAAAGATCCTGCACCAGCTGGTGCACTGGGGAGCCTTGCTCTGCTTGTCTGAAGGAGGTCACTGCCCTTCACGCTCCAGTTAAAGAAACCGGCCAGCTTTCTTCCCCGATCCATCAGGGAGCTAAGGGTGCCTGCCCCAATCCCCTTCTCCACCAAGCCCAGAGCATCTCTGACCATGAGGTGAAGAGTGTGTGCAGCACAAGGGATGCTGGTGAAGCCCCCCTCGTGGACTTCCATCAATACATTGGCCATGTTGTGCATCACCATGCACCCCTTGGTGAAGGGTGTGCCTGGCATGACCCACTCCCTAACCACGGTGGTCAGGGATGCTGCGTGAGGTCAGCTTATACTGGGGGGCCAGGAAGTCAATCAGGCACGTAAACCCCATGTCCCTGACCACCGAAAAGGGCTGTCCATCCAGCACAATAATTTTCCCCAACATTCACGTGGCTTTCAGTTGAAAGCCACACCGCCCTCCACGTCCTGCAGCTGCTGATGGACTTGGCAGCTGCCCTCACCCCAGCTCCTCCATGATTCACTGATACGTCTGGGCCTCAACTGACTGCTTCTGCTGCACCACTGACAGTGTTGATGGGAGGGGCAGAACATGGTGGCAACACAACTTTTGGAGGGATGCATGGCTGGCCCTGTCCAAAGTGGCCAATGTCTTATGTCCTGCCCACCAAGGAGTGTCCCCAGCAACCTGGTGTTGTCTATGGTGGGGGGACATTTGCTTGCCACACTGCCTGAGACTGGGGGCCAAGTTGGTGGAGCAGTTGCTCTTCATCAAGGTCAACCTTCCGCTGCTGGGATTCCCCGAGCTGCCTCTGGACACTGATTGATGGTGCAGTGGCACACGCCATACCATGCCAGGAGCAGTCTTGGGACGGGGCTCCTTCTCAATCTGGGCTGTTGCCGTTGAGGTGCTGTCCCTGCCTTCCGCTGCTCATGCCATACTGCCTGTCTGCTGCTGCTACTGCATCTGCCTCTACTGTACCATGGGTTCTGCTACCTGGCAATCCAATGTCTCCTGCTGCTCCACTGATGCCTGGCAGCATGCAATGCCTGAACAAGTAGGGGTGCCAGGCCAACCACCAAGCCTCAAGCCTTCCCAGCCTCTGCTGCTGCCACTGGGTCTCAGACAGACAGCCCATGTGCCACGGGCACCCCCAGGGGCCAAGCACTGAGCCTGCCTGCCTGGGCAACCTGGGGTGCCAAGCTCCAGGCCTTCCCAGTATCTGATGCTGCTGTTGCTGCTGCTGCTTCTGCTGCTACTGCTGCTGTGTCTTTGATGGCCTTCCATGCCACCACAGGCCCCCCCCCCGAGGTCCCTGAAGCACCCGAAGTCTATCGGCAATGCTGAACTCCACCGAACTCCGCTGAATGGTCTGAACTCTGCCGGCCCAAACCCATGAACCCAAACTAGGTTTTTAGTCCGAACGCTCAAACATCCAAATTCCATCCTGTTCACACATCCCTACTAGCAATCATTGAGCAGAGCTCAGGATTGATGGTAGTCTTATTATTATTCTTTCTGGAACCTGCTCTGACCTTTGAAGCCATTCTTCAGCAGCTAGTTCTTCTGGAAGGAGTGGACTTCTGTGCTGAGCATGTGGGCGAGGTAAGTGATGGGGTCCTTGTGTGTGGGGGGAGTACTTTAATAGTCCAAGGGGGTGGAGAACACAGGAATCCCCTGTGTCTTGGGACCCGTGTGTGTGTGTGTGTGTGTGTGTGTGTGTGTGTGTGTGTGCAGGCCAGGCCAGGGAGGGTGCCGGAGGCCTTGAGGCTGCTGTTTGCTGAGGGGGGAGTGGGATATTGTGGCTCGCTCCTCCTGGGAGAAGGCCACAGTTTGGGGGGGTTCCCAAAAACTGGAGTTCAGGAGGCCCATTGCATCAGAATTCCAATCACATGGTGGGGGGGGGCAGGTGACCCATTGTTGTGGTTCAGGGAGCCCTGTATGTGGGGAGTCCTTTGGGGGGGGTCACTGACTTTTTCTTGTGTTTTATTGTCCTTGGCAGTGGGTGCGTGTGTGTGTGAACATGTGTGTGTGTGTGTGTGTGTGTGTGTGTGTGTTTGTCATGTGGGTGTCCCCTTGCATCACATTGCTTGTTGTGGGTTTCCCAAAGAGTTTAGGGTTCTGACTGAGAGTTCTGGAGGCACAGTGGGTGGGTGGAGGGATATTGCAGCATTATGTTGCTGTTGAGGTCAGTCCCATGATAACATGGCTGGGGGGTGCCCCAAGACTGGAGTTTAGTGATCTCTCCACCACTGGGTCCAATGATGTTAACCCTGGGAACTCCTCACTGCCATCTTGCATCAATCAGTTCTTGGGGTAACATGATTGGACCCTGGTATTCTGTTTTCTGCAGTGTTGGAGGGGGGTATGGAATGTGGGTGCCCCCTTGGATTACACTGCTTGGTAGGGGGTGCCTGAAGAGTTTGGGGTTCTGGCTGGGGTTCTGGAGGTGCCGGAACCCCAGCCAGCATTCTGGGAAGCATTGCAGCATTCTTTTGCTGTTAAGTTCAGGCCCATGATCACATGACTGGAGGGTGCCCCAAGACTGTACTTTAAGGGTCTCTCTCCCACTGGATCCAATCATCTTAACCTTGGGAACTCCTCAGTGCTGTCTTGCAGCAAAGAGTTCCCAGGGTAACATGATTGATGTTCTGTTGGCTGAAATTCGGGGATATAGCAAGTGGGTGTCCCCTGACATCACATGGCTAGTTGTGGGGTGCCCCAAGACTTTGAGGCACTCCAAGACTTCAGGGTGCCCAATGGCTGGGGTTCTGAAGGAGCAGTGGGGGGGTTACATCCAGAGGCCATTAAGATCAGACCCATCATATAGCTGGGGGAGGTGCCCCAAAGCTGGGATTTAGAGGCTCTTGTCTGTGGGGTTTGTTTTTTAGGGGGTCACACTGTTTTTTTTCTGGTGGTCTGCTGGCTGCCATGTGGGGGCATGGTATATGCCATAGGTGTTCCCTGGTATCACGTAGCTTTTGGGGGTGCCCCAAGACTTTGGGGTTCTGGCTGAGGTTCTGGAAGCACAGTGGGGGGGTATATTGCATTCTGTTATTGTTGAGGTAAGTCCCATTATCACATGGTTGGGGAGATACCCCAAGGCTGGAGTTTAGGGTCCTCTATCCCACTGAAAGTGGCAGTGCACGGCACTGAAGTAAGAGGGCTCCTTATACCCCCAGTAGCAGAGCTTCATGCAGCAGCAAGAATTTTCTAGTGTTAACAGTACAAAAAATGAAAATTGTCATTTTCATTATCGTTATTGAAATAACGAAAATGACAAAACTAATAATGAAATCAATAACAATAATGAAAGTCATTATTGATTTTGTTATTGTCTAGCAGCCTAACAGGTAGTTTGTTTTTTTTAAGGGAAATATGTCGAGGGGAGGCGGGAGCAGACATCTTGGAGCCAGAAACAGTGTTGAACTGTTCAACTGGGCCTGTGATGGGAGGGGAAAGACCTGATGGATCTAATCACTAGGGATGTGCAAACAGAACCGAATGTGGAAATTCAGTTTGGTTTGATTCAAAAATCGAGTTCGGTTCGAAAGTTCGGTTTGGTCGACCAAACTATTTGAGTTTGGTCGAATTCTGAACTTCTGAACCAAGTTCATACATTCAAAACAGGGTTTCTTGGCCTTCTGAACTGGTTTATTTATTTATTTATTTATTTATTTCAATTAATTTTTACCCCGCCCCTCCTGGCATGCAGCCCGGGGCGGCTCACAACATATAAAATACTAAAAACAATTTAAAACATTTATAACAATAATAAAATATTAAAACAGGGCTAATCACAACTAATAAAAAACAAATCCAAAATAGGGCGGGGGGTTAAAAAATCCCTCACCCTACCCTCCCACCCTCCCCAAAGGCCCTCCTCAAAGGTTTAGATTCGACCAAATAGTTCGGTCAAATTCGAGTTTGGTTCGAAAGTTCGGTTCGGTCGACCGAACTATTCGAGTTTGGTCCGAACTTCCGAACTGCATTTGAACATCCCTAGTAATCAGGGGAGCTCTGGGGGAAAGCACTGCAAGCTTTTATACTGCAGGGCTGGGCTGCTTGACTCTGGTTCTGTGTTAGCTATTGCTCTGTCAGGGTGCATTTGAAGAATCTGCTGGTGCTTGCACTAAAAATCATCCCATATATATCCCTACCACGTTACCTTTCCAATACTTATTCCTTACCCTTACATTTTACCATAAATATATATATATATATATATATATATATAT
>QEPC01011857.1:606074-621407 GCA_003113815.1 Sphenodon punctatus
CTGAGAGCCACCTCCAGTGCTGCTTGAGGGCCCCGAAGACTCTCTCGACCACGGTCCTCCTTGCTCACAGATGGGTATTGTAGAGTTCCTCCACAGGGTTCCTGACAACCGGGTATGCCTTCATCAGTCACCGGGTGAGGGGATAGGACGTGTCCCTCAGGATGCAGGGGGGCATCAGCACCCCCTCGACCTGGGACATCCCCATGTTCGCAAAGTCTCCACGGTACATCCAGGTGTAGAGGGACGAGATGGTCAGGATCCTGGAATCCTGTCTGCATCTGGAGTGGCCAGAGTAGATGTTGATGAACTGGCCCCAGTGGTTCATGACTGCCTGCAGCTGCAGGGAGTGGTACCTGTGTCGGTTGACATATTCTGAGGCCTCCCCATCGGATGGGCGGAGGATCTCTATGTGTGTGCCGTCCATAGCACTCAGGCAGTTGGGGAAGCCTCCAACCACGAAGACGGCCATCATGGCCTCCTGGTCCATGAGCTGGAACGCACGGTCCAGCAGCATGCCATCCACTGCCTCTCAGACATCTCTCAGGATCCTGCCGACCATGCTCACCCCAACGCCGAAGTGCTGTGAGATGGACCGGCAGGAGTCAGGTGTTGTCAGGGCCCAGACAACTATGGCCACGTGCTGGACCATAGGAATGGGGGCCCTCATGGGAGTGTGCAGCCGCCCAAGCCAAGGTGTCAGCAGCTCAGCGAGCAGCAGGAGGTAACGCCTGTCCATCCTGAAGTGTGATCTCCAGGTGGTCTCATCCCAGTGAGCCAGCTCCATAGCCCACCACCCCGTGCCTGATCCATGACCCATACTTGCCGATCAATGGGCATAGCAAGCAGTGCTCCACACCCCATGGTCTCCCTCCACCAGTGATGTCAGATGGCCACCTCACAGAGTGCCACTGCCCGCTCATGGGTGCGGCGGAGGGCCTGTTGCTGCCCCGGACACCCGCTGGGCCCTGAGCCGGGCAAGAGAGTGCCTGTGCCAATGGTGGGGGTGCCGGGCTGTAGCAGCGCTCCTGGCCATGCACACCCAAAATCAGGCATCTAGGTGAAGCTCCTCTGTCTGGATGTGCATGAGGCCCGTGTATGACCGGAGCAACTCAGTGCATATGGCTAGGTACATCCCACAGGCGCCCATTCGATCCACATCCATGGTGGTGGGTGCCCCTGGTTGGATTGCACTTCCACCTTTATAGTCTGGCCCCAGTCCTTCCCCACCACCTTTCTGAGGTCGGGCACCTATGTGGGGGGCCCTGGTGAACCTGTGCCTGCCCCCCTCAGCCAGCTGCCCGGCAGTAGCTGGGAGGCCAGGGTGCGGTGGTTGGGAGCGCCCCCTTGAGCGCACCTACTTTCCCAGCATGGGGGTTCATGCACGGACCCGCTTGCACCCGGGTGTATGCTCCACAGCTGCATGCCTGTTGTCATCATCTCCCTACTATCTTTGTTTGCTGCCTGTTTTCATTGCCACCCTGATGTCTGTGTTGGCTGTATGGTCCATGTACTCGGTTCCAGCAGCTGTGCTGGGTCCGCACCCCACNGGGTTCATGCACGGACCCGCTTGCACCCGGGTGTATGCTCCACAGCTGCATGCCTGTTGTCATCATCTCCCTACTATCTTTGTTTGCTGCCTGTTTTCATTGCCACCCTGATGTCTGTGTTGGCTGTATGGTCCATGTACTCGGTTCCAGCAGCTGTGCTGGGTCCGCACCCCACACCTTGCTCATTAGCCATGCCATGTTGCAGCCTGTGGCCTTATTGCAAGGCCTTGGAGCTCCCCGGCTTCCCTTCCCATCCCACCTGGGACTGGGGGCCCCACTTTCACTGCAGTTCATACCCATGGCTTGCTGGGCCATGGCTGGCACACCCGGCAACCTGTGCCCTGCCACACCCGGCAACCCCCATAGCTGAACCGTTCATGAGACAATGGCCCTGTGTGACCTGTGGCATTCTCCAGCTATGCAAGTGCTCCTGAGCTGCCTGGACACTCTCTCTGGTGCCTATGCACATCTGAGCTCCTGTTTGCGCTACTTTGGCTATGACGTGAGCTCCTGCAAGTGCCGGATGCATAATGAGGCGCTGGGCCTCTGTCACTTTCCTGATGGGTGCATCCCGGAGATGAGGTGCTCGCATGTGGGGTGGTCCTTGGCGGAGTCTGTGTCTGCCCTCTCTGTGTGCAGCCTGGCCACCTACACAAGCTGTCTAGTGGAGGTGGGCCCTGCTCTGACTGTTTCCTTCTTTGGCTGCATCCACAGGGCCCGTGGGTACCAGTAGTCATGTGGGGCAGCTTATCACCACCTGCTGGAGCTTGGGCACCTTCCGTGGCCCCCAGCTGCCCACTATGGCTTGTCGTAGCCCACCGGAGTGGAGCTGGTGGGGCTGGCAGATGTGTGGTCCTGAGCTGATGTCAAGGTGGGGCGTGCTATGCAGGATCCATTTGAGGCGTACCACCTCGTCGCCCACCACATGTCTGTGCTGGGCTACAATTGGGGCATCCTTTAGTGGCCCCACTACGTGCACCTGGTGGGCCACCCTGCCCCTGGCCCCTTCGTGACCCCCTGCAGCTGACTGTGAGGCCCCCTGAGTCTTTGGAGCCTTAGATGCTGGCTACGCCATATACTCCCATCCGCACCCTGCTGCCGTGGGTCAATGCCCGCTCCCTCCATGCTGTACCGGGCTCGCTGCTGTGCAGACTGGTTCCATGGGTTCCACTGCCCCTGCATGTGCCTCCGGGCCCCCTCCACAGCCCCACCTGTCCTTCGCTGCAACTGATGGTCCCCTCCATGGCTGGCCCCTCCTGTGGCTGCGTCCTGTTCTCCGAGCCAGCTCCCGGCTCCCTGGGTGTCATTGTCCTCCATTGTCCAGCTGGCCACTCACCTGCACCCATGCCCCCCCCCTTGGTTGACTCTGTGACCATGGGGTTCTGGGAACCCTGGAATGTGCCTCCTGGCTTCCTACAGGGGAGTGGTTGGATTGCCTGTTCAGCGCTTCAGCTCTGGATCACTTCCATACTGGTCAGCATGCCATCGCCAGCGCAGAGGGTCCCTGCCTGTCTCCTGGACCATTTCTGGACTGCTCCGGGGATGTTCCCTTTTCATGTGCCCTCCCCCTGTGCCTGTTCTTGTCCCCTGTGGGGGGCCCCCATGCCTGGGCTGCCTGTGTGTCTGTCGGGTGGCCCTTGATGCCTGTGAGATTAGTGGGGTTCTGGGTGCCGTTCTCCATGTCCTGCTCTGACCCCAAGCTGGTCCTCTCTGCTTCTCTGGCCCTGGGCTACCCCCCCTTTGTCTGTTGTGCAGTGTATGTTGGCCATCCCACTGTGTTCCCCCCCTCCCTTCCTTTCCCATACAGATATGTATGCGCCCTGGTGTGTGTTTGTTATGTTTGTTCTGCTGTGACCTCGGTTTCCCTGTGCCTGTGGTGTGTGCCGCCTTAGTCACTCTCCTCCCCCCTCCCCCTCCCTTCCAATTTCCCTTGTGTGGGCATTGCCTTTTGGCACTTTTGGCTTCATTTCCCCTCTCTTGGCCATGTCTGCCTCCCACACCTCCCCGGTGTCTTCTGGGTGTTCTGACCATGGCCCAGAATCAGCGTCACATCTATTACACTGCCCTGGGCTATGGTCTGTCCATCAGTTACCCTGCCATGGTCCTGCTCCTGTCACATCTGTTCCAGGCTTTCCTGGACCATGGGAGGGGGTTGGCTGGCTCACCATTGATGGGTATCCACTGTGGTGGTCCAGGAGTGCATAACATCTGACATCACCTACAGTAAGAGGCTACAACCCAGGAGAGTAGGAAAGAAGAAGCTGGGGTGGAGGGGACACCACAGAAGTTTGCTCAGAGGGGAATGATCCAGGAATAGAGGAGGACTGAGCATGTTGGAACAACTGAAGTACAAGGGGGGGCTCATGTTGGATTGTGCAATAGTCACAAGTAAAAGCTCATTGCAAGCCCTGCAAGCTTAATATGGGGCTTGTCCAGTAGGGGGAGGGAAATGGGGTGAAACAGTTTATTTTTCTCCTTGTCTCCTCTCTTCTCCTCTCTCTGTCCTCCATCTTGTCCCATGCAGTCTGTAAAGTATGGAAACATGACTTCTGAGCTCTTAGTAAAGTTCAGTTTTGAAGAAACTTCTGCTGTGTGTTATTCAACAGGAAGTTAACTCTACAATAGGTTATGGGCCCAGGACATCTTCAAAGCAATTTTGAAGACTAGAAGCAGCACAGAAGGAGTTCAGACTGTGAAAGAAAACTCCCAGACAGAGAGGTCTACCGACTGTGAGTAAAAAGGCCTAAATCCCAAAAATGGTAAGGGGAGGAAGCAAGTATGGCAAACAACTCAGAGCTCAGACTGTCAGTAAAAAAGCTGAACAATGTAAACTACCAATTGTGGAAGTTTAAAGTGGAAATGCTTCTGTCTAAAGATGATCTATGGGAGGTGATAACCATGAACAGTCCAGCAGCAAATCATGAGGAATGGGATAAAAAGGACAAGTTAGCAAAGGCTACAATAAGTTTATTGGTCTAAGATGATGAGCTAAGAAGTGAGACCACAGCAAGAGGCATATGGATTGCATTGCAAAACTTGCATGAGAGAACTAGTCTGAATAGCAAACTGTTTCTACTGAGGAAACTATACAAAATGAGGCTTGGCAAAGAAAGTGACATGCAGGAGCATATAAATGCCATTTTGGAAGTAGTGGCACAGCTGCGTGGCATTGGGGAAGATATAAAGGACAGCAATGTGGTATCCCTATTCCTCTGCAGCCTTCCTGAATATTACAGTGCCCTTATCAATGCCCTGGAGACAAGGCCAGAGGTTGAACTGAAGCTGGAATTTGTTAAAGGTAGACTTGCAGATGAATTCCAGCACAGAAAGGAGAACCTGCAAAATAATCTAAAGCAGGGTAATGAGACTGCACTGAAAACCTCAGACAAAGCTCCTAAGAGTAAAACCAGAGTATGCTTCAGATGCAAAAAGATTTAAAGAAAGGCTGCTATATATGGAAAGCAGAACAGCAGAAACTGTTTCCACGAACACCTAAGCAGAAGGCTAAAGTCACAAACAGAAACACAGTTGCTCAACAATGGAGTGGGTGCTTCAGAGCAATGCAAGACAGCTCATCCCAAAATTGGTGTGTAGACACCGGGGCAACGAGTCACATGACTATTGATAAAGGATTCTTCACAGGGCTGGATCTGAGCAGTAAAGACAGGATCTACCTTGCAGATGGGAGAAGGATCAATGCGCAAGTAATTGGACAAGGATTCCTGTACTGCAACCAGTCACAGGGAGGCATACTGACCATACCCATGAAAGATGTGCTCTATGTGCCCAACTTAGAAGGGGAACTCCTCTCCATGCAGCACCTGGTAGCGAGGGGGCTCACCATCCATTTCCAGGGAGACAAATGCACAATTCAAAGTTGGACAAAGGTACTGGCCAGAGCCACTGGAGATGAGCACCTGTACCATCTGAGCACAGCGAAAGAACAAGAGAAGCTCACTGCACACAAGCCACACAATGACTGCATCCACCTGTGGCATAGATGCATGGGATATAGACACCCAGACAGCATCAAGGAAATGCACAGACAGCAGTTGACCAAAGACCTTAAGGTATCAACGTGTCCCGTGATCATGAAATGCAACTTCTGCATCAAACCCAAAGCCACGAGGGCTATGCTTTCTAAGAAGAGTCAGAACAGAGCCATGAAATTGTTTGATCTTGTACACAGCGACGTCTGCAGTACAATGAAGGGCCCCACACCAGGAGGCAGCCGGTATATGGTAACTTTCACGGATGACTCTTCAAGGTACATGATCACGTATGTCATGAAGAGTAAAGATGACGTATTCGACAAACTTCAGGACTATGTGACCATGACGAGCAACAAATTTCCAGTGCAGACCAAAGATACTGCAGACTGACAATGGAGGTGAATTCACAGGAAAGGAAGTAGAGGACTTCCTGAGACTCCATGGAATTGAGCACCAAAAGACAGTGCCATATACACCCAAGCAGAATGGAACAGCTGAAAGGAAAAACAGAACGCTAACCGAAATGGTGAGATGCATGTTAACAGACTCTGGACTACCAGAAAGTTACTGGGGTGAAGCAGCAGTTGCTGCTACATACCTACAAAATTGGCTGTATTCTAGAACATTGAGGAAAACTCCATGCTAACTGTGGCATGGTCAAAAACCTAGTGTGGGCCACATCAGAGTACTTGGAAGTAAGACTTACGTATATATCCCAGAGGAGAAATGTACCAAGCTGCAAAACAGAGCAGTGAAAGGCATCCTCGTAGTATACAGTGAGCATTCCAAA
Organism: Sphenodon punctatus; assembly: GCA_003113815.1. Lineage (NCBI taxonomy): Eukaryota > Metazoa > Chordata > Lepidosauria > Sphenodontia > Sphenodontidae > Sphenodon > Sphenodon punctatus. The sequence continues at coordinate 612,404 of QEPC01011857.1, forward strand.
GGCTACAGAATCCTGGATCCACACACAGACAGAATAACCATTAGTAACAGTGTGACCTTTGTGGAAAACTCAAGTGACAATGTGATGACTCTCCAAGGCGAAGGAGAACAATCAACCACAGACAAAACCACTGAAAGAGAACAATCCTCTGAACAAATAGTCAAAACTGGAACAAAGGTAAGAGAAGGGCAGGAACAGACACAGCCGGCTGCTGATGCTGAGTCTAGGTAGTTGATGAGGTCTAACAAAGGCTTTCCTCACTTGTCTGTCCTACAAAGTCAGCACCAGTAAATTGTCAGAGCCAGCATCCTGGGAGGACATCTCACAGATGTCAGAAGAAGAAGCAGAAAAATGAGTAAGAGCGGCTGGAAAGAAGTAAAGTCCATGCAGGACAACGCAACGTGGACACTTGCACCACTGCCTGCAGGGAGAAAGACTAGGTTGTAAATCGAAATTTAAAAAAAAGTACAATGTGCAGGGAAATATTGAACGGTGCAAGGTCCGACTTGTTGTGAAAGGATACTCACAGAAGTACGGAGAAGACTACGATGAAACATTTGCACCTGTAGTTAAGCACACTACAATCAGAGCATTCTTAAGTATATGTTGAATGTTGTTGAATGAATGAATTAATGAATGAATGAATTTATTGTTTATATACATAAAGCTTCAGAAACAAGGTGTCGAAAGTAAGATGTAAAACAAAATACAAAATGCAAAATACAAATACATATGCAACAATAATAGGTTCCAAGCGGCCATGGGCCGAAAAACAGAAATGAAATGAAAATATCTTAGATTTAAAATGGCTAACCCTTCTCGGTGGTTATGAAGCCAGAATTTATCCCCTGATAACCTCCCCAAGGGTCTACACAAACACCATCCATCCACAAGAACGGTGTCCCCAAATTCAACGCCAAGGGGAGTATTAAATATCAATTTACTACACAGCCGGGGGGGTGGGAGGGAATACAGAATAAACTAATACGAAACGATAATTGAATGACCATAAATAAAATAAAAAATATCCTCTACTAAAATACAGCAGAGAGAAATTAAAAACAAACAAGACAAAAGTTCAATTGAATAGATTCCTCCCAGACTAATGGGCCTCCAGGGGGGGTTGTCTTATACGAATGACCGCCAAACAAAAACTTGCTACCGCCCTTGTTATTTCTGAATCAACTGGACTGAGAAGTTTCTGGAGAATACTTTGGGTGTGAATAATACTAGGGTCCCTAAGGATCCCACCCAAATATTTGTATCTAGGACCAGAGAAGATAGGGCAGTGAAAAAGAATATGTCCGGGCGAGTCAACTTCCCCCATAGGACACAAAGTGCACAACCGCAGCTCCCGAGGGATACCCTTATAGCGTCCTTCCAGAAATGCAAATGGAAAAATGTTGCATCTCAATTTGGTAAATTCGGATCTCTTGTTAAAATCCATCCACTCAAACAGATAACTTATCCCTGGGAATAAAGGATTAAATGACTTATAATCAGAGGCCACCTTCTGCTCAGCCAGGAGCGTGCCTTTCAACTTCAAAGACTGATCCAGCAACCTCCTTTTAAATAAGCTTTTAGTAGCCTTGAAGCTAACATATTTCAGACCTTCAGAGGAGAATCCCAGTTTTAATACTTCAAATTCCATAGCTTTAACCCAAGAATCCCCAAGGCCACTATTTAATTTCAAGGCCCAAAGGGAATTTTCTTGGGAGGGAAACAACACCCCTTTGGCCCAATAATTAACCAAAGCTTGGAGGGCATAAAGCCTAAGAGGGGGGCAAAGTGACTCAGATCTTAGGATCACCTGTGGGGTGCCCCTAGGGACTCCCATTATCGAATGCAGGAAACCATTTTGAATACTCTCCATTTTGCTAAAGAAAGACAGACCCCAAGCCGGGAATGTATAAAGAATCTGGCTTACTGTCTTAACCGTGAAGAGACAGAGGGCAGGTAGAACCAATTTCCCCCTCTGGCCAAAAAAGCATTTGACAATTGCAGCTGCAGATTTCCCTGCTAAACCTTTAACTGCCTCAAAATGGGATTTCCATCCTGGGGAAGAAGAAAAAATCACCCCCAGGTATTTAAAAGATTGGACCTGTTTGATTTGTTTGCTCCCAATGGACCAAGAATGAACTTTCTGAGAACCCTTATGACCCACGATCAGCACTTTAGTTTTAGCGAAGTTTATGGATAACAGTTCCGCACGACAGTAGTCATGCATTGCATTGCAAAACATGCTAACAATTGCATTGACCACCTCAATTCAACCAATGTTTCGGAGATTAAGACGGTGTCATCTGCTTTCAAGAGGAGAGGTACTTGCCGATTGCTATTTTTTGGGTGCATGTGTGTCTATCAATTTCATAAATGCCACCGAGTCATTTAGGAAGAGATTAAAAAGGTCAGGGGCCAATAGGCACCCCTGCCTCACCCCGGATCTCACCTGGACCGACTTAGAAAGAGCACACCTAGAGTTAAATCTGACTTGCAGTGTGTTCCCCAAAGGCGTTCCCTACACACAGAATCAAATGCCTTCTCTAAATCTATTAAACAGAGATAAAGTTTCCTTTGGCAGGTGGCATATTTGGATAATAATGCAGAGAGTACAAAAATATGGTCTGTCGTAGCTCTGCCTTCCTGAAATCCAGCTTGTTCTGGTTCGATTATGTCACTCCTGGACAGCCAAGCTTGCAATTTACCCAACAAAAGTTTAGAATATAACTTGTCAATAACACTTAACAAGCTTATTGGACAATAATTTCCTGGGAGTGCTGGATCACCTTTTTAATATATGGGAATAATAATACTATTAAGCCAGGAAGAGGGGATAAGACCTGTTTCGTTAATAGATGAAAAAATAGGGGCCAGCAACCTGGCCCACTAAACTGGGTCACTTTTTAATATTTCAAGGGTCATGAAATCCGGTCCTGGGGCCTTACCCACTTTGAGTTGTAAAATAAGGGTTACAACCTCCTCTGGGGTTACTGGTTGCCAGCGTTCAAACCTATGACAAGGGATGATATTAATATCAAATTCCCCCAGAGGGGATTTAGAAAAACAATGCCACATAGAAACTCTCCCATACTTCTGGTCACAGAATAGACATGTGGGAATCCCTGATACCCCACTGAGACGATCAAATGATGTCCCAGAATTTCCTAGGATCCTGGTCATTAGCTGCCCTCAAGAGTAAAGACCATTGAGCCTTTTCGAAATCAAATTTCTTTTCAGAAAGAAGTTTGCGATAGTTTTTCTGAAGAGACAGTACATTTACCCTGAGACCTTGACAGGGATTCTCCTTAAGTTTTCTAGCTACATGTCACAGAAGCACCCTCACCTTCCAGCATTCGGAGTCAAACCAAGGTGGAGACCTTACCAGGTGTTTTGGGCCAGAATATTGGGAGGCCCTGCTGGTTACCAAAGGCAACAACAGGGAAAACATCTCCTCATACCAGGTTAAAATATCAGACCCTTGGTCTGAAATTTTAGAGAGTAGTTCAACTATAACCGGAGAGTTGATAAAGGCAAAAAAAAAAAAAATGTAAGTTCCTCTGACTACCTAACTCATACCAAGACCATTTTCTCGCTTACATCACATGGAGGAGGGGACCTAATGCCGGGAAATTTTGGTCCAGCCTTGGGGTCGATAACCTTCATGGTTACTGGTAGATGGTTTCTCTCAAACATTGGAACAACTAGAAAATTAACAACATTAGGGAACATACTAGTTGATACAAAAAAATAATCAAGTACGCTGGGGGGAATGAAAGGTGAAATTACCCTCCAAGTCATCCTCTACCCAACCATTCACAATAATTAAATCTAGATCTAGCAATAATTTTTCCATAAAAGCCCTTCTAGGGCCTACCACCTGGTCCAGAGAATGTCGTATAGGGATATAGAGCTTATCAGATGTATCATCCAGTGTCGGGGGAAACTGTGATATTACTGGGTTACCCAATCTAGCATTAAAATCACCTCTGATCAGCAAATAAGCAGCCAGGAAACTAATCATAGCAGAGAATACTTGTTCCGTCATTTTTACTCAAATATCAGCAGAATAGTATAACGAAGATTCAGGGGGAATATAAACATTTATATTCCCCCAATAGTAACTCCAAACCCGAAGGAAATAAACAGTAAAAGATAATAAAATTGGAATTATAAGAGCTAATAAATTGGACTTTAACTTGTAATGACGTAGAAATCAGTAACACAAGACCACCACTAGGTCTAGCCTGGTGTACTGAGGGGGTAGCCTCTAGGGATGGATGAATGCAGTTTGGAAGTTTGGAGTTCGGACCGAACTCGGTCTGTTCGATCGACCGAACTGAACTTCCGAACCAAACTCGAATTTCAAACCAAAACAAAACGAAATGAATTTCTGAACTCCGTTCTTTTCGCCCATCCCTAGTGGCAACACCCCCCAAAAAAACTGGTTTAAAATGTTGGTGTCAGACCTGATAGGGTACGTGGACGCAGATTGGGCTGGAGACCATTTGGATCAAAAATCTACCAGTGGGTACCTATTTTTGCTTGGTGGAGGACCCATCAGCTGGTGCAGTAGGAAACAAGCCTCTGTGGCACTTTCCTCGATGGAAAGTGGCAGCGGAACACAACAGCCAAGAAGTTGTCTGGTTGTGACAGCTTCTGAATGATCTGTGGCAAAAATTGGACAGGCCCACACCAATCGTGGAAGACAACCAAGGATGTATAGCACTGGCACAAACAGAAAGAATCAACCCCGGAACCAAGCACATTGATGTAAAATACTATTTCCTGAAGGACTCACAGGAATAACGACTCATAGATCTGAAATACGGTCCTACAGAGGATATGACGGTGGATGTGTTCACGAAGCCACTAGCAGGGGAACACCATCATAAGCTATTAAGAAGAATGAACCTAGTGGGTTTGACTAGTGACTATTGAGAAGGGGTGTTGGATTGTGCAACAGTCACAAGTAAAAGCCTATTGCAAGCCCTGCAAGCTTAATATGGGGCTTGTCCAGTAGTGGGAGGGTCGGGGGATGAAACAGTTTCTTTTTCTCCTTGTCTCCTCTCTTCTCCTCTCTCTGTCCTCCATCTTCTCCCATGCAGTCTGTAGAGTATGAAAGCATGTCTTCTGAGTTCTCAGTAAAGTTCTGTTTTGAAGAAACTTTTGCTGTGTGTGACACCGTTTTTAGATGAGGCACTGCAGAAGCACCTCCCAAGCCGCGCATTAAGACAGAAGCCGGCTGCGCTGCCGGAAGTGACATTCTCCCCATTGCTGACAACGGCAGCAGCTGGAGACGTGGCGCTTTGAAGAGGCGTGTTCTAGAGACCTCAATTTTCAGGTCTCTAGAACATGCCTTTGCAAAGCGCCACATCTCCGGCCACCACCATTGCCAGCAATGGGGAGAACATAACTTCCAGCAGCGCAGCCGGCTTTTGTCTTAACGCGCGGCTTGGGAGGCGCTTCTGCAGCGCCTCGTCTGAAAACGGTGTTATTCAACAGAAAGCTAACTCTACAATAGTTCACACCATGGGGGAAGGGTACAGGCAAGGAATTATAACACAGGGGTTGCCCAGGTGTAAGAAGTGATTCAGGACACTAGCTAGGGGAACAGCGACGGAAGGAGTTATGCAGCTATGGTTTTGCACCATAGAGGATTTCTCAAAGGGGAACAGTCCAGTGATAGAGGAGGATTGTACACACGGGAGTAGGAAAGGACTTCACACCATAGGGAAGAGGCACAGGCATTGAGAATAAGGAGTGCAACTCTGGGGTTACGCAGGAGTGAGAAGGGCTTCAGACCACTACATGAGAAGCAAGGACGAAGGAGCTAGTGGTGAAGTAGAGAGCTTGCTAAGAAAAATTATCAAGGAATACTTCACACAAGAGACAGCAGAAAGTGTATAGCTACTAGCTAGAGGGCCTGACTGTGGCTTCCAAATGTGACTTCTGAGTAGGGATGGGAGAACTCTGTTCGGAAGTTCAGAGTTCGGACCGCACCTGGTCTGTTCAGTCGACTGAACCGAACTTCCAAACCGAATTCGAATTTCAGACCGAACCAAAACAAAGTGAATTTCCAAACTCCGTTCTGTTCGCCCATCCCTAGTGGCAACACACACCAAAAAACCTGGTTTTGAATGGCCGAACTTGGTTCAGAAGTTCGGAATTCAACCGAACTTGGTCTGTTCANTCCCTAGTGGCAACACACACCAAAAAACCTGGTTTTGAATGGCCGAACTTGGTTCAGAAGTTCGGAATTCGACCAAACTCGCACTGTTCGATTGACCGAACTGAACTTCCAAACCAAACTCAAATTTCAAACCGAACCAAACCGAATTTCCAAACTCTAATTTCAAACCGAATTGAACCGAACTGAATTTACGAACTCTGTTCTATTCACCCATTCCTACTTCTGAGGTATTGCAACCCCACGGCTTATATAAGACCCCAGGTTGGGACAGATATGGCACTCCATACATGGCTCCACCCCTGCTTAGTCAATTAATCATTTCCCTCCTTAAGTCCTTGGAACAGCTGTCTCAGCTTTTCACCTCATAAGCCTTTGCAAATGCAGGCAGTACTTCAGTCCCCTCAGGCAACCAGGAAAAGGGGCCTGGAGGAGGATCTGGGACCAGGAGGTCCTTTTGAGGGACATTTTTCTGAAAGGTACATTAGCATATCCCCAAAATAATGTTGTGTAGAGCTGAAGCAAAGAGTTCTTTATCATTTTGCAAATTCAGTTTACCAGTTGTGTACTCCAGCGAATACCTGACTTGAATTTATGACGTTGCATAGTTCAACAAATTCATTACTCTGTAATCTCATCACTTTGGCTACTGTGTTTACTGCTCAGTGCTTTGTCTCTTCATTACTTCTGTATTCAGTACTTTGGCTGCTCATTATTTTAGTACTTAGTTTGTGGGAATCAGCGACTTAGAGTGTTTCAAAAACAACTACTGAAAAACCAAATGAGCAATCAAAAAGTGAACAAAATGACCAAATACCTTTATTTGTTGTAATTATTAATTATTAATTATTAATATTATTTATTAAGCATTTATAAAGCACCAGCGGTGTACCTGGCACTGGTCATTAATGGAGACAAGTCCCTGCCCAGTGGGCTTACAATCTAAGGGTGTTTTTAAAGGACATCTGTCCACACATGGCCCTCCACCACACAGCCAACTACACCTGTGATGGTGGTGCGTGGGGAGGCACACTCCCATGACCCATGCAGAAACCACACAGGGTCATGCACAGAGCACTTCTGGAATATCTGGAGTGCCCTGTGCAGGCCAGGGAGGCCAACTCCATGGATGGGGAAGCCATGCTGAAAGCCACCCATGTGAAGCACTACCCACATCCATCATGTGCATGGGCGCCGCACAGCTGCACCACTCTACAGTCACGGATTCCCCCTCCCACAGTGCTTGTTTTAAGAACATCCTAAGATGGACAAGGGTGAGGGGAACACAGGGAGAGACAGACACATATTCCCATTTTACAGAGGGGGAACTGTGGCTGAAAGGTAATGACTTGCCCAAGGCAACCCAGGGAGGCTAAGGCAGGATTCAAACCCTGGTCCAAGGTCCAAGGTCCTGGTTTCCCAGGTCCAAGTCCAAGAGAATTTTGGAAAAAAATGATCTTTTAAAATCCAGGCAAGACATTCACTTTGAATCTGAACATTTGGATAAAGCAAAATTAACTAATCTGAAATTCTTCAGCACTAAATGCTGAATGTAGAATATAAGAGCACGGGACATAGTATTCAAACAGGTATTACTAGGCTGCTTTTAAACCAGGAGCACTGAAGCGCCTCCTCAACGCCGCATTAAAGGAAAGCCGCCGGAAGTGACGTTCTCCCCGTTGCCGGCGGCGGCTGGCGACACGGGGCTTTGGAGCGGTGCGTTCTTAAGCCTGATAATTGAAGTCTTAAGAACGCGCCACTCCAAAGCCCCGTGTCTCCAGCCGCCGCCGGCAATGGGGAGAACGTCACTTCCGGCGGCTTTGCTTTAATGCGGCGTTGAGGAGGCGCTTCAGCGCTCCTCGTTTAAAAGCAGCCCTAGTCTCAAAGTTCTTTTAAATTTTGTAATAGACTGAATTCTATCACCATGATCTCTGGGGTCCCAGTGCAGTGTACGTTCTACAGGACCAAAATCAGTGCTTCTCACAGACCTTGGACAACAATGCAGATGACCTTTTTTTCTCATTCACAAAGCACAGTTTTGAGTGAGTAGTAGCACAACCCACAGTCTTAATATTGTGCCTAACACTTTCTGTGCTCCTTGATGATCCTGTTTTCTCTGCCACCAAATGCAAAGAATTTAATTGCAATAGTGGTGTGCGATTTGACTATTCCCAAGCAAGATTCAGTCCTTGATAATAATCTTGTTTGTGACATCCTATGTCTAAGTGATCAGAGAGAGAGAGATGGCCAGAGAATCCTGAAGCAAAGACTTCTTTCTAGGGATGTGCGAACGTGGTTTGGACGTTCGGAGTTCAGCCCGAACTCAGCCAGTTCAGATGCCCGAACTGGACAGTATACAGCTTGGCTTTCTGACTTGCCTGACGAAGGATCCTGTGAGGTCCAAAAGCTTGCAAACCTCCACCAACTTAAGTTGGTCTAATACAAGATATCTCTACACTTAAAAGATATCTCTACACTACTTTGTCTCTACAACCTATTTTGGGGACTAACACGGCAAACACACTCTCTCTGTATGTGTGTGTGTGTGTGTGTGTGTGTGTGTATAGATAGATAGATAGATAGATAGATATTGAACCGAACTGAATTTACGAACTCTGTTCTAAGTTCGGAGTTTGGACCAAACTCGAATGGTTCGGTCGACCGAACTGAACTTCCGAACCAAACTCGAATTTCAAACCGAACCGAACTGAATTTACGAACTCTGTTCTGTTCGCCCATCCCTAGTGGCAACACACACCAAAAAACCTGGTTTTGAATGGCCGAACTTGGTTCAGAAGTTCGGAATTCGACCGAACT
>QEPC01011857.1:621894-632134 GCA_003113815.1 Sphenodon punctatus
GCGTTCTTAAGCCTGATAATTGAAGTCTTAAGAACGCGCCACTCCAAAGCCCCGTGTCTCCAGCCGCCGCCGCCGGCAATGGGGAGAACGTCACTTCCGGCGGCTTTGCTTTAATGCGGCGTTGAGGAGGCGCTTCAGCGCTCCTCGTTTAAAAGCAGCCCTAGTCTCAAAGTTCTTTTAAATTTTGTAATAGACTGAATTCTATCACCATGATCTCTGGGGTCCCAGTGCAGTGTACGTTCTACAGGACCAAAATCAGTGCTTCTCACAGACCTTGGACAACAATGCAGATGACCTTTTTTTCTCATTCACAAAGCACAGTTTTGAGTGAGTAGTAGCACAACCCACAGTCTTAATATTGTGCCTAACACTTTCTGTGCTCCTTGATGATCCTGTTTTCTCTGCCACCAAATGCAAAGAATTTAATTGCAATAGTGGTGTGCGATTTGACTATTCCCAAGCAAGATTCAGTCCTTGATAATAATCTTGTTTGTGACATCCTATGTCTAAGTGATCAGAGAGAGAGAGATGGCCAGAGAATCCTGAAGCAAAGACTTCTTTCTAGGGATGTGCGAACGTGGTTTGGACGTTCGGAGTTCAGCCCGAACTCAGCCAGTTCAGATGCCCGAACTGGACAGTATACAGCTTGGCTTTCTGACTTGCCTGACGAAGGATCCTGTGAGGTCCAAAAGCTTGCAAACCTCCACCAACTTAAGTTGGTCTAATACAAGATATCTCTACACTTAAAAGATATCTCTACACTACTTTGTCTCTACAACCTATTTTGGGGACTAACACGGCAAACACACTCTCTCTGTATGTGTGTGTGTGTGTGTGTGTGTGTGTGTATAGATAGATAGATAGATAGATAGATAGATATATCTCTCTCTATATATATATACACACACACACATTATTATTATTATTATTATTATTATTAGTAGTAGTAGTAGTAGTAGTAGTAGTAGTAGTAGTAGTAGCATTTATATAGCACCAGCGATGTACCTGGCGCATTACAAAGAATAAGATAGACATGGTCCCTTCCCGAGAGCTTACAATCTAAAGACAGGGGGAGGAGAGACAGAGAAGGGAGAAGAGAGGAACAGACACAGGATGCAACTTTCATGAGGATGTGAGAGCTCAGGTACACGTTCTTGGCTTGGTTACAGTAATTAGGGGATAAGAGGTAGGGGATAATACTGGGTGGGGATGCTTAGCAGGAGTTAGGAAGGGCGGAGCGGAACAGGCGGGTTTTGAGGAGGGACTTGAAGGTCTGGAGGGTGGGGGCAAGGTAGACAAGGGCAGGGAGGGGGTTCCAGGTATGCGGGGCAGTGAGGGAAAAGGGACGAAGGTGGTTGGAGGAGCAGGGGAGGTGTGGAAGGGTAAGGGAGGGGATGGAAGAGAAGCAGAGTGCACGACCAAGGGTTCGGAGGGAGATCATATAGATATGCATAGATAGATATTAGATATTAGATACTATACATAGATAGTTGTAGGAGTTAGCTTAGTTATAGAGAGATAGATAGAGATAGTGTGTAGTGATTCAGTTTTAATATTTTATAGTGTGTTTGTAGGACCTTTATAGATATTAGAAAATATTCCATTCAGTTCCATAGGTTTTAGAATAGTTAATAGCAGCTAGAGTTAGTGTAGATATATATAATATTATATTCCAAATTTGAATGAATAAATAAAAAAATATATAAAATCTTCCTCTGCATTATTTGGGAGGGAGAAATGGAGAAGGGAAGCAGGAAAGGCCGGTCTTCTGCCCGTAAGGCAGGCAATGGGGCATGTGGCAGAGGTGGCAGGGACCATGCCAGTGGAGTGGCAGGCATCAGCAGCAGCCCGAGCCCATCACCACACCCCAAACTGCACAGACCTGATTTTGGGAGACAGGCTTCAGAGGCTCCCAGCAGTCACACTAGGGGTGTGGTTCAGCATCGCCTCCTGCCAGCATCCTCCACCGCCAGGCGGGGCATTGGAAAGCCTTCAAAACAGGACTCTGTGGCTGTCTCTGCTGCAGCTGCAAGAGCAGGTGCTTCATGGTCTGATCTTCATCATTGGCCACCATTGTCACCCATTATTCATTTGATCCCCAGCAGTTCAGGACTGATGGATCCCACCCCAGCTGCTAGAGGCAGGGCCCTATTCCCGGGTAATGGCAGCAGGGAGAGGAGCAGCAGTAGCAGCAGCAGCAGCAGCAGCAGCAGCAGCAGCCAGTTGAGGCCCAAAAGCATCAGTGCACCATGGAGGAGCTGATGTGGGGGCAGCTTCCAAGTCGATTGGCAGCTGCAGGACGTGGAGGGCAATGTGGCTTTCAACTGAAAGTCACACACATTTTGGAGGAAATGATTGCGCTTGATGGGCAGCCCTTCTCAGTGGTCAGGGACATGGGGTTTAGGTGCCTGATTGGCTTCCTGGTCCCCCAGTTTAAGCCGCCCTTGTGCACCACTATAAGTCAGGCTGCCACCAATGCCTGGCAGCCTGCAACGCCCGGTCAAGTAAGGGTGCCAGCCAACAATCCCTGGCCGGGTCTCTACCGCTGCTCCGCTGATGCCTGGCAGCTTACAACACCCGGCCGAGTAGGGGTGCCAGTCACCAAGCCCTGGCCAGGTCTCTGCTCTTGCTCTGCTGATCCCAGGCAGCCTGCAATGCCCAGCTGAGTAGGTGTGCCAGCCACCAATCACTGGCCGGGCCTCTGCTGCAGACTCGCTCATGCTTGGCAGCCTAGGGGTGACAGCCTCCAAGCCCTGGCTGACCCTCTCCCACTGCTTCACTGATGCCTGGCAGCCTGCAATGACCGGAGAAGGATGGGTGCCAGTCACAGCTACTGTGCCCTGACAATCCAATGTCTGCTGCTGCTACCACTGCGGTACCATGAATACTGTGGCCTGGCAATCTAATTTCTGTTGCTGCTGAGGCTGCCACTGCTGTGCCATGGGCACTGTGCCCCTGGAATCGAATGCCCGCTGCTCCTGCCTTTGCTGATGCTGCCTCTGCTGTGCCACGGGCTCTATGCTCTGGAAATCCAGTGTCTGATGCTGCTGCTGTTACTGGATGTCAGCCATTTGCTCCTCACTCTTATAGATGGGCATAGCTTGGATTAGTGCACCAGCGGGTGGGGGCTGGGTGTCCACGAGATTCACCACTGGGCAATGCTTGCCCAATTAGCAGTAGAGCTTCTTGAGATCAGCCAAGTACGATGCCAGCCTGCAACACCCAGTCAAGTAGGGGTACCATACTGGCCATACCTCATAACACATAGGTGGCAGGTGCCATACCACAGAGCACCCACTCATGGCCATGCACAGAGCGCTCATCAAAAATCCAGAATGCTTCGTATGAGCAAAGACAAATAGCTCCACCAATGCCTGGCAAGCTGCAACACCTGGCCGAGTAGGGTGCCATCCACCAAGACCTGCGTGGGCCTATGCTGGTCCTCACCAATGCCAGACAGCCTGCAATGCCTTCCAAGAAGGGGTGACATACTGGTCATACTGCATAATGCATAGGTAGCAGGTGCCATACAGAGCACCCACTCATGACCACGCAAAGAGCGATTGCCAAAAATCCAGGCAGCCTGCAATGCCTGGACAAGTAAAGGTGTCAGCCACCAAGTCTTGGTCCGGCTTCTGCTGCTTCTCTGCCAATGTCTGGAAGCCTGAAACACCCGGTCGAGTAGGGGTGCCAGCCACCAAGCCCTGGCCGGGTCTCTGCTGCTGCTCCGCTGATGCCTGGCAGCCTGAAGTGCCCAGCCAAGAAGGGGTGCCAGGCCAGCAATCAAGCCACAAGTCTTCCTGGCCTCTGCTGCTGATGCTGATGCTGCTGGGTCTCAGACAGACAGCCATGTCCCCACTGGCACCCCCAGGGGCCAAGCCCCAAACCTGCCTGCCTTGTCAACCCGGGGTGACAAGGCCCAAGCCTTCCTGGTCTCTGCTGCTGCTGTGTCTCTGACGGCCTACAATGCCCCCACAGGCACCCCCGGAGCACACCAAGCCTCCTGGCAGCCAAATTTTCTGAACTTTCGGGGGGGGGGAGGTCTGAACTCCACGAGGCTGAACCTATGAACCTGAGCTAATTATTCAGGCCAAATGGCTGAATATCTGAACCCCGTTCTGTTGCACATCCCTACTTCTTTTTCCACTACTTTCTCCATGCCACTGGTGAAATGAATAGGCATGGTACTCATAGGATTAGGGGTGAAACAGCAAGTGGCAGTGGCAACTTTTTTGTTGGACATATGTCCAACCCAACACTGCCTTCATGTAAACGGCAAACCCCAGTGAAGCAGCGGCACTTACCAATATTTTCTGCTACTTTCCTCTCAAGCATATCACTGTTCTCCTTTTTTAAAGTTTCAGAGACTCTCGTGAACTACCATGAAGTGTAGTAAACCTTCGGGAACTTCTGTATAATTTTGTAAAATTTTGTAAATTGCCGTGAACTGTTGTAAATTGCTGTGATCTGTCAGAATGTGCTGTTTGTTCTTTTTTGTGATTGGTTGATCAGATGAGAGCCCTGCTTTTTATTGTTTTTAGTGGCTGTCCTTTCTTCTTGAACTAGCACATGGTTTTTAAAGGTAGCTCTCCCTTTATTCCTTCTCTTTCTATTTGACTTCTGCTGAGGGCTCACTCATTCAGCTCCTTGCATGCCAGATCTACCCTGTCAAATGTAAGAAACCCACATTACAACAGGCACATACATAAACAGGACATTTGCATCCATACCTGGTAAGTTTTTTTGTTATTCAATTGTAGGAGATAGCAGAGAAGTAACTCGCTCATATTATTATACATATCATTGACTGCAGGCACAGCAGCCAGCCAGCAGACATGCACAGCTTTGCGTATTTTGTTTTCCTTTTGAGGATATTTTTGACGCAGGAAATTCTGCTAGCATGGGCCAATTTGGGCTTAAATTAGAGAGGAAGGAGTAAATGCAGATCTCTTCTTTTGCTAAAGAAGGCTCCCCATTAACAACTTAATCCTCAAAGTGCTCTACCAGTGCAAGCCCCATTCAGGTGAACAGGGCTTGTTGTATGATTAAACATTATGAGGACTGATCTGCGAAGAGGGATTCTAAACAGTCTATTGTTCTACTGAAAAGGTGCTGAAAACCATGGGACAACTTCCCAAAATTGTCATAAATGTTGCTAAAACTGCCATAACTATCGTAAATAACTGTGAACTAGAGTAAATGCCGTAAATATTTTGTACATGCCCATACGTTCTGCAAATGCCATAAATTGTCTGAAATTTTTTAAAACTGCCAGAAATTTCCATGAAGTATTGTAAATTGCTGTTTGTTGCCATCGGTCCGGTAGCAGACAAGCTGAAAAAGCAGCAGCGCAAAGCAGAACGGTAAACAATGCTGCCGCTTCAGGCCCATCGGATAGGATATTATTTGCATATTTGAATATAATCCACATCTCAAGCTGATATTTGCATATGCACTTGTGTGAGTTATTTGGTTTATTCAGTTCAGTTATTCAACTACTTTGCTTTGCCACTATTTTCCACAACCATGTATGCACAATAATCCCAATAACTAAATAAACCAAACATACTGGAAAAGAATATCCAGTGCAGATATCCAAACTAAGGGGAAAGGAATATCCATCATTGAATTTGATTAAGTTCAAAGAGGCAAAATTATCCATGGTTAAAATCTGGTATTCCAGATAGCTTGGTGATTATTTGGTAACTATCTGGTAACTGTAGATGTTAACCACCAAACCGTCTGGCTGCTGTGTGGGGCTGGATGAGGGTGAGTCAACTGAAGTTGAATCCAGGCAAGATGGAGGTGATGCTAGTGGGGAAGGCAGTGACTGTGGCATCCCCTGCCATTGATGGGGTTAACCATCAATTTACACCCCGCCCCTCCTGAAAACCCCCCACGGGTTTCCCAGGTTTGGAGCTCCTTGATGCACAGCTTCATCTAGATGCACAGGTTGGAGCTGCGGGGAGGAGCGCATTCCGCCAATTACACCTGGTGCAACAGCTTCGACCTACATCTCAGACTCCGACCTGGCCACTATCATCCACATTTTTATCACCTCAAGACTGGGCTATTGTAATGCACTCTACATGGGGTTGCCCATGGTGATGGTTCAGAGACTGCAGCTGGTGCAGAATGTGGTGGCATGCCTCCTTATGGGAGCATAAGGAGCTGGGAGCATATTACACTGGTGTTCCGCTCTCTGCACTGGCTGCCTATAGTCTTCCAGGCCCAATTCAAGGTACTGGCTCTTACTTATAAAGCTCTTTATGGCTTGTGTCGCATATATCTATGGGATCACCTCACTTCCCGTACTCTGGATCAGCCCCTGAAGTCGACCAGGAGCACCCTTCTTGAAGTCCCCCAGGTATCACGGGGACCTCTATGGAGAGGCTATTCTTGGTGACTGCACCTAGACTGTGGAACTTCCTACCATCAGAGACTCAAGTGGCCCCAGACCTCTCCTATTTTCAATGTCAATGCAAGACCTGGATGTTTCAACAGGTCTTTGATGAGGGAGATGGGTGAGGGTGGGGTTGTTTTTTTTAAGGGGATGGTAAGAGTGGGATATTTTTTTCTTCCGTCCTCTTTTCCTGGGGGGGGGGATGTTTTCCCCCTTTCCCTCCCTCTTCCCCATCCCCTCTTTTTAGATGTTTTATGTGTATGTTGTTTCTGTATCTTTATATGTTTATACATTGTAAGCTGCCCCGAGCTGGGTATTGGTTCGGGTGGCCCATCAGGGTCTGGCAGAGGGGACTGTGGATGTGGAGAAATTGGCAGCACTCCTGTCACTGGCAGCCCACTCCCCAAAATAAAAAAAATAATTCTTTCCCTCCCAGCAGCAGTGGCGCTTGTCAGGGGAGGAAGCAGCTGCAATGTTGGGCTTAGGATCCAGTAAAGACAGGGACTTCAAGGCTTCCAGCAGCACTGGCACTGGAGAGGGGGGCAGCCTGAGCCTACTTCTCCATAGCTTTAACCACTGCAGCAGCCACCTTCCTCCTTCCTTCCATGGCAAACAGTAAAAACAATCCAAAAAGACAAAAACACTCTAAAACACTCCAAATACACACACAGGCAAACACTCCAAGCAGGCAAACGAGGAATCTCACACACCACAATAAACACCACACACACACACACACACACACACACACACACACACACATAGCCGCCACACCACACAACACACACACTCCAAAGGAATTTCCTTTTCCATTTCCAGTTTCATTTCTGTTTCCGAGTGCTGATGAAACCGGAAATGGAAATGGAAATTCTGGTTCGGATGTCGCCCGAAATTAGAAACAAAATTAAAAATGCAAATGAAATCACTTAATTCTGAAATTCCGAATTCTGAAAATAAAAATTTCCAAAATAATTCCAAAATTACACTGGTGTTCTGCTCTCTGGTGTAAGTCTCCTTACACACTCCTGCATGCACTCTCCGCTCCTCCTCTGCCCCCTCCCTCACTCTCCCTCATCTCCCCTGCTCCCCTAACTGTCTTTGTTAGGGGGAGCAGGGGAGATGAGGGAGAGTTTGTTTGCTCCCCTAACTGTCCCCTGCTCCCCTAACTGTCTCCCCTGCTCCCCTAACTGCCTTCTCCCTTGCTGCCGCCCATGCCTGGAACTCCCTCCCTGCCCTCATCTGCCTTGCCCCCTCCCTCCGCACCTTCAAATCCCTCCTCAAAACCCTCCTCTTCCTCGCCGCCTTTCCTGATGCCTGTTAAAACTTTCCTTTTAATATTTGCTGTCTGCCCTCCCCGCAGACTCCTGCCTAACTGCAACCAAGCCAAGCACATGCACCTGAGACTTCGCAGCTGCTTGAATGTAATTTATCCCTTAGCTGTTTTTCAGGAGGGGCGGGGTATAAATTGAGTAAATAAAATAAAAGTTCCCTCTCCTTGTCTTCCCCCTCTGTATCTATTAGATTGTAAGCAGTAGGCAGGGACCACATCTATCTTACTGTTCTGTAAAGCACCAGGTACACAGCTGACACTATGCAAATGCTAAGAATAATAATAATAATAATAATAATAATTAATATTATTATTATTATTATTATTATTATTATTATTTAAAAATTCCAAATTCAGTAATGGGTCCCTCTTGCACACCCCTACTGGATACCATTTGGTATGTGACTGGATACGAGATACCATGAATACTATAATATCTGACTGGGTACCAGATAGAAGTGGATATTTGTTTCAGTTTTTGTCCCAACCTGCAGTTTGGGAGCCTCTGATAATATGAGTTTGAGCAAACAACTAGTACTGAGGTGAGTATCACCTTTAGGTGGTGATCTTGCAAAGAAATTTGCATGGCTGGATGCCTGCAATGTAAGTCCCTTGGGGTAGGGATTTGTCTCTAATCATGGCTGTTCAGCAACAAGCATGTTGCTGTTGCTATGTTATTGTCATTATTATTGATTATGATAATTTGCTCACAAAAAGTGTTTAAAATGAGAATTGTGAACATACTTGGCCTCTATAGTGACTAATAAGATGCTAATTTTATTGTGCTTTTTTGTTGCTATATTTTTTCAATCAGACACTATTTTTTTACCCTTAAGTAAACTGGGGGTATGTAGAAGGAGGTCAGTGTAGTTTTTATTCCTCTGTTCTAGAAAAGAGAAACCCTAGATCCATAATTAAACCCATATTCCAGGTTAGTATATTTGCGAAAGGATCTTTGAAAATATTAACATTTCCTTTTCACAGTTTATACTTTCAAATAAAACTCAGGCTTCTTTTCAATATGAATTAATATCAAAATAAGAAAACTATTTATACGATGTTAAAATGTTAAAAAATACTTTGATTTTATCAAATTAAGAAAACAATTTATATGATGCTATAAAATGCTTAAAAATACTCTGATTTTAACAAATATAGAGGCTAATTTACCTCTATATTTTGTTAATTCACTACAGTTGTTGCATGCAACCAACTTCCATATAGCTGAATTGGTACATTTTATGTTTATTTGTCATCTTGTTTGATACTTACACACAAAACTACTATACTTTAGGTTTCCAGAAATACTAGGAAATTTTTCTATGAAAAGAAGCTTGTCCCTTCCCCCATCCCACTCTGCTTACGCATGAGTGTGTAATTTCTACAGGTGATGAGAACAAAGTGCGCCAACATCTATCACTCAGGCTGGGTAGGAGAGGGACAGCTAGGACTACTAGCTGTCCGTGGACATAGATGGATAGTGCAGTGACACATGTCATCCCTTGCAGCAAGGGCATCTCTATTCCCTAGGTGGGCTCCCAGGTATGCTCCCAATTTCATGGACCTCCACATTTAAAGGAGATGCTCCCCCATGTGTACACTGGGTTTCCATGTGTGGGAGCATCTCATTTAAAAAACCTTATCTCTGCAACCCACCACTCTAGCATGCTAAAAGTATCATTATGACCTCAAGGAGGATTTATACAACCCTGCCCAGGTCCTTATTAGTCACTGAGTCCAACTGGGTACAATGAACAATCAGTCATTTCTCCAGTGTTCACAACTAGCACTCCCAAACAGGAGCATAGATACAACTGGGGCAAGTGGGGCCACTGCCTCACTTAGAGCTACTGGCAGGGAGTAGCCAGGACTGACCTTATTGCGGGGTGGACCAGGGAGGCTGCCCTTGGCCCCGCACACGTGGGGAGGGGTGCTACTTGAATGACTGCACCCTCTCTCACCAGCCTGCCTGCCCTCTCAGCAGCTTGCAGCAGCCTGGGAAGGAGGCAGAGAGCAAGGAACTGCCACCAGTCTGCCTGATTGCCTCACTGCCCTGCTGGACTGCCACAGCACCACTCTCTGCCTGTCCTGGAATCCCACCACTCCATCCGCTCATTCTGCTGTTGCTGCAGCCTACCGCTGAATGTACATCTGCACTGTACACCTCTGTGAGTATGCACAAACAAATGCCAGGGCCAGCCATTTCCTGGATCTGGCATGATGGGTAATGTAGTCCCAGCATGTCAGATTCAGGGAAATGACTGACCCCGGTGTTTGTGCAGCACAGTCCAGGCAGCAGCAGCAAGTGAGTGAGTGAGTGAGTGCGCGCACACGTGAGAGAGGGTAAGTATGTAAGTTTGAGTGTGTGAGAGTTTGTTTGAATGAGTCTGTCAGTGAGCAAGAGTTGGTTTGAAAGAGTCAGTGTGTGTGTGTGTGTGTGTTTGAATGAGTGTGTGTGTGTGTGTGTGTGTGTGTGAGAGAGAGAGAGAGAGAGAGAGAGAGAGAGA
>QEPC01011857.1:632234-644226 GCA_003113815.1 Sphenodon punctatus
GAGAGAGAATAAATATGTGTGTCAATGAATTAGTGTGTGTGTGACTGATTGGTGCCCCGGCTTGCCCGGGCAGGCAGGCTCGGTGCTTGGCCCCTGGGGCTGCCTGTGGTGCCACCGCTGGCCATCGAAGACTCAGCAGCAGCAGCATTATCAGATACCGGGAAGGCTTGGAGTTTGACACCCCAGCTTTCCGGGCAGGCAGGCTCGGTGCTTGGCCCCTGGGGGTGCCCATGGTGCCAGGGCTTGCTGTCGGAGACCCAGAGGCAGCAGCAGAGCCTGGGAATGCTTGGGGCTTGGTGGCTGGCATGTCACCCGTACTTCCACTGCAGGATGCCAGGCATTGGTGGAGCAGTGGAAGACATTAGATTGCCTGGTAGCAGAACCCATGGTACAGTAGAGGCAGCTGTGGTAGCAGCAGCAGACAGGCAGCATGGCATGAGCAGCCATGGCTGCTGGGACAGCACCTCAGCAGCAGCAGCTCAGATTGAGGAGGATCCCCGTCCAAAGACTGCCCCTGGCATGGGATGACATGTGTCACTGCACTATCCATCCATGTCAAGGGCCAGCTTGGGGAATCCCAGCAGCGGAAGATTGACCTTGATGAAAAGCAACTGTTCAACCAACTTGGCCCCCAGTCTCAGGCAGTACAGCGAGCAAATGTCCACCCGCCATAGAGAACACCCACTCGCTGTAGACACTCGTTGGTGGGCAGGACAACAGACCCTTGGCCACTTTGGACAGGGCCGGTCACACGACCCTCCAAGTGCTTTGTCACCAACATGTTCTGCCCTTCTCATCAACGCTGTCAGTGGTGCAACAGCAGCAGCCAGTTGAGTCCCAGAAGCGTCAGTGCACCATGGAGGAGCTGGGGTGAGGGCAGCTGCCAAGTCCATTGTCAGCTGAAAGATGTGGAGGGCAGCGTGGCTTTCAACTGAAAGCCATGTGCATGTTGGGGGAAATGATTGCGCTCGATGGGCAGCCCTTCTTGCTGGTCAGTGACATGGGGTTTAGGTGCCTGATAGGCTTCCTGTCTCCCCAGTTTAAGCAGCCCTCAGGCACCACCCTGAGTCAGCAGGTGGTGCCAGCCTTGTACCGGGCTTTAAAGGAGCGGGTGAGGGAGCAGCTGGCAGGGGCTGGGGGTGCCACCGTCCAATTCACCACTGACCTGTGGTTGAGCAGATGTGCGCTGCATTCCTACCTGGCAGTCATGGCATACTGGTGGCAGGACCTGGAGGCAGGATTTGGGAGTGGCAGAAGGGGTCCCGGAACAGGGTATAGGTGGGCCTGCTTCCAGCAGAAGTGATGGACGCTGTGACCCCACATGTCTTGGAACATCGAGGCAGCCCTGACCACCATGGTGAGGGAGTGGGTCATGCCAGGCATGCCCTTCACCAAGGGGTGCTTGGTGATGTACAACGTGGCCAACATATTGAGGGCAGTCCACGTGGGTGGCTTCACCAGCATCCCTTGCCCCACACACACCCTTCACCTGGTGGTCAGGGACGCTCTGGGCTTGGGGGAGAAGGGGATTGGGGCAGGCACCGTTAGCTCCCTGATTGAGTGGTGGAGGAAGCTGGCCGGTTTCTTTAACTGGAGCATGAAGGGCAGCAACCTCCTTCAGGTGAAGCAGGCAGAGGAAGGCTCCCCAGTGCACCAAATGGCACAGGATGTGTCCACCAGGTGGAATTCCACGTTCCTGATGATCAAACGGCTTCTCGAGCCATGCATCAGGTTCAACTGGTGATGCACAGTGGGGCACCTCCAGGGTACAGTGGGGCATAATGGGAGATCCTGGCTCACACAGTCTTTGTTCTGAGACCATTCCTGGCCGTGACGGAGACCATCAGCTCCTCCATGGCCACCATCAGCCAGGTGACCCCTCTGGTCCAGAGTCTCCTCAGGAAGATGGAGGAGATTCTCCAGAGGCAGGATTGTGGCCCTCAGGGCAAGAAGCTGGTGGCTGAGGCAGTTGCCCTGGTACAGCAGTTGAAGGCAGGGCTGAAGGCGTGGTGTGATGAGCTCCTGCTGTGAGAAGAATATGCATTGGCAACCATGCTGTACCCCAGGGTCAGTGCAGCGTGGCACGCAAGACATTTCTCCCACCCAAAGAACACACTGGAGGTTTTTATATATTTTTAAAAATTATTTATTCAAATTTGTAATCTAATATTATATATATCTACACTAACCCTAACTGCTATTAACTATTCTAAAACCTATGGAACTAAATGGAATATTATCTAATATCTACGAAGGTCTAGTCCTACAAATCCACTATAAAATATTAAAACTGAATCACTACGGAACACAAACTGTTGGGAGAGGGAGACTTCTGAAAACGCCTGCTGACAGGAACAGTGGCTAGCTCAGAAGGAGTTGGAAGGGGGGAGGTCAATTACTTTTGTTACTTGCTGCGCCCGCCTTACCACAAGCCCCATTGGCTCCATGAAGCCTAGCCTGTGGCCAATCGCAGACTACGAAGTCAGTGGTCTGAGGAAAAGAGGGATGGTGATTGGGAAGGCTGGCTAGCATCCAAGCCTCTCCACCCCTAGCACCAGGAAGTCTGCTCTTCAGCTGCCCCCCCCTCCTTGGCCTGCCAGTCCTATTTTTCCAGCCCAAACACACCTGAACTCATCCGAATGCGGCCGAACTGTTTGGCCCTTCTGCGTTCAGTTCGGCCATCCAAACTGGCCGAGTTCAGGCCGAACACCAAACAGCCGAACTGCGTTTGCACATCCCTGCTGGATTTGCCTAATCAGCCTGTTGAGGAAGGCCTCTGTCTTGTACCTTATGTTCACCTCCTTCCTTGGTGGCTGGAGAGAGGAACCTGAATTTCGGAGCCCCAGCTTAGTGTGTGACACAAATGGAGCTGGAGACTTAAATGTGTGAGAAGTTGATTGGCTTGACAAAGTACTTGGGGTGGGGTGGGGTGGGTCTCCTGCTGAAGTTCAAATATACCCGTGCGTCCAGGATTATTGCAGCTAACTTATGTTATCTGTGATTTGGGACTGTTGGGGCAGTGGGGGGTGGGGGGTGGAATGCCCATGCTGCTTAGAAGATTCCTAATACTACTACTACTACTACTACTACTACTACTACTACTACTACTACTAATAATAATAATAATAATAATAATAATAATAATAAAGTTGTGGACCTTTGT
This sequence comes from Sphenodon punctatus, assembly GCA_003113815.1. Lineage (NCBI taxonomy): Eukaryota > Metazoa > Chordata > Lepidosauria > Sphenodontia > Sphenodontidae > Sphenodon > Sphenodon punctatus. Next base: position 635,398 of record QEPC01011857.1, read on the forward strand.
TAAACTCCAGTCCTATTGCTCTGTCTTCTTTTTGCCTATCTATCTATGGCAATTTTACTTTCCTTAAACTTCAGGAAATAGAAATAATGCTGTTCCTACAAGATTTGATTATTTCTTTTATTATTAATTCTTTTGACACTGACACTATAAAAACCATCTTAATACTTCCCTCTCTATCTTGTATATAGCCTAAATTTCAATGGGTGAAGACAGAAGTGACGACTGTGCTATGACGGCTCACCCTGGGTCAGCAAGTCATGGCAAACATGGTCCACTAGGGTGGGGAACCAAACAAAGGATGTTTGTTAACAGACATCAACATTGGATGCAGGACTGGTTCTAGGCATGTGCAACATGTGCAGTCGCACATGGCCACTCACCAGCCTGGGCCCCACTCCTGCAGACAACAATCCCAGCCCCTTATTTGAAATATGCAAATTAGGTAATGCAGCCCAAGGGGCCACTTTGCACATGACCCTGCATGACCCCACAAAATCAAATCCTGGGGCCGGCCCTGACTGAACATCATCCCTACGGAGTGCGGGGGGGATAGCTACCCCCGACTGAGAGAGCTCTGACTATGGGAACAGACATGAGGCTACTCCAGGCTGCCCCCATGGCTGCCCTCACACTCCTGGAATTGCCCTGCTCCCTGATATGATGGGCAGCCATGACTGCCTATTACAGGCAACCATGGTGGGCTCCATGGCAACCTCTCAAGCCACGAGGAGCCTGGACAAGGAACAAACTTTCCTACCCGATTCATCCTCTCTGGCCCAGCTGGGCTGTAGCTGGGCAGTGGGCACAAACTGTGGGCCACTGTGATCTGGGTCCACATTTCTGGTCTGACCACCAATTGCAGGCCGGGTTTGTACCTGGCATGCATGTGGCAGGCCTGAAATAACCCAGTAGGGCCAAACTGGGACAACCTGGGTCATTGTCATGTTTATAAACACCGAGACATGCCCATGACTGGGGCATCCCGAAGGGTGGGAAGCACTCTGAACATTTGGCCAGCTGGCCCTGCCCCGTGCTACATCCAGTGCCAAACCCCTGTCTCGATGGGCAGTCTTGCTGGCCAATGACAGCAATGGCAGACCAAACCCAGGCTGTATTGGTGGGCTGGGAACAGAAGTGATAGCCCTCTGTGGCCTGCTTTGACCTAGGCAGTGTCTTTATTCCAAGCTTTTACTTTGGGGGTTTCTTGAGGTTGGAGTTCGATCTAGCCATCAACATGGCCCAGGGCACTCCCAGGCCAACATTTGTCTGTGCCTGCACAGATGTGTAGGTGAAGTCCAGTCCCAAGTGGGCCAACACAGGACACTGTCATGTCTGTTTTTATGCAATATTAGCTGTACCAGAACAAAAAACTTTGCCTATAATATCTATCAAAGATGTTTGGAGAGCCTTTTGAATCCTGATTATATATGAAGATTAGAAATTATATTATCATTTCCATTATCTAATATGCTTACTGATGATATTAATCCTTTTTGTGTCCACCGTTTATACTATAGCATATATTTGTTTTCAATCTGGATCATAATCAGGATTCATAAATATGTAATTCTCAAAAAATACTGTAGAACAATAATAACATGAAAATAATTAAAAGATTCTCTGTGTCCTTGGGGTGCCAGAGCTTTAATGTATTAAATCTGTAGCTCAAGTAGCCCATGACAGTCATAACATCCTGGAGAGCCTTATGCAGCATCCCAACAATATGGCTACTGCCTGGCCCTACCTTCTTGGTGATGCTGGCCAGGAAGAGCCTAAACTCTTCCACTGGTAAAAAACACCCCCACAGGCTTCTCTCATAGGAAGAAAGAGAGAGGGAGGCATGGGAGGCCTTTATGTTTGAAAGGTGTTTAGTTGTTTGTTTTCTGTTTTTTAAACAAAGCTAATGCAAAAAAGGGAGCAGTTTATCGCTGACCCAGGCCAACTCCGCAAATCATAAATTTATTAAAATGGTGTAGAAATAAGTGAGTTTAGGAATTCAACCTCGGCTGTAAATTTTATTGGTTGTTAGATTCTTAACAGCTTAAGAATAGAATAAGAGACTTGAACTCTGGCCACCTAAACTTTTAAAAAATAAACTAGCATAAAATATCCCACTGATAAATGCCAAAAGTTTGTTTGAAGAGTTAAAAATAAATAAAAACATCTAAAAGTATGAAGAATTCATCCCCCCACCCCAAATAATGCTAACTTTAAATTCCTACTTATTTGAACACCTGTTTTATCTGTTTCCAGTTTAATGAATTTGGGGAGGGTTTTATCTCTGACCTGAAAGTTGCTCTATCATTTTGACATTTAATTTTGTTTCTCTTTTATAAATGTCTTGTAAAAAGAGAACCATTTAGCATGTGTTACATTATCTACCAACATCTGTCTGATAAACATTTTTTTTAAATGCACAATACATTAAAATTCAGTTGACTTTTCACCTATTCAATCACAAATTGATTTAATTATTGATGCAGAGTTCCTGCTATAACAACAGCTCAGTCAAAATCCAAATTAGTTCAGTCAGTTACACTGGATTTTTACCAAGAGATCTTTCTTTCCCTCCAACCAGTGTAAATGAACTACACTTATTGCTTGTTTGTTCATGCCTATTTATAACTTCCCTTTCAATATTTCTATAATGTTATTTTAACAACAAAATAATTTAAAAAGAGCACTTTAACTAGTTTTAGGACAACATTATATGTTCTTGATACTTGTTCTTTAGAAATCTTGAGGAGAAGCCATTAAGGTTATTCAGGAATGTGGGAAGTTATATGATTTCTTAACTCCGTATAAAATAGAGCTGAAACTTGCCCTCACTATCTTGCTAAATCTCAGCAAGAATTGGCTTCTCGTGGAGATTTGTGGGAATGAGAACGGGACGAGAATCAGCCGATTTTCGATCCATTCTTGTTTAAATCTGTGCACCCAAAAAACTGTCACCGTGTATGAGCAAAATGGCCACCACTGTCATTTTTTGCATGTGCAGAGTGGTTCCAGAGTCCCTCAAAAATCCATCTGTGCATGCGCGAAATGGCCACAAGGGGCTGCACATGTGCAGAAATGGCTGCAGCAGCCATTTTATGCATATGGAGAACACATTTTGAGATTTTAGAGAATCTTACAAAATTCTATAAAATCTTGGAGGATCTCACGCTATCTTACCTGACTTCACAAGAATTATTCCTTTCTCACAAGAATATGCCAGATTCTCATTTCAACCCAAGTATAAAACTCTACTAAGCTACCAAACGTATCTTCTGAGTAATGCTTGCATTACATTACATGCCTGAGTAGACTCCTCTCTTCTCTTGTAAGTGGTTTATATAGAGTGCAGCCACATGAGCTGTGGAAGGCCCAATCCCTGTATGGCCCAGTGGTGGGCAAGTATAGACGGTCCCTCCCACCAGTCACCTGGCTGGTGTTAGCTCAGACTTAAAGGGCCTATTACAATGAGCAAAGGTGCAAATACAAATAAACACAAATACTAAACACAAAATAAAAGGCAGCTGGGTGAGCAGGCTCCTATCAAGTCTCCCACTAAAGCCAAGGCAGGTGGAGGTGTCAGCCACACAAGCAGGTTCTTGGTCTGGCCTGGGTTTGCCCCGATTCCCTCCCCAGCTTGATTAAATCCTTCCCCCAACTATAGTATAGCAACGTATGATGGGTGACAGCATCTGCCACTCAAAACCCCTCCACAGAGCTCACTGCATGGTGGGACAGAAGGGTCCTAGGCACACAGGATACCACACCTTGGGCAGCCTTACCCTATTTGGGGTAAAGCTGCTACATGATGCATCCTTGACCCTTTACTGAGGACTTATCATGCAGAAGCTAGCTGCTCACCCCACCCCACAGCAGGCAAGAACATCTGGCAACTGCCGGACACACAATTTACTGCATTGCATGATCTGGCTGCCCAGAATAGCTTAAAGCTGCCCATGATGTGATAACCTGTCCAGGGCATCTCGTGTAGCTGCACCCCCAGTCCCTAAATACCTAACTGAACCATGAACTCAAAGATGCTTAAATAAATTTATATTCTATCAAGTCACTAGAAAAAATTGCAATGGTTTAACTGCAATCACATGCATTTACACAAACTGTTTTTTCAGACCACCCAAAGAGTCTTTTTTTGCTTTGAATTACTCTGAACACAAAACTCCTGCCAGGTGTGTTTTAAAACAAAAGAGCATCTAGAGGCAAACCTTTGCTCATGTACCGTTTCATGATGATCCTTTGCTTTCTGTATTACTTTGTTTTCATTTTCAGCCATCTCTTTGACTAAACATGGAAAAATGAAACATTGATTAGCCACTATTAGCTGTGGAATTTCCAAGAAGTACATTTATTTTTAACAACCTCTGTAGATAAGGGATTACTGTATTTTGCTAACACCATCTGCACTTATTTCTGTAACTCAGTACTTCATGATATGATAGCTTTGATCTTGCTACATGCATTTTTAGTATAGCATTTGGGTTTTGATAAAACACTAAAAAGCCATTTTAAGCTACTACATCCTAAACATAAATACAAGGGGTGTGTATTTTAAATAAAAATACCAGGGGAGGGTTTTGGGGGGTGAGGAGGGGAGTTTTTTGTATATGAATTTTATTATTGTTTTATTGTCATTATTGTTTTGTTTTTATGGATTTTAAGCTGCCCTGAGCCATTGTGGGAAGGGAAGCATATGAATTAAATATAATAAATAAATAAAATAAATGTTCTTGTTCCATGTGAATCCAAAATTTTCTGAGACATAAACCACTTCCTCATGCCGGACCCATGCCTCATTCAAACCCCTAAGCCAGACCCATGTCCCATTCCCTTTCCCCAAGCCAGAACCATCCTCTAAGTGAGACCCATGTGCTATTCCTCTATTCCTAAACCAGAAAAGACCCCATGACCAAGTCCCAAGTCCCATTCTCCCCACTCCCTGAAGCCAGTGGCACCCTCTGAACTAGACCCTGTTCTGCCCTCATTTAGCTACCATCCTTCCCACCAAGCCAGCCATATTCTCCATTCTCCCACAAACCAGTGCTTCCTTTCCCTTTTAAAATTGGTAGCAAACTTAGCAGCAGTTTTAACTGCATTATCCTTCCTGCACTTCTGTGTCAAAAAAACCCATATGCAGGGACCTATTTTCAATGCATTTTCCTCGTTGGTGGCAATGGGAAAAATACAGGGAACATGGATGTCCATCCTGATCAGTGCCTGCAGCCTCATTATCCAAGTCCCCTGGCTGGTGCTAGCTTAAAGGGCCTATTACAATGAGAAAAGGTGCAAATACAAATAAACACAAATACTAAACACAAAATAAAAGTATTTGACCCCATCCACAGCCTTACGCTAGAATTTGCAGTGTATATATAACATCAAGCATTTGCAAGATTCAATTAGCTTCCTTATTTGTTTGTTTGCTTGTTTATTTATTTATATGCCACCCTTCCCATAGAGGTCCAGGATGGCTCACAATTAATAAAATAATAACATAAACTAAGAAAAATAACAAAATTCAAACAATAAAAACTCCCACCCTCCCCCAAAGTCCTACCCCAAAAAAACCAACCCACCCCATTCCTCCCTGCCAAATACTTTTTCAAACAAAAATGTTTTACACTGCTTCTGGAACTTAGGCTTGGGCTCAAGTGAAACTCCTGGGGAAGGGAGCTCCACAAAACTGGGGCAGCAGCAACCAAGAATGCCCTTCTGTGCACCCCACCCCATGGACAAGGGCAACAGATGGATCCTGTAAGAAGGCGCTCCCAGCTGATTGTAGGGGCTGCAACGGATCATGGTAGGACAGGCAGTATTTTCAAATATATGGAACCCAGACCATTTATGGCTTTACAGGACAAAACCAGCATCTTAAATTATGCCTGGAAAGCTATGGGGTGCCAGCGCAGACTTCAGAGCACCAGTGCATTACATCACCAGAGTACGGCTCCCCACAACCAGTTCCTAAAAGGAGCCAAGCCGCCATATTCTGCACTTCTGAACAGTCATCATGGGCAGCCTCAAGTAAAGTGTTTTGCAGTAATCTAGCCTCAAGGCGATGAAAGCATCACAGTGACAGTTGCCAGATGACACTGGCCAGGTCTGAGTAAGAAATAAAAGACCCCAGCCTCCTCACCAGAGGTTGAAAAGCACTCCTGGCCACCACTGCCACCTGGTATAACAGGTATAGTGAGAGATCCAAAAGCACTCCAGGACTGGAAACCTAATCGACAAGAGGGGATCAGACCCCATCAATAAGAGGAGTCCCAAAACCCTAAGTCACAAGACCAACCAACCAACATCAACTAACACCACTTTTAAATGAGGCATTGAAAAGTGCCTCCTGAGCCCTGCGTTGAGAGAAAAGCTGCACAGGGAGTGGTTATATGCTCCCCGCACTGCCGGAAGTGACGTGCTCCCCATTGCAAGCAGTGGCAGTGACTGGAGATGCGGTGCTTTGAAGAGGCGCGTTCTGAAAGCCTCACTTTTGGCTCGTGGCCCATGGCCAGTTGCAGACTCCGAAGTCAGTGGTCTGAGGCAAAAAGGGATGGTGATTGGGCAGGCTGGCTGCTACTCCAAGGCTCTCCACCCCTGGTGCCTGGAAGTCTGCTCCTCAGCTGACTCCCCCTCCTTGTCATGTTTTGCCTTCCAGTGACATGTTTTTGCCACCTGAACTTCATCCGAACTGACAGAACTGTTCGGTCCTGTCGATGTTCGGAATCTAGTTCAGTTTGGTCAGTTCGTGTTCGGATTCGGGTTCGGTCATCCGAACAGGACAAGTTCAGGTCGAACTCTGAACTTCTGAACCACGTTCGCCCATCCCTAGAAGATGTGACTGTTGCCAGTATTAGAAAGCTGCAGTTTATCACTCTCTGACACAACCTGAGAAGGGGATGGGACCAGCACCACTAATCTGTAGGACATTTGTGATCCTGGGTTGGTGTCAGGACTATCACTCCTTCGTGAGAACCTCACTACAAGATCCAGGCAGTTATGGAAGTCCCCCCATTCCCATCACTCACCATGGTAGGCTTTGGGCCTGAAGAGGGCTTGTTTAATATACCCGAACTCTGTTTTTTGTTGGAATTTTTCCTCAGACTGAAATTCTGTGATTCTGAAAATCAGTTAATTAAATAAATAGATACGGTCTTTGTCATCCATTTTTTTTGTGTGTCTGCTGTTTTTTTCCGATAATGTGGGGACAAAGCACAATTTAGCTGAAAATTGTGGGGTTTTATGTTTTAAATATGAAGGCTGCTCAAAGCCTGAATCTGCACCTAATTTAGCTGATTTTATGTCAGTGCAACTGTGTTTACTTCAGATTTTCCCCACCCATGAAGAATCAGGCCAACCATTTGTGCCTTGTGAAGGTAAGGTTGCCAGGGCAACTAGTCATTTTTGAATAATCTTGAAGAAAATGAACTGCAATAAAATTCCGAGTAAACTAGCTCTTAATTAAAAGCTTCCCAGGAAGCCATAACTTGGGTATCTTCTTTGATGACTCTACTATTATTTGATTCTTCATTGAATAGGATTAGGTATAATACAGCAGGGTGCTCTTTCTTGCTAATGTTTCTGTCTTTATTTTATTTATTTTGTGCTTCTTTCCCTAGTGTTTTTCACACAGAGCTAGCCGCATGCAAAGAATAGAAAAAACCTTAATGAAATAAAAAAAGAAGAAGAAATTACTGAATTATTGCATACAGTGAAATAAAACTGATTATGCATTATTATAATAATCAGACTTCCACTCTACCATCAGTTATAAAAAAATCAGTATTTTAAGTTTTATTAAGATTGGTTAAATACAGTGATTGGTTAAAATATTGTTTTGAAAAACTACTGGATACCGTTGGAATACTGGGATATTTTGTGCCACTGTCTTCCATTTTGTAAGGATGGAATTTTTAAAAAGTGACATAAGAGTTCAATTATCACTGAGCCCAATCCCAAACCCTTTAGATTGCACGCAGGCATGCGGTCAGATCCCTAGCAAGCTGTGTGGATCCCTATTGAGGGCACATTGTGCCCTGCAGAAACTGTGTGCAATTTTCCTTCTTAAGTACATGGACAATGAGGTATGTATATAATATAAATGAATTGTTAGAAGTCCTGGAGCAATCACATTTAGAGCACACTGCTCTTACAAATAATATTCCTCAGGAAAACAACTTAATGAGAGAAAAAACATCCCATTTTATTTTCCATTAAGCTTTATAGCTGATCATTAAATGAAATAATAATATATCTTTTCTAAAAATAATAGTAGTATCTCATCAAACTTATTTTGATGTGAAGTTTATTTTGCCTTATTTATGCATATGTATTAATTAATTAGAAAAAAAGCTTCACATGATTAAAATTTGATTTCTTATTTTTATGCCCCTAGAGTTGCCTATGTATTATCCTAATATGAACTCTAACCCCACATTTCATTTATCTCCCCATTTGGTTTGTGTCTAGCTCCTACTAGGGCTCGTGGGAACCGCACACTAATATTCTCTAAATATAAATGAAGAAAGAAAAAAAAAAAGCCTAAAGACATTCTTCCTATATATTTGGAGACAAGAGACAGAAGAGAGCAATAAATAAAAGGAGAGAGAAAGACAAAAAAAGGTAGTGTAAGATTTGCCAAAGAAGCCATAGAATCCAAAATTGCCCTCCGCCGTCATTTGGACAGTGGGGTCGTTGTCGCACTCCTCCCCTCCTCTAGAAAGGAGGCAGGATGAGGCAGGGGTTGGAGACGACTTCAACCGCTGCAGGCGCTGCCGCTGAGTCCAAGCTGTCAACGAGGGTTGCTTAGCAACCCTCGCTGGCAGC
>QEPC01011857.1:644326-683525 GCA_003113815.1 Sphenodon punctatus
CATAGAGCCATTAATCCAAGAGTGGTGGACAGATAGAGGAAAAGGGTGAATAAGGAAATTAGGTAATGCATTGAGAATTTGGGGGGAATATGGTTTGGACATCCAGATATTTCATGGATGAGACCTGAGTTATATCAGTCTGATGGGGTTCACCTGTCCAAGAGAGGCCTCGACCTATATCTGGGGAATTTGCAGAAGTTTTTACATAACTGTTTGGATCAGGCATGGGGGTGGCTCTGGGTGTGTATGGGGGTGTTCAAGCAAATGCGGCTGCTGAACTTGGTGGCTGTGTTCAGTACCATAAAAAAGTAAACTGGCATTGGAATGGATTGACTGTAGGGGAAACAGCTGGTAATGGTGGAGGATGGTATGTATCCTGGAGGTTGGACCTGGGAAGCAAGCAGGGGATTGGCGCCCCTCTGCTATCCTAGAGAAGAAGGACTGGCATCAGGGGGCATATGGGAAGGATTAAGCAGTCCCCGATATGGTCATTTGCTCCTCAGTTCTTCTCAGGGTATGGATCAGTTATGGTCCATTGGAAACAGGGGATTGAACTGGTATCTCCAATCCAATTGTTTAGAACTATGGTATTGAACGTGGGGAGTGAGGGGCATTGGAGGCGGAGGGATATCAGGAGGTAGGACTTAATGCCCAATCACTCCCCTTGTACTCACCCAGAATTATCAATTCGGTCCGATTCTAATGGGCTCACTAATTGGCATCTTAATTTGGAATTTTCTTAGTTGATTCTTCCATAGAAAAATGGGGAAGACTCATGGTAATTGGGTTAATCATAGTGAATTGGATAACGCAATTTGGCAATTGGATCTTTCCACCATTCTCATAAATTGGTTTAATTCGTCATAATTGGTTCTTGTTTTTTTCCAACAGGTTTTTGTTTCATGCTGGTTGTGTTTTAATAAAACAGTTGCGGCCAGTTTACCCAAATTTATTGTGTCTGTGCCTTATTTTCAATGCGGGTCCAAATGCCATTTCGCACAAAAGAGTTTCATAATATAAAAAGGGTTGTTTTCCTTAAAATTTGTTGTTTTCAGACATTACAATATTGTCCATGGTGGTATTAATAATAACAATAACATCATCAACAACAGATATTGATATTATTGTTATTTATTTAAAGTCCCAGAAATGTCCCTGGCACTGAATAATCATGCATTAGAGACAGGTCCCTGCCTTGAGGTGTTTACAATCTAGGGGCAACAAAGGAGTGGGAACATAGGGAAGGGCAGGGATCTATTTCTGAAATTCAGAAGTCACTCACAGTTGCACATGTTTATCTCCATTAGAGGGGACAAGAGGACCATGAATTAAAGGACTAGTGAGTAATCTGTGGAGATGAGGAGACAGGGAAAGCCTGAAGGTAAAGATAGGTTTTCAGGAAGGATTAGAAGGTTAGATGTGGAGAACAGGGAAAATGTGTTCACGTAGGGAGTTCTAAGCTTAGAGGAAAAGACGGTGAGTGGGTGAAAGTGGTGGTAGATGCAGAGAAAAGTACTAAGATGGGAATGTAGCAGGAAACAAGTGTTCCCTCCTATCTTTCTTCAAGGCCAAAAAAATCCTTGAATGTAAAGACAAGGAGTTTGCGCTAAATGTGAAGGGGGGGAGCCAATCTAGGGAGAAAATTAGGGGTTTAACATGATAAAAACAATAGGCAAGGTGGTTGATCACCTTGGTAGAAGAGGCCAGTAAGAAGTTGTAGTACTAGTCAAAGAGAGGAAAGACTAGAGTATTGATTAGTGTTTTGGCACTGAAAGCAGTAAGGAAGGGCTCGATTTATGGGTGGGCATTATGAATTTGGATTAATCCATGACTGCTTGTCATGAGAAGTTAAGGATTAATCCATAACAAATCACAACAGTGGCAACACACCAAGTGCAGATTTGAATTAAAATGATTAATAATAAATAAATAAATAAATAAATAAATATAATTAATTAATTAATTAATTCATTAATTAATTGTACATGCACAAATGGCTGCCGGAACATTCTGTGCATGTATGCCCTTTCCCAAAATGGTGGTGGCAGCCTCATCACCATTTTTGAAAGGGGAAGCCAGTCTGCCCATTTGCAGTGGCCATTTGTCCATGCGCAGACTGGCTGCCCTTTTCCAAAATGGCAAAGAAAAGGGTGCCATTTTGGAAAGGGGTGCTCATGCATGGAACAGTCTAGCAGCCACTCTGTACATGACTAATGGTTTTATTTATTGCTTGATTGATTTCAATACTGATCTGTAATCACAATCTGTAATTAAAGCTAGAAATTACTGATCTGGATCAGCAAGAGATCCAAATCCATAATTTCCTCTGGACACCCAGTCCCTAAAACAGAAAGAAGCAGCAGTTCTTAGCAATAGACTGGATCTTAAGTGCAAAGGAGAGGTAGGAATCAAATATTTATTTATTTATTTATTTATTTATTTATATTTATTGGCTGCCCCCTCATGCCTACATCATCCCAGGGAAGCTCACAACAGATAAAACAATACTAAAATACGTAAAACGTCAGCAATATGAACAATTAAAACTAGAGGCATGCACCAGAGGCCTATGTTGTTTTCATTTTCATTTTTCATTTTCGTTATTTAAATCTGTCATTTTTCATAAATATGAATATGCCGTTTTCGTTTTCCATTGGTTTCAATGGAAATCACATTTTAGGTTGTAGCACTTTTTTTTTTACTATATTTGGCTGAAACGTGGAGTGATTATACCTACAATGTGTACCAAATGTGTACATTATGTGTACCAAATTTAAAAATGATTGGATAAAGGAATCTAATTCTAGAAGCAGTTGAATTATTTTATTATGCAAAAATATTCATATACATTCTTAGGTGTAACTTCTTTGCCTCACATCTAATGTAGATGAAACTTGGCAAGTTTATATGCCTTCCCATATTTACTATCTCTTCTGACATTCAGAAGGAGTGGATAAAGGGTCCTGGTGGTATAAGCAACTAATCTATAAATTGCTTAAATGTATGTCTGGCTGTAAAATTGTTGTAGTCCACCCAGTGTACATGGAATTTTGCAAGGATCTATATCACACTTTCATAATCATCTTTGCCATATATCAGAAAGATGTGATAAAGGGTCCCGATTTTATATGCCTGCACAGAATATGCAGAGAAGAGGCCTATGCCAGGAATTCTCTTACATGTCACCGTGGTATAAGTCCAGTCTAAAACTGGCACTGCATGTGCTGCTATTTATCTGAATAATGGTCTTCAAGGGGACAACTTCAATTGCTTATAAAATTGGGTCCCTTAATCAAATATCCCTGTAGTTTGGCAGAGATTACAGGAAAGGTATATGATACATTCCTGCCAAATATCTTGTAAACAGGATGAAATATATAAATGTTACAGCTGGAAATGTATTTCAAGTTAATGTCTTATACCATCAGGAGCCTTTATTCAATCTTTCTGAAAACTGGCAGGAGTGTTAAGCCTGTGGAGGAATATAGTATTCACAGGTTTCATGCAAATTGGACAGAAGATAAAGAAGTTGTAACCATGAATATGTATGGAATGTTTCCTAAAATCACAAAGTTCAATTGCTTCTACAATCGGTTCCCTTTATCTAATCATCAAAAATTGGCACACATAGTGCAATATACTGGGGATACAAGTGTAATCAGAACTGAATAAGAAATAAAAAAGTTATAGCCATAAATACATTTTTCATTTTTTCCCCTTTATTTCAAAAACAATTATTTTCATTATTATTATATTTGTCATTTTTGTTATTGCAATAACAATATCAAAAATGATAATTTTCATTATCATTATTGTAATAATGAAAATGACATGGACACCCCTAAGATGAACCCCACACTACATGAGTGACTGACAGGCTGGATGCTGACACCATTAATAGAAACTGGGGAAAATATAAGGGAGAGGATTCAAGAAAGTTTTGGGGGGAAGATGAGGAGTTCTGTTTTGGACATATTGCTTGAAAATAAGTCATTCAAGCATAGATGTCACAGAGACAGTTGATGATGCAAAACTGAATGGAAGACAAGAGAGTGTGGGTGTAGAGACAGGGTTGAGAAAGTGTCATCACTCAGCATACAGGTGATCCTGGAAGTTGTGAGATTAAATGAACTTTCCCAGGGATATATTTTAAAGGGGAAATAGAACATGGCCAAGGACAGAGCAGATCATTTCGAGGTTACAATGTGGTAGATTAAATGTCAAAGAAATCATGAATATGTGGTTAACCCAATGCAATCAGATGATGTTCTTGTGGGTTCAGATAGGCCCTTATGATGTTTGAAAACACCCGTGGCTACTGTGCAGGAGACTGTGCTACAGAAATTGAGAGACCTTGTGCACTGTGAGGAAAAGCAACTAAGAAATATTCAGCTGAGTAAGGACAGCTAAATCAGGCCTATATATTAAAATTGTGCCAACTGAAATCCAGTCATTCCTAAAATGCCTGATATAATTTTCTTCATTAAACCATAGTGCATTAAACATCCTGTTTTGTTTTGTTTTGTTTTGTTTTTAAAAAAAGAGGCCCCAAAAAACCAAAATGTTAAGTATTTCACAGGACAATCCTTTATCATTAAAACCAATGGGGGCTTTCACATTTCAATGGGTGGAAGATGGTGCCCTCTATCTCCATTTTGGCATATTAATTTTACTTTTTCTTCCTGCTAAAAAATAGATTTTCACTTTGCCTTGTAATTCTCTTGTGCTTTATGAACTTAAGGGGTAGGCCATGGCTCAAGTGGTAGAGTGCATGCTATATATGTATAAGGTCCCAAGTTCAATCTTCAGGATCTCTGGTAGCATATCACTTGGGTGAGGCCTCTTCTGGGGATTCTGGAGGGTCTCAGATAGTATTAGAGGTGTACACCAGGGGCCCATGTCATTTTTTGTTTTGTTTTTAGTTTTTGTTATTTAAATATGTCATTTTCATTTTCATAAATATCAAATTTTCATTTCGTTTTTGCTTTTGTTTCTTTTTCTATTGGTTTTCATTGGAAAACACATTTTTTGCTATAACTTTTTTATTTTTTATTATATTTGGATGACACTTTCAGAGATTATACCTCCAATGAAAGGAATTAATTTACCAAATTACAAAAAGATTGGATAAAGGAATCCAATTTTATAAGCAGTTGAATTATATTATTTTGCAAAACTCTTCATATACATTCTTAGCTGTAGGTTCTTTACCTCACATTTAATACAGATGAAACTTGGCAAACCTATAGCCTTACTATATGTATTATCTATGCCAACTTTCAGAAGGATTGGATAATGGGTCCTGGTGATATAAGTAATTAACCTATAAATATATGTCTGAATGTAACATCTTTGTAGTCTAACCAGTGTACATGCAATTTTTCAGGGTGGTATATCATACTTTCATGAGCATCTCTGCCAAATATAAGAAAAATGTTATAAAGGGTCAAAATAGTATCTACTTGCACAGCATATGCAGAGAAGGAACCTATGCTAGAGATTCTCTTATGTGTCACTGTGGTATAAGATTGGTTTGTGATGCCAATTGACCACCGGAAATCTCAACCAAATAGCTTCATTTTGTGCTGTGACCATCCCAACATCTCTTCTCCACTTGTTACTGGAAAGTCAGAAGCATCTGTTTAGGAAAAAGCCAATAGAGATTCTCTTATATCCTCTGTCACAGTGCTGAAGGATATGATTATGAGGATAATTGGCCATCCAGAATGTGTAAATGATGTCTCCTGATTTCTGGGATGCTATACCCAAAGTCCCAGTTATGTCCCTTCTATGCACATGTTAGGGCCATCCCCTATGCCCACCTCAAAGCAACTACCAATTTGTCTTGTAAAACTGGAAGCATGCAGTAATTGGCCAGTGAATGTGTCTGTCAGTCTTTTGGGTTGCTCCATGTCCTCCCTCCGACAGCTTCCATCCCCCGGCCACTGGCCACTGGCCAGTCAGGCACGAGCAGCGGCAGCACCCAGATGATGGCTCTTGGAACTGGAGTGACTGCTTCTGGATGCAGTGGAATGGACTGACAGCCCCACATGACTGGAATGATGGCCCCAGAATATCGATGATGGTTCCTGGGACTGGCATGACTGCTTCAGGTACAGTGGAATGACAGCCTATGGGAGTTGAATGATGTCCCTAGAATTAGTGCTTGGTTGGGCACACTTTATTCAATCATTGATCCATCATGCGAAAGGTGGTAGCAGGTACAGGGAGGCACACAGTCAGGCACATATAATACGTTGTGTGTTATTTCCATCTCATACTAGTAGGTTTGCTGCTGGATGTGGCCAAGGGCATTGAGCATGAGCACAGATGAGAGCTCTCACTGGTTCTGGAAGGTGGCAGCTTGAGCTGAATGCACCTCTCCCCTTTTGTCTAGTAGCATGCAGCCTCTCTCTCTCTCTCTCTCTCTCTCTCTCTCTCTCTCTCCTTCTATGGCCATGTGCTGCAGGTGACAGCATGGATGGGAGTGTGTCTGTTTCTCCTTCTAACAGCAGGGAGACTTTCTCTCTCTCTCTCTCTCCCTCTCTCTCTCTCTTTCTCTCCATGAACAGCAGGTTGTTACATTGTGGAAAAGTTTTTTGTGTTGGCTCACATCATTCATGCCGCGTCTCCCGGTATCCCATCCCCGCATGGACTTGTCTTTAGGGTTGGGTGAAATTGTCAATCTGAAAGGGAGAGTGCTCCTTAGCCTATTTATTTATTTATTTATTTATTTTGTAAATTTATATCCCGCCCCATCCTGCAACGCAGGAGCTCGATGCCATCAGGACAGGCATGCCATTGGGGTGGGCAATTGCTTGGCCACAAGCAGCAGGTTGCTACCTTGTGGAAAACTTTCTTCGTTCTGGCTCCCATCATTCACGCCACATCACCCGGCATCCCATTCACATATGGACTTGTCTCATATCCCTAGAAAGGGTTAGGGTGGAACTGTCACTCTCAAAGGGGACAGTGCTTCTTAGCCGAGCGAGGAGCTCGATGCCATCAGAGCAGGTTGTTGCTTTAAACACTACAACGTGGCTTAGTTTTATGGAAGAAGGGGACTCTGACCAATATATCCCAGAAAACTGTTTATTTAACCCAGGCCTGCACAACATGTGGCCCGCATATACATAGGCCTGCTTATCCACTGTATCCGGAAGCAGTGGAATGATGGCCCAATAACCCAGATGGCTGATGATTCTTGGGATTGGAATGGCTGCTTCAGGTACAGTGGAATGACAGCCCACAGGAGTTGCATGATGTCCCTAGAATTAGTGCTTAATTGGGCACACTTCATTCAATTGTGCGATAAGTGGTAGCAGGTACAGGAACACACACAGGCAGGGATATATAATATGTTGTGTGTTATTTTCATCTCATTCTGATAGGTTTGCTGCTGGATGTGGCCACTGAGCATGAGCACAGATGAGAGCTCTATCTGGTTCTGGCAGGTGGCAACTTGAGCTGGATACACCTCTCCCTTTCCACCCCCATCTCTCTTGTTCTAGCAGGGAGTCTCTCTCTCTCTCCCTCTCTCTCTCTCTCTGGCCATATAGTGTAGATGACAGAATGGGTGGGATCATGTCTGTCTCTCCTTCTAGCAGTGGGGAGACTCTCTCTCTCTCTCTCTCTCTCTCTCTCTCTCTCTCTCTCTCTCTCTCTCTCTCTCTCCAGGAACAGCAGGTTGCTAACTCATAAAGAAAAGGTGGAATGACAGCACGCCGTGAGCGGAATGATGGGCCCCAGGACCCTGATGCTGGGTCCTGGAACAAGAGTGGCAGCTTCTGGATGCAGCATTATGACAGCCCTCCCTGCCTGTAACGTAGGCCCCAGAACCCTGATGGTGAGTCCTGGGACTGGAGTTCCTCCTTCTTGACATAGTTAAATGATGGTTCTCTGTGAGCAGAATGATGGCTCCAGAACCCTGACAGTGGGTCCTGGGGATAGAGTGGTAGCTTCTTGATCCAGCAGTACGACAGTCCTCCCTGTCTGTAATGTAGGCCCCAGAACCCTGACGGTGGGTCCTGAGGCTAGAGTGGCAGCTTCTAGATACTGGACAGCCCTCCCTGCCTGTAACGTAGGCCCCATAACCCTGATGGTGGGTCTTGGGTCAGGAGTGTCTGGCTGTTTCTTCATGCCATGGAATGACAATTCCCCGTGAGCAGAATGACAGGCCCCCAGAACCCCAAGGGTGGGTCCTGGGGCTAGAGTGGAAGCTTCTGGATACAGTGGGTGGACAGCCCTCCCTTCCTGTAACGTAGGCCCCAGAACGCTGATGGTGGGTCCTGGGGCTAGAGTGGCAGGTTCTGGATGCAGTGGCACAGCATTGGCAGCAGCAGCAGCAGACATTGGACTGCCCAGAGGCAGCATTGTAAGCATTGGCACAGCAGCAGAAGACATTGGATTGCCTAGAGGCAGCATTGGCACAGCAGTATCAGACATTGGATTGTTCAGAGACAGCATTGAATGGCACAGCAGGAGCAGGCATTGGATGTGAACATTCCATGTGAATAGAAGTTGTTGAACATGAGTCAGCTGGTCCTAAGGGACATGAGCCGGGCTCTTCCTGTGGATCGACATAACTGTGGCAGGCATTGCCTGCCCCTACCCTCCATGCTGTCCTCCATGGCGGTGTGGTTGGGGGACTGGGGTCCCAGGCCGGCGTTCCACCTCAGAATGTGCATAGCAGCTGACTTGGAACAGGTGTCAACCAGGGGAATCCGACTGTTTCACTAACTTTGGGATGAGGATCGACTCTAAAGGCCACCATGTTGTGCCCCTCCCATCACAGCACTGGAGTGCAAGCTGTCTTTCAACTGAATGCCATGCACATGTTGGGGGAAAGAATTAGGTGTGGACCAGGGGAATCCAACTGTTTTAGTAACCTCAGGATGAGGAATTGGCTCTAAGGGCTGGGTGTTGCAGGTTCATCCGGGCTATAGCGGTCTAGAAGAGTATGGAGAAAATGGCTAATGTGCAGTACCAGCAGCAGTGGCACAGGCCTGGCCAGGGCTCGGTGTCAGACACCCCTGATTGGCTGGACCTTTCAGGTTGGTGGGAAATGATGTGGAATGCCTGGTTTTTCCTTCCCAGTCATTTCACCTATGAAATCCCATCTTTCTCAGACCACTCGGATGCATAGGAAGTGAGGAGTCTACTGAAATCCTATAGTCTTTGGTGTGTGTGTGTCGAAATATGTGATGTTTCAGGGTCCAGTCCTGGTGATGGCACAGACAGCTGTAGTTGAGCTCTGCATCGATGTGCATTGGCAGCAGCAGCGGACATTGGATTGCCAGGACACAGAACCCATGGCACAGACAGCAGCGGAAGCATGGGCAGCAGCAGCAGACATTGGATTGCCCGGGCACAGAACCCTTGGCACAGACTGTGGAGGCAGCATTGGCAGCAGCAGCAGTCATTGGATTCCCCGGCAGCAGAAACCTTGGCACAGACAGCAGAGGCGGCATTGGAAGCAGCATCAGACATTGGATTGCCTGGGTACAGAACCCATGGCTCAGACAGCAGAGGCAGCATTGGCAGCAGGCTTTGATCTAGGGCCACCTGGGCGGGCAGTGTGGCATGAGCGGAAGGCAGGCAGACTCAGTCAGGCTTAGATCTAGGGTCTCCTGGGCGGGTGGGCAGGCAGTGTGGCATGAGCGGAAGGCACTGGCAGGCAGACTGAAGCAGGCTTTGATCTAGGGCCACCTGGGCAGGCAGGCAGTGTGGCTTGGGCAGAAGGCAGGCAGACTGAGACAGGTTTTGATCTAGGGTCACCTGGGCGGGCAGTGTGGCATGAGCAGAAGATAGGAAGACTGAGGCAGGCTTAGCTCTAGGGCCACCTGGGCAGGCGGGCGGGCAGTATGGCATGAGCAGAAGGCACTGGCAGGAAGACTGAGGCAGGCTTGGATCTAGGGCCACCTGGGTGGGTGGGCAGCATGGCATGAGTGGAAGGTAGGCAGACTGAGACAGTCTTTGATCTAGGGCTGCCTGGGCCGGCGGGCAGCGTGTCATGAGCAGAAGGCACTGGCAGGTAGACTGAGGCATGGTTCAAGCTTTGCAACCTGGGCAGGCAGACAGGCATCATGGTATGAGAGGCAGTAGGGAAGGCAGGCTGGGACCTTGGCAGGGTATTCGGATAGGCTGCTGAAGACTGTGCAGCATGAGAGAGAGCCAGTTAGATAGGCGGGCTGAGATTGTCTAGGCAGAGGCCGGCTGGCAGGCTTGCAGTTTCCCAATGCCACCCTGCATCATGAAGTCAGTCAGATAAGCCGGCCGAGGCTGTCTAATATAAGAGAGAGATAGAGAGAGAGAAAGAGGCAGGGCGGGCGTCAGGAATTGGGAAGGGGGACAGCACCTCAGCACAGCAGCAGCAGTCCAGATTGAGGAGGAGCCCCATCCCAAGACTTCCCCTGGCATGGCATGGTATGTGCCACTCCACCATCACTCCATGTCCAGGGGCAACTCGGGGAATTGCAGGTAAATGGGGGGAAAAACTATGATGGATGGAAAACCTCCATAAATATTGCTATGGTTCTATTAAAAAAACTGTATGTGACACTAAGTGCATTAGTCTTAATACAACATTTATACACAAAAAGTATTATTTATTTGCCATCTTATCACAACTTCAATTATATGCAAAAAAAAAAAAAAACCCTTCAGGGCTCAGGATGACGGTAAAGCCATATATACAAAACATGTTAAAATACAATGGATAAATATCCAGAAATGTTCTTGCCAAGGCACTATTCTGAACAATTTCCTCTCAATGTGGATTTGCACTGCAACAACCTTCAGCTTCCTCCCAGCCAAGGTGCAGTCCAAGGAGGTTCTTGCCAGGGCAATGTTGTTTGCAGCTTCCTTCCAATGTTGACTTGTGCTACATCCACTTCAGCTGCCTGCCAGCCAAACACCTTTCGGGGGGACACCCCCTTCCTCAGTGGCTTGATTGGCACTGTGAAAAAACTCCTGAACTTCAGGGAAAATATTTACACATCCATGCTGCATCAGTCTTGCAGTTCTTCTGAAAGTATGAGACCCTTTTAGATGCCCATTCAATCTGCATCCTCAGTGTTACCCTGCAATTTTCTTTCGGGCAAAAAATCTTTGGACTGATTTCTGAGTGCCCAGCTGTTAAAAGTTGGCAGCTGAAACTGGGGGGCCTAATCTGGTGCCCAATCTGGTGCCTAAACCCCATGTCCCCCAATACAGAGAAGGGCTGCCCATCGACTGCTATTATTTTCCCCAATAGGCGCAAGCCACGCCGCCCTCCATGTCCTGCAGCTGCTGACTGACTTGGCAGCTGCCCCCACCCCAGCTCCTCCATGGTGTTCTGACACTGCTGGCAAGGCTGCTGCTTCTATTCTTCCCCCCCTAGCAGGACTACTAGTGCTCCTGCTGCTAGAGACAGCTTTTGGAGCAGGACGCTTGCCCGCTGATGGAGGTGTGCTACTGGCCGCTGTGCTCTGGAACCTGCTGGTGTCCACTGCCCTTCCCTGCCTGCTTAGTAGCACAGTGCTGTGGCATGATTTGAGGTGCCTCGCCATGGCAGTTGTGCCAAGGCTGGTGAGCACCTGCCCACGCTTCTCCACCTTTTGGCACAAACTGCACTGCACCACCCTGGGATCGTCCACCTGCACCAACTTAAAATGCGCCCAGACCAAGGATTTTTTGCCCCCTCCTGCCTTCTGTCCCATACTGGGTGACCCACTTCTGGGAGCCAAGGCAGGACATGGTGGCGACACAGCTTGCTGAGGGATAGTCATCGCCTCCGCACCAGGTACCTCCTCCACAGAACTGCTGTCTGCCTCGCTCTCTCCAGTCTCAGATATGTCCCACAAAGTACTAGGGGTACTGGGACCCTGAGGCTGATGGACAGGCTGCTGCCATTCTGAGCAGCACTATCCCTCTTCCCCCTATAGCTGCTGCTGCTGCTGCTTCTCTGCTCCCTGCTGCCATTGCCCGGGGATCGGGCCCTGCCTCTAGCAGCTGGGGTGGGATCCACCAGCCCTGGAATGCTGGGGGGGAGTCCCCTCTACAATGTGGGACAATGGTGGCCCCTGAGGAACTTTGGCCCCTGAATCACCTGCACCTGCAGCCGCAGATGAGACAGCTGCAGCCTCATGTACTGCAGGCATTCCAGTTCCCCACGTGGCAGTGGAAGACACTGCCAGGAGGCGACACCTAACCACTCCCCTAGTCCCACTAGTTCTGGGAGCCTCAGAAGCCTGTTGCCCAAAATCAGATCTGCGTAGCTTGGGGAGTGGTGATGGGATCGGGCTACTGCTTCTGCCTGCTGTCACTCCACTGGCACGACCCCTGTCACCTCTGCCATGTGCCCCATTGCCTGCCTTACGGGCAGCAAACCGGTCTCTCCGGCTTCCTTTCTCCATTCTTCCTCACAAAGGTTATACAATATAATATATACACTACGCTAACTGTAACTGCTTATTAACTATTCTAACACCTATGCAACTAAATTTAATAGATAAATACTATCTCTATCTAATATGTATACAAAGGCCTAGTCCTCCTACAGACACAGTAAATATTAAAACTAAATCACTAAACACTATCTCTATCTCTAAGCTAACTCCTACAATTATCTGCTAGCTAATCTATCTCTGTCTCTATCTATATATGGGATGGGGGGAAACACAAACAACACAGGGAGGGGTACAAAACTGAATTGAAACCTAAATCAATGTAATCCTACTCTAAATAAATCCAAAAAAAGGGGAAGGGAATCAGGGATGGAATATATAGAGGGAGAGGGGAAGGATTCAATGGAGGGGGGAGGGAGGAAGATCACAGGGAAGGGTAAAAATTAAAAATAACTCCTAAATCTATCTAATCTAAGGTAAATAAATGAAGCTAGGGAGGTAAATGTGTGGGAATGGGTGAATAGGAGGAGGATGTCAATGGATTGAGAGGAACACAAACTGCTGCGAGAGGGACACTTCTGGAAACGCTGCTGAAAGGATCACTGGCTAGCTCAGAAGGATTTGGAAAGGGGGAGGGCAATGACTTTTGTTACTTGCTGCGCCCACCTTTCCACAAGCCCCATTGGCTCAGTGCAGTGTAGCCCATGGCCAATCCCAGCCTGTGAAGGCAGTGGTCTGAGGAAAAGAAGGCTTGTTATTGGGAAGGCAAGATGCTATTCCAAGCCTCTCCACCCCTGGTGCCAGGAAGTCTGCTTCTCAGGCGCCCCCCTCCTCCCTGGGCTTGTTTACTCCATTTTTCCTGTGCGAACGCTGCCAAACACCATCAAACTCAACCAAACTGTCCGGTCTTTAGAACATTCAATTCAGATGTTCGGTTCGGTCAACTGAACATGCCGAGTTCGTCCCGAACACCGAACATACGAACCGCGTTCGCACATCCCTTACAGCTATAACCTTCTGTACACTGATCTTTGAGGAGCTTTACAATCCTGTCAAGTGACTCACCACCTTATTCCATCACTTTGTGTGAATTTGGGACAGATCCATTTTCCATAACTCTTGGGGACATTTTGTTACTATCAGACAAATGTGGAATACCCAAAATAAATGCAAGTGACTCTTACAATAGATACGTTTAGATTCTAGAAACCTCAGGATAGGACTATTGGAATCTGATTCTGGCTTATTATTCCTTCTGTAGCACCTAGACACACATTTTTTAAAATAACATATCTTTAAATTACATTACCTTCATGACATTCATGTAGTATTCTATTTAGACTACATAACCTCTTTTTGGCATGCAGGGACTGTCCATTTGTTATGTGTTTGCACAATGGCTAAAAATATAGTCCCCTTGTCTGTCCAAGGACCTGTGCTCACTGCATTTTCCTCATTGGCAACAGTGGAGAAAATGCAGTGAACACAGGTCCCTGTCTATGGCTAGAACTCCTAACTACTGCAACAAAAATATAAAGTTTGGATGTCTTTATACATAATATCAACAGGTGTCTGAATGTGTGTTTTGACCAAGATATGCACACCGGTTTGGCCCTGTGTTCAACATGTGGCGCTGCTTAGACACACAGCCCATCTTGGGACAAATTGGTGTTTTGCCCACCACCTAATCTCAGCATGTAAGTGCTGCTGCCTCATTCCCCATGTTGTACCTGCTAATACCCCATGCAATATCATTAGACACAACATTGGTCACGTGTTCAGCTGGAACACGCAAATTGTCTTTGTAATGTAATGGTGTTCACATCGCGTGTTCAACGGGTGGCTATACTGGTGTTAGGATTATTATCGTGCTTTATACATAATGACCAAACATGTGATTAGGGATTTTGACACTCAATCTTTATGTCATGCCCTTTGTGAGCCAGTGGGTGTTTTTAAATGGACAAGAAGGCAGCCCGGCCCCTGAACTGTTTTGGAGATGCACCTTCACATATGCCCACATCCAGCTCTGCCTGGGTTCTATTTAGCTGGACCAAGTCTGTTTGCCCACACACAGCACTCCCACACCATAGAGTTGCGGGAGATTACCCAACTCTCTAGGCTGGTGCCCGCAACTCTATGGTGTTGCCAGAGTAATGGCCATCCAGGAGTGGAGCTGCAGTGCAGGTCCACCGAGCAGATGCACCAGTGGCAGTTGGTGAGTTCTAAGGCTGGTGGAGTGCAGGGTGGCATCACACGTGGGAGTGGTCAGCCCAATGGTTGACAACATTGCCAGTGCATTCAGTCTTTCTGCTGTCAGGAAAGTTTTTGTACTCTGTACAGCTGAGAAAGACTATTCAGATTCCATTGTTGTCATTGGTGTTGTAATGTCAATTCTCACTAGATTCAGATTGCTTTCCAACAATGTATGAAGCAGCTCTGAGGCATCCTTCATACCATACAAGTCTTTCTTATCATACAAGACAGAAAGCTCCATCCTCAGTCTGTATTTGTGTAGCATAGGGTAGGCATCCACTGTTTTGTTCAATGCTCGTGTTGGAAAGCATTGGTTGTGTGCTGCAAAAAGAGCCCCCTGTAATAATGTTGTGCTTACTAGGTGCTTTGTGAACACAAATCGTTCCTTTGCATGTGAAATTATGATATCGCAAACTTCAACTGTGATTTGATCCAGGCTGTCTATAGTGCTACCTCTTGGGATCTGGGACTGCTCTGGAAATTCAGAGCGCAGATCTTTAATAGAGTCTCTCACTCTACTGATGCTGCTGACAAACTCTGTAGTAAATGTCTGAACACCTACAGAGCCAATCTCTCTCTTTTGTAGTTGATCATAAAGCACCTTAACATGAGGCATTATTTTATGGAATAAAAACAGGAAGTAAAGGAACTCCCTATCCTCTTCCAACTTTCTACCAAATCCCCATGCCTCACAAATTGCACTGGCATCAAAATTACCACTTCTTATGTGGTTGAAGTACTGTATCAGATCCTCTCGGTGCTATACACTACATTTACTGTCCTAACATTAACATTCCAGTGCGTGGCAGGTGCTCTGGGGAGCCGTCTCTTTACTATCATATCCAGAATTTCTGTCCTTCTTGGAGATGATGAAAAAGGCTGTTAATCCACCCAAATCTGAAAAAAATACTTTCACCTTTTTTGTTTGGGACACAGCTTCTTGCATTATCAGATTTAGTTGATGTGCATAGCAGTGTACATAATGAGCATTTGGGTATATGGCTTGTATCCTCTTTTGGACAACCCCCCATGCTGCACACACATCATGCCCGCACCATCATAGCTCTGAGCAATCACTTTCTGTTTATCATCGTCCTGTGGAAAAACAGCATTCATCTGCTGCAGCAATACTCTAGCAATGTTTTCTGCACGAGAGTCTTGCAACTAAGTAAAACTTTAAAAATGCTCTACAGCTGAGACTCTGCCATCAATGTACTGATAAATGAGTACTGACTGGTGGCGAGTTGACACATCTGTTGTGTCATCAGTCTGAATTGTCACATATTGGGTGCTCTTCAACTCCTCAATAATGAAATCCCTGGCCACTGTGAGCACACAATCTAGGAGTTCATTTTGGATAGTTTTTGAAGTGCCTTTGAAAACTGTGGCAGTTTTCAAATGCTTTTGCATCACAGAATCGATGCTGCCAATCAGATCAACCAAGGCTCTAAACACTTCTGGGTTCAAGGAGGCCTCAGTTTCATCATGGCCACACAGTGCCAGCTCAAAAGCACCACAGAACAGAATACAATCAATTATTTTAGAAAGATTGTACCAGTAGTTGGCAACTTCCTCATCGTGCCTTCTAATGCTCACAAGGTAACCTTCATCCAGTTGTTCCACTATGTTCATCTTACAAAATGCTGCAAGCTTGAAGCAGTTATCGATATGACCTTTGAATTCATCACGCTTCTTTATATTCTCAGATAGATGCTTTAAGTCCTTCACTCCAGTCGTGGTCCATGCCGCCTCACCCCCGAACAGGAAGCATGGAAACCAAAACAATGCAGTCTTAGAAACACTGCCGCACAGCCACTTCTTCTTCTCATATCAAGCTGTGCGGAACTGGTGTGTGTAGCCTTTCCCTCTGTCACGGGAAGCTTGCGCAAGCCAAAGTGCTGGATGATCAGGTCCCAATTCTTTCACCTAACATTTTTCAGCATAAGGCAGCTGCGAGAATGGCTTTGCCACTAGTGAATCCACGGTGTTCAGCTTTAGTGGCTTGCTGTTTGATGCTTCTGTCCTGGAAAATAAGAGAAGATTTTAGGGAATTGCATTGCATTGAGACTTGAGCCATCATTATGCACTGTACTACAATGGCTGCAAAGACAAGTCCTGAATAAAAGCATAACATGTTACACACACACACACCATTCCCCCTTGCAAATATATGCAGAAGTGTGGTGCACACAACATGCCAGGCAGGCAGCAACTGAAGTTGCTAGAACACTCTGGAGATAAATCATTAAAGTGACCTCCAAGTTGCAGCAATGTCTCTTGGCACCCTCCTCAATGTAGTCTCTGTTCTTCAGCCAAGTCTCTTGGAACTAGGTTAGCAATACCTTGGCAGCAGTGGCTCCTGCTCCTTCTTCTTCTGCTCTAAACAATCAAAGAAACAGAAAGGTCAGTTTGTCTCTGAGAAGTCATGACCACCACACAATAGAAGTGGCAAAGAGAATCCCACACTCATGATGGCTGCTTTTTGAAAAACACCACAAATTGTATCCGTAAATCTGCAAGCTTGCTCCCTCCAACACACTTTTCTGCATCCCACCATGGGAAAAGAAGTTTCCTGCTTCTGTAGGTGATCTTCAGAAACAGTTGGATGAATACCACTTTTTCTTTATGGGTAGTTGTCCCATAGAAACATTGTAGATTCTACATACATTTTAGAGAGTAAATTAAATTGACAAAGAATTTGGGCCCCAGAAGCACATACTTATGAAAATCTACACATCTCTTCAAAAGCTGGAAATGCTGTAATGCCCCTTAAGATACTTAAAAACTACAGAATGGTGAGAAAAATGCTCCCAGTGTTAAGAGCAAGCCCTTCCTGAAGTTTCTCCTACGCAGAAAGTACAAGATTTCAGGGGGAGGGAGGTACAAAATGGTCCCGAATGTTTGCAAATTGCATATAAAATGCCAAGGAAACTCAAGCAGAGAAACCATTGCACATGACAAGCCCCCGCCCAGGTTCCCCCACCAGCACCCAAAAAAGCAGCAGACAATTTGGGAGTGGGAAAGCAGCAGAGACCTGGACATTTGAAACAACAGTAGCTTATAGCAAGCCATGTGGCCAGGCCGGTGGGGGCAGAAGGAAGCACAAAATGGCGCAGAGTGTGTCTGCACATGCTTGCAAATTGCATATAAAATGCTAACTAAACTCAAGCAGAGAAACCATTGCACAAGTCCCCACCTAGGTTCCCCCAGCAGCACCCAAAAACCAGAAAATGGCAGACAAGTAGAGGGGGTGAGAGGAACTCAGCAGAGGACATTTGAAACAGCAGTAGCGTATACCTAGCCATGTGGCCAGGCCAGGGGCAAGCAAAGAGTCTGAACATGTCAGGGTCTTGGAATTTTCAATCTTACCAGTTTCTAAGCAGCGGTGCTGTAGTCACTACCTGTGTTGCACAATTCCCCAATGCCACTAGTTGCAGACTGCAGTGGTAATGTGCATGTTCTGCTGTGGCTACCTCATCAATAGTTTGTGAGCAATGAGTATATAGATCAGGCCAGGGCTGTGGGAAGCTCCTCCTACAATCTTTCTCTGACCAGTGATTGGCTGGCTGCGCTGAGGCAGGCTCCTCCCCTAAAACTCCTCCCCCCAGTCTACCTAACCTCCTTCTAGTGTCAAAAATGGGTGGTATTGCTTAGTTCCCAGCTGCCTCCTATTTTGGTTGAGTTCCACTCATGGAACTCAGCTTTAGGTTTCACAAGCCCCTCGTCCCTGCCCTGACAGAGAGCCATGCATCAGCGGGATGTCGCCCACAATGTATGCACTCTCTCTCTCATGGTGTTGTTGTTGCTGCCACTGCTCTCAGTAACACACAAGCCCTGCCTCCTCCCTGACATAGCCTGCAAGCCCAGTCTCACTACGGCTGGGGAGGGGGAGGAGACGAGGAGGTGGAGCAGAGCTAAATGTGACCCTTCCCACACAGTACACAGCCAGCCACAGAGGGAGCCTAGGGAGGGGGCGTGGGAAGAGGAGTCGAGCCGAGGGGAAGCAACCAGTGGCTGCAGCATTAAATGTACCATGGTGGCGGCGCTGTAAGACTCAGCACACTGAGTCCAAATTGGGCGCATGCGCAGAAGGCATGTAGCAGACTCTCTGTGCATGCGTCCGATCTCTAGTGGGGAGAAAGCGGCCGCAGCACCACTGCAAGCAGCCAGGAAGTGCTTTGGGTTGGGCCAGCTTGTGCAGTGCTGTGGCAGTGCGGTGAGTGAACTAAGGGGGCTGAGGGCTGCTGACCAGTCCTGGGGAGAATTGGGGGGTGGCTGCCCGGCCGCCCATATATAGAAACTGCCACTGTGATGCACAGCAGCTCCACCATAGTACAGTGCCCCAGATTTGGCTGACATGCTCTGCTGGCATCATTCTGGGATGTTCTGGAGCACCACCAGTGTGGCTTCCCCAGATCAGGCACAGCCTTCTCTGCTTTAACCTCTGGCATCCTGTCTTTAGATGGATCAGCCAGCACAGGAGTGAAGCAGTCTGGTGCAGCCACCCCTGGAGCTACTATCGGTCTGTTTATACCCAATGTAACCAAGTGGACCTTTGACCTGGGAGATCATTGTTCAAATTCTGGTTTAGCTACAAACTCCATGGATGGCTTTGGACATCACTATTTCTCAGTCTTAGCTTGTCTTATGTAAAACAGGAATATTAATGCACTGCCTCACAAAATTGTTATTAGAGTGAACAAGATTGTGTCAGGGCTAAGGCCCTTACAAGACGGGTGAGACACCCCCGCAGGGGGATGGGAGTTAGGGGCACTCGGATCCCCGAGCAGAGGGAACCCCCGACAGCAGAAACCCCACCCCTCACCTTGGACCCTGTAGGAAAGAGCGGAAGCAACGCGGGGGTGCAACAAGCCCCTGAGGCTTCATTGAACCTGGAGGCAGGGCAGGGGCAAGACATCGAAGAGGTGGCCAAACAATCAGAGGAGGAGAAAGTGGGGCCAGCTGTAATGGTGCGGCATTCAGCACGCTTGTGGGTGCAACACGGGGTCGAAGCCAAGCCCTCTTAAGTAGAGACCAGCAGTGCAACATTGCCAGCGATCAGTTTACTGTGAAGCTGGCCCCTGGATGGTTGTGCGAGACTCAGAGCTCAGGCTATTGCTGTGTGGTGTGCGAGAGGTGGAAGGTGGGTGTACGGAGAGTGAGCAGTGAGTGTGCGGTGATTGAGCGGTGAGTGACTGAACGGTGAGGGTGAGCGAGGTTGTTACACGTGGAGTACACATCCCTGTTACTATTCCCAGGTGCCCTGATTCCCTTCCCTTTGTGACAGTAACTACCCCCTTCCGTTCCCTTACCCCCAGTGCTTCCCTTATACCCTCACTAGGACCGCACGTGGGGCATCCCCCTTTTCTGGCACGGTGTGTGTGGGGTGATTGTTTTGGGGCAGGGACTTTGTTCCCCTGCTCAAAGAACAGAGGTCTGCTCCCACATTCCACTGATCGTGCCCCTATGATGACACGGCCTCAGCTCTCTTAAGAGCACCTTGGGTCAACTACTAACCTGAGGGAACTATTTTCTCAGAGGAACTGTGAGCATCCCTCTTCGCAGGAGTCCCCAGGGGGGGAGGTGAGAGTGCGGTGCCAGGTCTGTGGGTCTCCTACAATCTACTTCCCTTCCCTAGACCCTCACAGATTGTAGTGTTGAACTTAACCCAAGCACTCCACACACCACTATGTTGTTGGGGGGTTCTGGATACCATGTAACAATGAAACAAAACATGTATGATCACTCAATCATTCATTATCTTTTGCATCAGAGCCAATTCATTGGATTCTTGCTGTCTTGGCCTGAGATAATCACAGGCATGTTCCTTCCCCTTTGCTCACATGGTGATTTGATGTTACAGAAAATTTCAGAGTTTTTATCTATTTTACAAACTGATCCATTACTTGTGTTCATTACAGGTAGGACCAGTTAATTATATAGCCACTACAATTCATCATCTTTGGGGGAATGAGGTAATGTTTAGGGAGAATAGATTCCATCCTGATTACCTTTATAGGTGCTAATTGCTATGGCTAGTTAGGATGCCTATTAATCAGAGAGAGGAGGGGCAAGGTGGCTAGAATGTTCACCCTCTGCAATCTTGGTGTGTGTGGGAAAAGAAGATGTAGGAGTCTTATCCACAGGGTTAGTTTATGGATTTGAGTTCATCATGTCCTTCATTTTGGGGAGCAAGTGTTGCCCGCAAGGTCACACCGACATAGAAAAAGATAGATACATCCATAAATAAAGTTCTGCCCTGAGCCCCTGGAAAGGGGTAGGTTGTTAATCTAAAGAAATCAATCCAGTGCTGTCTGTTGTCAGAGAGAGAGAGAGAACTGGTTTGAGCCAAGACAACAGTTCTTTTGTTCATTACCAAAGATAAGTTTCTCCTTTAATTTCAGGCAATGTCCTAGTCTATATGCAATGATTTTTTCCACAGGGAACAACCTGCATTACATAGTTTGCTTTTTGGGTATATTTAGTGCTTATTAAAGATCCCAGACAAAAAGCCAAGTAGAAATAAACTGTGGTTCCCCAGCAAAAAACAACAACACATAATTACATCTCCAGATTCTCTTTTCTATTAATGTGTTCTAACCTGAAAGGAGCATTTCCAAGGTAAGGTGACTAATCATTTTCTGGTACTGTTCATGCTAGCAGGGCCAAATTACTTTGTAGAAAACCATGCCTGTCAGTTTATACTAGATCTTCTACCAATGGGTCTATATAAGGAACTAGTCGAATGTTAAAATTTCAGAAATTTTGAAAATTAAGAAAAATATCTTATGTACATAGGGTCTCAATTACTATTTATTGCTGCAGGTGACAACTTGAAGTTCTCCTGTATGAGATATGAATGAGATTAAGAAAAGCAAATACCACTTCTGGAAGAAAGACTAAGAAATTAGAGCATGCTATGCAGTGATGCTGAGTTTGTTATAGGGATTGGTGAACAGAACGGAGTTCAGAAATTTGGTTTAGTTCAGTTCGCTTTGAAATTCGAGTTTGGTTCGGAAGTTCAGTTCGGTTGACCGAACACACCGAGTTCGGTTCGAACTCTGAACTTCCGAACCACATTCACCCATCCCTAGTTTGTTACTGGAGGGACAAAAGACATGACCACCTGCAGTGGCAAACATTGGAAGCTCCCAATTAGAAATGGTTGATCTATTACAAATTACAGTTACATATATGGCATATTTCATGAAAGATAAGGTAACAAATATCAGA
Organism: Sphenodon punctatus; assembly: GCA_003113815.1. NCBI lineage: Eukaryota > Metazoa > Chordata > Lepidosauria > Sphenodontia > Sphenodontidae > Sphenodon > Sphenodon punctatus. Next base: position 666,202 of record QEPC01011857.1, read on the forward strand.
TTACGAAAACTGGCAAGTCAGGAAAGGATTTATTGAAAAATATTATGGAACAAGAAATTTGTGATCATTACTTCAGACATGTACACCATATGGAGAATTAGAAATATGTCAAGCAATCAGTCAATTGAGTACATGAGGAAGGAAAGAAAAAATGGGGAAAAGTAACAGAAGATGGTCGTAGTTACCAGTTCTGAAGAAATACTACAAATAATGAAGGACTGACATTTTAAGGACCGAGACTTGAAACGGCACCCTTGGGGGCCTGGGCACGGCATCTGGCTCTGCAGTGCTACCAGTTCCTTTTGGCCAGAGCTCAGTATTGGCTAGAAGACCTCCTCTGCTGGTCAAGTCACACCACTCCTCAGCTTTCCTTCATACCGCCAGCTTTCTTGTTTGGCTGATGGCCTGTATAAAAGACCAGACAGTAGCCACAGGAAGTTGGGCAGAATATCACTTAACTTCCTGATTCTCAGTTACTTCCTGGTTCCTGTTGTTACCATGTGTGTCTCCATTAGAGGTGTGCATGTCATTTTTGTTATTACAAGAATAATGAAATCTGTGTTTTCATTATGGTTATTCCAATAATGAAAATGACAAATAATAATAATGATGAAAATAGAAACAAAAATGACTTTTAAAAAAATAAACAAAGGAAAAATACTGAAAAACATATTTCTGGCTATAACTTTTTTGATTCTTATTCAATTCTGATGAAATGTGGACAGATTGTACCCACAACAGAGGGCATTATGTGTACCAATTTTGGAAAATAATAAAAAGGAAACTGATTTTAGAAGCAATTGAATGTTGTGATTTTAAGAAAAGCTCCATACACGTTCATGGTAACCATGGGTGAAAACAGACATGACACTAACCACCCTTTAACCACCCTTGGTGGTTATTTATGCATGTTTCAGGGCTGTATTGGTGCCCTATGCAGCCCTGAAACATGCATAAATGACCACCAAGGGTGGTTAACGTCATGTCTGTTTTCACTCCTAGTATTTATCTTCCATCCTATTTGCATGAAATATGTAAATGATATGTCTCTCCAAACCCTTTACACTCCTGCCAATTTTCAGAAAGATTAGATAATGTTTACTGATGGTATAAGACATTAACTTGAATATACACTTCCAACTTTAACATTTGTATATTTCATTCTGTTTACAAGATATTTGGCAGGAATGTGTCACATACCTTCCCAGTCATCTCTGCCAAACTACAGGACAATTTGATAAAGGTACCCAATTGTATAACCAATTGAAGTTGTCCCCTTGAAGAACATTATTCAGATAAATAGCAGCACATGCAGTGTCAGTCAGAAGCAGGCACCTGGCATGGAAAGGGGAGGAAGGCTTTAGGATGGAGGATATGGAACAACCCAAAAGATTGACAGACACATTCACTGGCCAATTACTGCATGCTTCCAGCTTTACAAGACCGATCAGTAATGGCTTCGAGGTGGGCATAGGGGGCGGCTCTCAGGCAGACACAGAAGGAACATAACTGGGACTTTGAGGATAGAATCCCAGCAATCAGGAAACATAGTTTACACATCCATTCTAGCCAATTATCATCACAATCACATCCTGCAGCACTGTGACAGGACATAAGAGAAATCCTATTGGCTCTTTCCTAAACAGATGCTTCCAACTTCCCAGTAACAAGAGGGGGAGAGATCTTGGGATGGTCACAGCACAGAATGAGGACATTTGATTGACATTTCTGCTGGCCAATTGACATCACAAACCGATCTTATATCACAGTGACACGTAAGAGAATTCTTGGCATAGGCTCCTTCTCTGCATATGCTGTGCAGACATATAAAATGGGGACCCTTTATCACACCTTTCTGATTTTTGGCAGAGATGATGATGTAAGTGTGATATACAGCCCTGTCAAATTTCATGTACACTGAGACATACATTTATAAGTTAATTGCTTATACCACCAGGACCCTTTATCCAATCCTTCTGAAAGTCATAAGAGATAGTACATATGGTAAGGGGTATAAACTGTCCAAGTTTCATCTACATTTGATGTGAGGCAAATAAGTTACAGCTAAGAATGTATATGAAGAGTTTTACCAAAGAATATAATTCAAACGCTTCTAAAATTGGAGTCCTGTATCCACTCTTTGGATGGAATCAATGGAAAACAAAAATGAAAGGAAAAACTAAAATGAAAAATTGATATTTATGAAAACTAAAATGACAGATTTAAATAATGAAAACAAAAAGCAAAAACAAAAATGACATGGGTCCCTGGTGCACACCTCTAGTCTCCATGTGCCTCTGGCTGGCTCTGCACTCATTGAACCATGTCTATCCTTTGGGCCAGCTGGATGCTGGCATTTCTTCCCTTCCCTTCCTGGAATCTGGTTCATCCGATTCCAATGGTGAGTCTGGGCATTTGGATACTGTAGCTCAGTGTTTGCTATGATGGGAGGCAGCATTCACTCGATGCACCACCTACTTGTCCTGCCTTGTCCAGTCTAGTCATATCCATCCAGTCCAGTTCTGTCTGCCCATCTAGTCCAGTCCTGCCTCATCCATCCAATCCTGTCTTGTCTATGCCTTCTCCCTTGGTTTGTGTGTCGATCCTCAGTGTGACCCTTGCACCCAGCACTCTGATCCTGCACCAGTTCTCTGGAACTGATCCTGTACAAACTCTCCCACCGTGTTTCCTGGAACCTCACCCTGCACCTACTCTCTGTGTCTAGCCTGTGGTCCCTGACAGACATTAATGGAGAAGCTGGACTATTCCATGGGTTAATGGGATTGGACTAAAAATTAAAGTTGTGTCTGCTGATACTGCCAGCAATGATGTGAAGTGTGTGCTGTTTTTGTGAGGTATACATGTGTAAGAGAGATATTAAGAGTTGAACTGGGATTTTCAGTTTGTTCCCATAAATCACAAAACAGCTTTCAATTCATAATTCCTTTTCATAATTACCTGACAGCAAAGTAGTGGATCCTGCAGTAAACTGAGCAAGTCATTTTGCCATGGACCCCTTCTCAACAAACATAATCACAATGAATAATAATACTAGAAGAACATGAGTATGGTTATCAAAATTCAATTTATTAGGTATGCACTATGCAGGGTAGTCAATATGTAGTGGGAAATTACTCAACAACCCCATTACCAATCCCTTATTGCACATTGTCTCTCTATTTGTTTTTGACCACATATTTTTTAAAGGAATTGCTTTCTTGTCATTTGAGGTATGAAGGATTAGTTACTAACTCTCCTGAGCAGTGGAAGATAGGCCCCTTCAGGGAACCAGCTGGAGAGGCGTGAGCTCACAGGACAGTCATGAAACATCCCTATTTTTACTAGGGATATGCGACCAGAACGCGGTTCAGATGTTTGGACGTTCAGTCATTCGGTTCAAAACCCGAGTTCATGTTCGGCTGTTCGGTTTGGCAGAGTTCAGTTTGGCCGAACTCGGCCGAACATCCGAAAATAGCGCTATCAATACCAAAATCGATACCAAATTCAAAGGTTTTTTTTCAGTATCGGTATCATTTTGTCCTGGGACCACCCCTGGTCTCCACCCCTGGTGCCAGGAAGTCTGCTCCTCAGCTGCCTCCCCCTTCCCGTCATGTTTTTCCCACTCAGTCACATGCTTCCCGACCCCGAACTCATCCAAACTCACCTGAACATGACCAAACTGTTCGGCTGTTTTCGAGTTCGGTTCGGACGTCCGAACAGACCGAGTTCGGGCCGAACTCCAAACATCCGAACCGTGTTCGCACATCCCTAATTTTTACCTCTCTGGGGTAAAACATCCTCAGACTGCAAGTGCACTTAAAGATTCTGCCCAGGCTTTGAGTAACTGGCATGTGGCAACAGAGGCAACCAGGGGTGTAATCTCTCTCATTCACCCTTTGAAAGCTTTGCCTAGTTGCCTGTTTTGGAATGCTGAAATAATTTTTCCCCTTAGTCATCATTGGTCATTATTGGTTGGGTTTTCTTGTCTTCCCTACATGCCTTCACCCTACATTGCCTCCACCCCCTTCTTAATTCTGGCTGAACAATTATGGGTGTGCTTAAACTTTGAGTTGGTAAGGTAAGTTCAGAGAAACAGGTAAGTTCAGAGAATGAATTTCATAGCAACCCTTGCAGTATGTCCAGTACTTTACGTAAGATATCGGGGCACCAATTCACATGAATATTGATAAAGTTAGGCACCCCCTTATGATATGAGAAAAGGGTGGTAGCCTAGAGGCGTTGAGTGATCTTTACTTTGGCCTCCCCTCACCTGACCACTGTGAGAATATTATTTGCTATAGCCTTCCTTTTTCATCTCTCCAATAAATATCGTTGAAACTAATTATTTGGTGTGAATACTGAATTTTATTTATTTGGTGTGTTTGTATGTGTTTTAAGGAAGTGATTGTGAAATGGTATTAAATGCTTCATGTTTTGTTAGCAGTTCTTAATAGTCACTATGGGAGTTACCTCAAGTTTGTTTATTTTGTTTCTTCATTATTTTGGTGTTCGGTTGACTTTGGTGGTAGTTGGCATTGTAACAACTGAATAAGGAAAATAAGAAAACAAATGAAGTTGTGTGAATTTTGGTTGGAAATTAATATTTTAATTATCTTTTTATTTTATTTTATAAAATCATTTGCTATTCCACCCCTCCTGCTCCAACCAGCCCGAGGAAACTTAAATGTTAAAACACATAAAAATCAGTAAAAACCAAACAATACAATAAGAAGACACAGCACAGAACCAACCCCCCTCCCAGTCCCACAGCTGACCCAACACCCCATCTCCCTAGTCAAAAGTCAGGCAGAACAGCCAGGCTTTGCATTTATGACAGAAGGAGGGGAGATCCAGAGTGACCTGGGCCTCCACCAGGAGGGATTTCCACAGCCTAGGTGTGTCCACCAAGAATGCCCTTTCCATTGTGCCCCCCACCTGACCACACGGAGGACCTTGAGAAAGGCATTCCCAGCAGACTGCAGTGCACTGCTCCAGAGCGCAGAGAGCGAGGTGGTTCCTCAGGTAAGTTGGGCCAAGGCCATATAGGGCTTTATAGGACAAAACCAATACCCTGAATTGGGTCCAGAAGACTATAGGCAACCAGCGCAGAGCTCGGAGCACCAGTGTAATGTGCTTAAGGTGACCTGTCTCTGTAAGGAGATGGGCTGCTGCATTCTGCACTAGCTGCAGTCTCCTGACTGTCACCATAGGTAGCCCCATGTAGAGTGCATTGCAATAGCCCAGTCTCAAGGTAATGAAAGTGTGGATGATGGTGACCAGGTCACTATCTGAAACATACAGCCAAAGCCATCACACCAGATGTAATTGTTAAAATGCACTCCTCACCACTGCGCCCACCTGGAAATCCAGGCAGAGCTGCAGATCAAGGAGCACGTCCAGATTACAGACCTGGGATACCAGCAGAGGGCGAACCCCAACAATGATGGGAGCTCCCACATCCACTGCCCTCCCCACCACCATCATCTCTGTCTTGCTGGGATTCAGTTTCATTTGGCTCACCCTCATCCAATCCCCAACAGCCACCAGACATTGGGGCTGGGTTAGAGGAAAATGAGAGGAAGAGGTGGGTATCGTCAGCATATTTATGACACTGCACCCCAAACCATTTTCCGACCTCGCCGAGTGGCTGCATATACACGTTGAACAAGAGCGGGGACAGAATAGAACCTTTCAGGACACCACATGTGAAGTCCCGTGGAGATGAAAAACAATCCCTGAGCACCACATGCTGAGTCCTCCCAGTTAGGAAAGAGTGGAACCAGTCAAGGACTATCCTGCCCACTCCAGCTCAATCCCACAAGCTAGTCACCAACATCTCATGATCAAGGATATTAAACATGTATATGCAGCCGATCGGCGAAGTGATCAGAGAGTTCGGGGTGAGGTGTCATCAGTATGTGGATGATTCCCAACTGTATGTCTTATATGCAGCTGACCCAGACCAGGCTGTCTTGGTGCTTACCTGGTGTTTGGCAGCCATGGGCGACTGGATGAGGGCTAACCGATTGCAACTGAATCCTGACAAGACAGAGGTGATATTAGTGGGTAGGTCAGTGGAGTTGACAGCTCCACCGATTGATGGGGTCTGTCCTCTGTTGACATCCCAGGTGCAGAACCTGGGGGTGCTCCTCGATGTGCAGCTTTGCCTGGTTCTCCAGGTGGAAGCTGTGGTGAGGAGTGCCTTCCACCAGTTACATCTGGTGTGGCAGCTTCGGCCACTGGTTTCGGTTCCAGACCTGGCCACGATTGTCCACGCTTTTATTATCTCTCGATTAGACTACTGCAACGTGCTCTAAATGGGGCTACCTATGGTGACAGCTCGGAAGCTGAAGCTGGTGTAGTATGTGGCAGCCCTGCCCTTGGTAGGGTTTGGCCCCTGGGATCACATTACACCAGTGCTCCGATCTCTGTACTGGCTGCCAATAGTATTCCAGTTCCAATTCAAAGTGTTGACTTTAACCTATAAAGCCTTACACGGTCTGGGCCCTGATAATCTGTGAGACTGCCTCACTCCTCGAGTCCAGGATCGGCCCCTACGGTTATCCGGGGGTGTTGCTGGAGGTCCCCTGGTTTTCTTGGGGGGTCACGCAGGGCAGGGTGTTCTCGATGGCCGTGCCTTTGGCCGTGCCTTTGGAACTCCCTCCTAGTTGGGGCGCGTCTGGCCCCGGACCTTCCAGCCTTCCATTAGAACTTTAAAAGAGCTGTTCCACCAGGCGTTTGGAGAGGGAGAGGGGTAAGGGTGGGTGAGGTTGGGGAGGGAGAAGGGGGGTGTCTAGATATTTACTTTTAGGGTTCATGGTGTTTTATGACATTTAAATTGTTTTAAATTGTTTTATATTTTATATGCTGTTGTTAGTCACTCTTGAATGACCGAACAGTTCGGTTGTGTTCGGATGAGTTCGGGGGCAGAAAAAACATCTTTCCAGGGCCAAATATTAGGTTTCGGTTTCTATTTCGTTTCGGTTTCTCTATTTTTGAATTTTCGGCCAAGTTCGGCCAAACCAAACTCGGCTGAACCGAACCATTGAACCCAAACTCGGGTTTCAAACCGAACGACTGAACATCTGAACATCCGAACTGCATTCTGTTCGCCCATCCCTAGCCATAGCCTGGACAAAAACCGGACTGAGAGGGGTCCAGACAACCAGTCCGGTCTAGATGTCCCTGCAGCTCCTGGGCCACAGCCCACTCAATAACCTTCCCTAAAAAGGGAAGGTTAGAGACTGGTCAATAACTGGAGAGGGAATCAATGTCAAGTGATTTTTTTTTAGCAGAGTCTGCACCACCACCTCTTTGAGGCAGCCCATCACTCTGCCCTCCTAAAGGCAGGCATTGATCACCCCTGCCAGCAGCGGTTTCACCATCTTCCGGCTGGCCTTAACCCACCAGCATGAGCATGGGTCAAGTTCACAAAAGGTGGACCTAACTGCCCCAAGGACATATCCCACCCCGGCAGCCAACACCCAACTGAAATTGATCCCATGAAACCAGGCAAGGTGGGACTTCCACAAACTCTGGTTCACCCACTACAATAAATGTGGCATCGCCGCATGAACATGAAGTCTGATTCATTTTAGCTCTACCCACAGAGGCAAGACGATACATGGTGTCTTCAAGAGGGAATGTCAAAGGGCAGAACATGGACTTCAGATCAGTTTGGGGGATGTCACTGGCTGGGAGAATCCAAAACAAGTAACAGCTGATGGCTTGTATGGGTTATGGCCTAGAACTGGTGCTGGTTGGAAGATCCTAAATTCCTGTTTATGGCTCTGGGTGTCCATATGAAGCACTGGACATGTTTCAGACTGCACAGAGAGCTGGATAAAATGACAGATAAAGGGTAGCTACCTATTTAAATTCCATCATTCCTTATTCAGTTTTTTTTCTCACTGGAGGCTAACAGTTGTTCTTGTAGCCATTTAACTAGATACAATATGTCTTTACAAATACATTTACAATTTTAATTATAGCTCATTCTGTTATTTATTAATCATTTTGTTTCATTTATCTTACAGCCTTGAGGCAAATTCAAACATGAAACCTGTCTCATCAGGTAAGTATATTGGAGAGAGGGCCTTGAAGAAGGAATGTATGAGATACATACATTCTGCCATATACATAGCATCTCCACTTATGACTGAAATGAAAACCATTTTCACTTGCAAAAAATAAGCAGAGTAGATATAGAAGAGGGTGTTATAGTGCCGACTAGTAGGTATTGGCTAGAAGCTGGTGATCTTTGGTTCCTTTTGAAGAAACCAGAATGCTAATACTGATGTATTTCATGAGGAGGATCAGAGAGAAAGGCATTAAATTCACACTTCCATCTATTCCATCGGTTATTGTTATATCTGTTATATCTGGGAATGAGGTATATGAAGACGTAGTCAAAACTAAAAGACTAGGAGTGCGATCCAGCTCCATACAAGTCAATGGGAGCTTATCCATTGACTTCAATGGGAGCTTGATTGCGCTCTAGGAATACAAAGAGGAATTGCAGCAGTAGATGATATTGTAGAAAATACTGACTGGATTAAATGGTTAAAAACTAAAAGATTCACTGATATCAAATTATCTTAGGAAACAACACCTATTTTGAGATTGCAGACAGTGCACTTCTCAAGAATTAAATAGAGTTGAAACTAAGATCTACCAATTTCAGATGTTGTATAATGGGAAGATCTTAACATTTTGCCACTGATTTCAGTAAAACATCACCAAAAAAGTGATTCTCTGTTGCTCCAAACTTTGGAACAATCTTGTTTGCTAAAGGTTGTTGAACTTATCATTGAATTTCATGGCATGAAATGCTTATTGTGAGACAAGATGAAAATAGATAACAATACATTGTACAAGGTAATAGTGTTGAAGTAAACATGTGTAGTATACTGTATTGCACACAGTTCCCTCTGAAATTACAATAGAGAATAGATACAGCACGCTCTTAGCTGGTCTCAGTTTACCATATGTCCCCAGGATAGTAAAAGTCTGGGAATTACCAAAAGGAGAATTGTTCTTAAATCTTTAACTAAAAAGATGAGACATTCAGGAAAGAGATTGGGTTGTGAAAAATGTAATTAAAACCACACTTACCCTTCTGTCTTTCAGATCATCTGGAGAAATAATTGTACATAAGACCCAATTCTTCACTTTTTGCTGACTGGACTAGTATAGGCTAGATAATTGATTTCTCAAATGACAGAATCAGTTCACATTTGGCTTTCATGGAATAAGAAGTTATTATTATTATTATTATTATTATTATTATTATTAACAAACATTTATATAGCGCCAGCAGTGTACCTGGCACTTTACAAAGTAATAAAATAGACACGGTCCCTGCCCCTAGGGCTTACAATCTGAGAGACAGGAGCTGGGGGAGAGACTTAGGAAGGGGAACAGAGGGAGAGACAAGGGGTCTAACATTCATGAAGATGCGAGGTCTCAAGTGCACGTACTTGGCTTGGTTACGATGAGAATGACAGCAGGCAGGTCCATGTTGCAAGGATAAGGGTAAACCGATCGTAGGTATAGGAATAGTGGCTCAGCAGGATAAAGAGTCAGACAGAGCAGAGCGAAAGAGGTGAGTTTTAAGGAGAGATTTGAAGGTATGAAGGGAGGGGGCAAGGCGGATGTGGACAGGGAGGGAGTTCCAGGCATGGGGGGCAGCAAGTGAGAAGGGACGAAGGCGCTTAGGGGAGCAGGGAAGGCGTGGAAGGGTGAGAGAAGGGACAGAGGAGGAGCGAAGTGCACGGGCTGGAGTATGGAGGGCGATAAGTGCAGAGAGGTAGGGGGGAGCAAGGTTGTGAAGAGCTTTATAGGTGAAGACTAGGAGCTTGTGCAGGATTCGTTCAGGAAGGGGAAGCCAGTGAAGCGAAGAGAGGAGGGGCTGCACATGGTCGAAGCGACTGGCGAGGTAGATGATCCTGGCAGCAGAGTTTTGGACAGAGATGAGGGGAGAAAGGTGAGACCGGGGAAGGCCAGTGAGAAGGAGGTTACAGTAATCGAGGCAAGAGAAGTATGTCAATAAGTATACCAAAGGTGCTGGTATTGGGCTTTAAAGCACTTATTATGGTCTAGGCCCCTCTTATGAGTGATCGCCTCATCCCCTGGGTGCCTGGTCTGTCCCTGCAGTTGTCCAGGGGTGCCATCCTGGAACTCCTACATTTCCGATGGGTTGAGATGGACAGGAGGGCATTCTCAGTAGCTGCGCCGTCACTTTGGAATTGCCTTCCAGTGGAGGTTCACCTGAGCCCGAATCTTTTCACCTTCTGATGAATTTGTAAGACCTGACTTTTCCACCAGGCATTTGGCGAGGGAGGAGGGGAGGCTGGGATGGGTATGTTGGTGTAATTTGGGGGTCTTTTTTTCTGCACTGTTTTGCAGTGTTTTACTGTTTTGCACATGATTAGAGTTTTAATATGTTTTATATTTTTATTTTTAAATTGTGTTTTAATTATGAATTTTGTGAGACATCCCAAGTTGCTTGTAGCGAGAGAGGCAGGGTAAAAATTGACATATAAATAAATAAATAATGTTGTTTATTTCTTTATTGCATGGCCATAAGCCTTAGAAAACAAACACATATATAAAAACACAAGCCAAACTACATATACACAAACCAAGACTTCTTAAGTAAAACAAACAATATCCAAATAAATAAACTGATAAATAAATACATTAAAAGCAGACAAGCAAAAAGCTGACTTTGCTATTGGTCACTCAAACGATGGTCTAAGACTTAATCATATATCAGGGAATCACAAAGAATATTAAACCATCCAGTCATTGTGACACCTTATTGCCTGAGACAAGAACCTGGCCACCATAGCTGTTCTATTATTGTCCCTATCTACAAGAAGAATAAAAGTATAATCATTGGAGGATCTACCTCGAAAAATCCTTACTATTGGGCGTATCAGCCTGCCATGGGCCTCCTCATACAGCCTAAAAACAGTAAAATGTGCTGAACTGTTTCAACCTCCTCAGAGCCACATGGGCATATCTGCTCCTGAGATGGGATAGAGTTATAGTGCCCCCAGCGCCTCAGAAGGCAACAAATTCATTTGAGTGCCCCAAAACAATTTCCTTTGATTAAATACAGGAAGTTTATTAGGATAGGGGGCAGCGAAACCCTTACTAGGGATCAGAAACTGATAATGAGAGATAGATGAAGACATATTCAATTTTGCAATTGATTTTGGGAGACAGGGTTTAGAGATTCACAGCAGCAGTGGCACTAGTCTGGGGGTGGTTCAGCAGTGCCTCCTGCCAGTGTCCTCCACTGCCATGCAAGGCACTGGAAGGCCTGCAGGACATAAGGTTGCAGCTATCTCTGCTGCTGCAGGAGCAGGTGCTGCTTCCGTTGTTGCTCCAGGGTCACCAATGTCCCCTATTGTTGAGGTGATCCCCAGCAGTGCAGAGCTGGTGGATCCCACCCTGGCTGCTAGAGGCATGGCCCAATCCTTGGGCAATGGAAGCAAGGAGAAGAGTAGCAGCAGCAGCAGCAGCAGTAGCAGCTCTAGGGGGCACAGGGAGAAGACTGGCAGTTGCATGGTGGGCAGTCAAGCCTCAGGGTCCTAATACTCCCCTTCACGGGACATCACAGTGATTGAGGACAGTGAGGCAGAAGAAGACGCTAGTCCCACAGAGGAGACGTCTGGAGCTGAGGTGATGGCTGTCCCTCCTCCCAGAGCTGTGTCGCCACCAAGGTCTGCCCCTCCCAGCAGTGCTGGCAGCAGCAGTGCATTACCCAGAGCAGGCCAGAAGTCAGGAGGGGGGGGGAACCTCTGTCTGGGCACATTTCAAGCTGGTGCTGGCGGTTTATCCCAGGGAGGTTCAGTGCACTGTGTGCAATAAGCTGGTGAAGCGTGGGCAGGTACTCGCCAACCTTGGGACAAGTGCCATGGCGAGGCATCTGAAATCATTCCACAGTGCTCTGCTGCTAAGCGGGAAAGCAGGGGAAGTGGATGCCAGTGGGTTCCCGACTGCAGCAGTCAGTCGCCCACCTCCTTCAGTGGGCAAGCGTCCTGCACCAACTGCTGCCTCTAGCAGCAGGCACAGTATTCCTGCTTGGGGTGGGTGGGGGGGAGAACAGCAGTAGGAGCCTCATCAGCAGTGTCAGCCCACCATGAAGGAGCTGGGGTGGGGGCAGTTACCAAAGCCATTGGTAGCTGGTGGGCGGCATCGCTTTCAAGAGAAACCAGGCACCTGTTGGGCGAAATGATTGCACTGGATGGGCAGCCCTTCTCCATTGTAGAGGACATGGGCTTCAAGTGGCTGATTGCTTTCCTGGCCTCCCAGTTAAAGCTGCCATCCTGCACCACAATGAGTCAGAATGTGGTGCCAGAGCTGTATAGGGCTTTGAAGGAGTGGGTGAGGGAGCAGCTGGCAGGGGCTGGGGGGGGGCACCATACACTTCACCACAGACCTGTGGTCCAGTAGAAATGTGCAGCACGCCCACCTGGGGGTGATGGCGCACTGGTGGCAGGACCCGAAAGCAGCTTTGGGGAGAGGGAGGAGGGGTCCCGAAGCAGGGTATAGGTGTGCTGTGCTTCAGGCACAAGTCATGGTCAACCCCCACACTGCTAGGAACATCAAGGCACCCCTGACCACCATGGTGAGGGGGTGGGTCACGCCAGGCACGCCCTTCACCAAGGGGTGTGTGGTGACAGACAACGCGGCCAGTATACTGAAGGCAGTTCATGATGGGGGCTTCACCAGCATCCCTTGCACCACACACACTCTTCACCTGGTGGTCAGGGATGCTCTGGGTTTGGGGGAGAAGGGTATTGGGGCAGGCACCCTTAGCTCCCTGATCGAGCAGGGGAGGAATCTGGCCGGGTTCTTTAACCGGAGTGTGAAGGGCAGTGACCTACTTCAGGAGAAGCAGGCCGAGCAAGGCTCCCCAGTGCACCAGCTCATCCAGAATTCCACCTTCCTGATGCTCAAGAGGCTTTCTAGGGCAGAAAGCCACCCTGCATCAGGTTCAACTGGTGACGGACAGTGGGGTACCTTAAGGGTACGATGGGGTGGAATGGGAGCTCCTGTCTCACATGGTCTTTGTGTTGAGACCGTTCCTGGCCGTGACGGAGATCATGAGTGGTTCAACTGCCACCCTCAGCCAGGTGACCTCTCTGGTCCAGAGTCTCCACGGGTGACTGGCTGAGATTCTCGGGGGCAGGACTGTGGACCTCAGGGCAGGAAGCTGGCTTATGAGGTGCTTGACCTGGTGCAGAAACTGAAGGCAGGGTTGAGGGCGCTTTTTGATGAGCTCCTGCAGCGGGAGGAATATGTCCTGGCAACAATGCTGGACCACAGGGTCATGGGCAGCATGGCACACCAGACAGCGCTCTATGACCTCTGGAAGGGTGCACTGGTGGACAGGGTCCAGGAGGCAGAGCGGGCTGTGAAGCAGGACTCCCCTGGGGATGGTGGGATTGGGAGCACCCACCCCTTTCAGCCAGGCGGGTCTATCACTGCCCCCAGCCCTTGCAGTAGCAGCAGCAGCAGCACCCCTATTGGTAACAGCAGCAGAAGCAGCTCGGTCTATGTGCAGGCCACTCTGGGGAGCATGGCGCCATGCACATTACGGCAAACAGCGTGGCTGAGGGCAGTGTTGGAGATGGTGCCCAGGCAAAGCTACCAGAGGCAGTACGATGGCACTTCAGCAGTCATGTAGCGCTACCTGGAGGTGGAGTCATGCATCGATCACAGCAGTGATCCCTTGGCCTACTAGGATGGCAAGGCCAACATGTGGTCGGGCCCTGTCAAAAGTGGTCAAGGGTATACTGTCGTGCTCACCAATGAGTGTCCCCAGAGAGCAGGTGTTCTCTATGGTGGGGGACATTTGCTCCCCACACCTCTTGAGACTGGGGGCCAAGTTGGTGGAGGAGTTGTTGTTCACCAAGGTGAACCTTTCACTGCTGGGATTCCCTGAGCTGCACCTGGACACGGATTGATGGTGTAGTGGCACATGCCATCACATGTCAGGGGCAGTCTTGGGATGGGATCCTCCTCCTCAATCTGGGCTAGGACTACTGATGCTGTGCTGCTGAGGTGCTGTCCCTCCCTCCCAATGCCCGGCACCACCCCTGCCTTCCCCCCCCCTTCTCATACTAGATGGCCTTGACTGGCTTATCTGACTAACCGCATGACACAGGGTGGCAGCATTTTGGGAAACACACTGTAAGCCTTCCAGCTGTCGTCTGGCTAGATGAGACGATCTCGGCCCGCCAATCTGACTGGCTCTCTCTAGCACGCATGCGCTGCACAGCCTTCACCAGCCTATCTGAGTGTCCTGCCAAGGTCCCAGCCTGCCTTCTCTGCTGCCTCTCATGCCACGCTGCCTGTCTGCCCTCCCAGGTTGCTGCCAAGCTCAAAGCCTGCCTCAGCCTGCCTTCCTGCCTCTCATGCCAAAGTGCCTGGATGCCCACCTTGTCAACCCTGGGTGATGTGCCCCACTTGCCTGGTAATCCCGTTGCTGCTGTCTGCTGGTTCATGGTGAAAGAAAGAGAGAGAGAGAGAAAGTCTCCCCACTGCTATAAGGAGAGACAGACACGATCCCACCCATGCTGTCACCTGCACTATATGGCCAGAGAGAGAGATAGAGAGGCTCCATGCTAGAACGAGAGAGATGGGGTGGAGGGGACAGGTGTATCCAGCTCAAGCTGCCTGCCACCTGCCAGAACCAGCGAGCACTCTAATTTGTGCCCACATCCACCAGCAAACCTACCAGAATGAGATGGAAATAACATACAACGTATTCCCCAGAAGGGGAATGGATCAGTTAGGCTGGTCCACCCTCGGAGGTTGATGGAACCTCAGCGGTTCCAGGAGGCTTTGAGGGAATTAATCTTAGACCCGGACGGCCACTCTGTGGATGAGCTTGTCCAGCATTGGAACATCTTGTTGGAGGAGGCCATCGACAGAGTGGATCCAAGACCTCTTCTCCCTCCGTCTCATCACCGCAGGGCCCCTTGGTTTACTGAGGGGCTGCGGTGTATTAAACAGGAAGGTAGGAGATTAGAGCGATGCTGGCATCGAACTCTCTCTGAATCTGACCGACTTCTTCATAGGACCCACTTGCGGTCTTATGTTGAGGCTGTAAGGACAGCAAAGAAGGAGTCCTTTGCTGCCCTCATAGTGTCTGCGACGTCGCATCCACCGGAGCTGTTTCGGGTGGTGCGGGGACTGGTCAGTCCAGCCTCCCTCCACCTGGATGGGGACTTGTCCCAAGCCCACTGTGAGGAGTTTCCCACCTACTTTGAAGACAAGATCGCTCAGATCCAGAGTAACTTTGACACTGGATTGGAAGCAGTAAGCGAGGGGCATGAGGTTATGGAGGCACCGTCTGGACGATCTTTCCGGGATGAGTTTCAGGAAGTGACACCAGCTGATGTGGTGAATGTCCTGGGGTCTGTTAGAGCAACTAGTTGTGAACTAGATCCATGTCCGTCCTGGTTGGTGAAAGCCTCCAGGGAGACCTTGGGGACAGTGCTGTCGAGGGCAGTGAACATGTCCCTTTGGCAGGGGAGATTGTCACCCAGTCTCAAAGAGGCGGTGGTGTGACCCCTGCTGAAGAAGCCATCTTTGGATGCAGATGCTCTCGCCAGCTACTGCCCCATCTCAAATCTTCCCATTTTAGGGAAGGTTATTGAACAGACAGTGGCACTGCAGCTCCAGGCGCATTTGTACAGCATTGGTTTCCTGGACCCTTTTCAATCTGGGTTCAGCCCCGGCTATGGTACAGAGACGGTGTTCGTGGCCTTGGTGGATGATATCCGCCAGGAGATGGATGCAGGATGTTCAACATTCTTGATCCTGCTAGATCTCTTGTCCCTTTTATTATTATTATTATTATTATTAAACATTTATAAAGCGCCAGTAACAACCTGGCGCTGTACAGAACATATAATCAGCTGCGGTCCCTACCTGTGGCTTACAATCTAAAAGAAAAGGAGGGGGAGACAAGGAGAGGGGACAGCGGGAGAGACATGGGAACATTTGACACCGTGGACCATGGGCTGCTATTGAGACTGCTGCAAGACCTGGGAGGTCTGGACGGGACTGTCCTAGGGTGGTTCTTCTCATTCCTCTCAGGGAGAAGCCAGTGGAGAAGCCAGTGGGTGGTGCTGGGGGAGAAGGCACACGTGGTAACAATCCACATGAAATGTTCTCGTGAGAAAAAGCTGACACCTATCAACACTAGAGTTAGTCAGTTTCTGCAACAGTCTGGTCTGGGAGATTGAGTCCAGTGCAAATTTGAGATCCAGAAAAATCTCCAGTTCTTGAGCATATATTTAATCCATGAAATGGGAAAGAACCATGCAATGATCGAGAGTACATTGACCTCGTCTGAAGCTGGCATGTTCATCACATAATATCTCATTTTGCAAGTAAGTTAAAAAAAAGAAAGAAAGAAATGTTATGCCACCACAGAATGGCAACTTCAAAAAGTTATGGATTTTAAGGCCACAACTCTTTATTAATCAAAACAATCAATTATATTAGAAAGTCCAATAGAGGTCCAGAGGCCCCAAAGTTTGTTCTGGAAATTACTTGGGATCACCTGACAACAACATCCTTTTCAGGGGCTATAGCCATCCATATCATGTACTGGAATCAGTGGTCACTGATGAACTTTTAGGCTGCTGGGACAGTGGGCAGGGGCATCACAGGGAGTGGCTAACAGGGGGTGGGGCCAGCATTAAAATATTCCACTTACATGTTCAATGGAATAGTGAATGAAAAAAATCGAGGAGGGCATACTGAACGAAAAACTACAAAACCTTGGTGGCATGCAATAGTGAGCAAAAGGCAAAGCTGTGTGTGAAAAAATAAAAAAGGGGAAACCAGCATTTGCTCATGCAGATCAGGTGCAAGTGGGGGGAAATGGCAACTCAAGGCTTCAAGTCTGATTTAACTAGAATGGGGGGGGGGGGGACCTTAGAAGTATTTCCAAGGGTCCGAGGAGTAGTCCCAAGTGTTTGGGCCACTTCTCAGATCCTCAGAGAAATACTTGTGAGTTTCCAAGGGCAGTGTCAGGGGAATGTTGCCAGTACCATCTTTGAAAAGACATGAGCATGCTCAGAAAGGTAAATTCACCCTTTCTGAGCATGTTCAGTTGTTGTTTTTACATTCAAAATTTCCATCCAGGAAGAGGTCATTCATCGATGTGGATTAGGGCTGTAGCGGCATACCGCCGCGGCAGCTTTTACCGACGGAAACCCCTATTCCGCACATCGTGGCACGGTACGGCAGAGGCAGCTTTCCGAGGGCTGCGGCTGCGGTTTGTCGCTCAT